>CM046456.1:64879629-65374629 GCA_025506515.1 Flaveria trinervia | reverse complement strand
TTTATCTAAGTTGTTTAACATCAAAATAAAAAATTATAAAATTCTGCAATATTACATTAGATAATAGTAGTGCAATAGCCTAAATAAATTATCTATAATAATGTGACTATAGTCTAATTAAAAAACTATAAAAAAATTATATTAAATTGAAAAAATATATCTGAGATGATGGTGTATTATACTCAACATTGTTTATATTTTCATTTGTGTAACATGTTCCAACACCAAAACAAGAAAACTAATAAGGTTTAGAAATACGTTAGTGCAATAGCCGTTATTTTATCAAAAACATGTTAAGATAATAAGGTTTAGAAAATAATTAATCTAACTACTAGTTAGTGTAATTATATTAATTTAATTACAATGATATATTGATGTTACTTATATTTATATTAGTATTCTATTTTTTTCATAAATTATAATTAGTTTTTAAAACTATTTAGTAAGGACATGCATGACCGGTTTGGTTTGGTTTTGACCTTAAACCAAAACAAAAACAAATATTTGGTTTTTGTTTTTTAAAAAATTTTAATTTTCTAAAACTTTTTGGTTTATAAGTGAATGAATAAACCGAAGACTACAAGTTCCATTGTGTGGTTTCGGTTTGGTTTTCTGAATTTTTGTTACATTTAATCTAATTGCAATGTAATGTAATAACACGTAATGTATGTAAATGTAATGTAACATCATTGTAATGTGATGTAAATTGTTGTAATGAAATAATAACTTAATGTAACTAAAGCATGTTAGCATCACAATTTATATTCTTTGTTAATATAACAAATAAGTTAGTTTAAGTACATCACATTAATTAAATTATTCTCATGTTGTAATTGTAGTCAATAATTACAAATAAATCTATGTAATGTTAGTGACTAGTGACTAGTGTAATATAATATAATTTTTTAGTTTTTAAGTTGGGTGTCGTATAATGTTGCATAAATGAAATTATAACCATAGTTAAGCATAGTATACCATCATTATAGATGTATTATTTAATTTAATTTAATTTAATTTTTTCATAGTTTGTTTAATTCAATCATAGTTACATTATTGTATGTTAATTTTTTTTGGGCAATGCACTAGTGTAATATAATGTAATCTACTAAAAATTATAGTTTTAATTTTGATATTGCAGTTGAGCATAGTATGCCATCATTATAGATGTATATTTAATTTAATTTTCTATAGTTTTTTATTTTGATCGTAGTTACATTGTTGTATGTTGATTTATTTTGTCCAATGCACTAGTGTAATATAATGTAATCTACTAAAAATATATAGTTTTTATTTTGGTATTACACCTGAGCATAATATACTATCATTTACGTAACATGCTATAACACCCAAATTAAAAACTAAAAAAAATTAGTAGATTAGATTAAATTACAGTAGAGCATGAGCATAAAAAAATGTACCTAAGTAATTTAACACCAAATTGAAAAACTATGAAATTCTACTACATTACATTAGATTAAAGTAGTGCAATAGCATACTGTAATTTTTCATATCCTACTGAAATTCTATAGATGTATTGTTTAATTTAATATAATTTTTTCATAGTTTTTTTAATTCAACCGTAGTTACATTGTTGTATGTTGATCTATTTCGGTTAATATAATGTAATCTACTAAAAGTTCATATTTTTTATTTTTGTATTGCACCTGAGCATAGTATACCATCATAGTTTTTATTTTTGTATTGCACCTGAGCATAGTATACCATCGTTATAGATGTATTATTTAATTTAATGTAATTTTTTATAGATAAATTTATTTAGATCAATACACTCATGTAATCTAATGATATATACTATAATTTTGTTCTTTTTCATTTTGTTGTTGCAGCATGTTGCACAAAAGAAAATATAAATATTGTTGAGCACAATATACCCTTATTTTGGATGTATTTTTTTAATTAACGTATTTGTTTTTCATATTTATTTCATTAGACTATAGGTACAATACCATAAGAAAATTTATTTAGGTCAATATACTAATGTAATCTACTGAAATTTATGTAAAACCTCCCTTTATGTTACTTTTTTTTAAGTTTGTTGTTTGTTTACGTTCGTTGTTTATGCTCCAATGTCTAACATTACTTACAATGTATTGTGAAGTATATAATGTAATGCATGTAATGTAACGTAATGTTAGTGTGATGTAATGCAGTGTAACATTTGATGTTCGTTAATGTAATGTAATATGTTTACATGTTTTTTTTATAAACTAAAATAGTGATACATACATCATAATGTCAATTATGCATGGTAACATAAATAAGTAACAAAAAACAACTCATTAAAAACCAATACTATATCATGTTCCAGTGACTTTTTTCATTTTTTTGTTTTTGTAATTTAATGTATCTGTTTTTCATATTTTTTATTGAAATATAGGTACAATACCATAGAAAAATTTATTTAGGTCAACATACTAATGTAATCTGTTGAAATTTATATAAAAACCTCCTTTTACGTTACTTTTCTTACGTTTGTTATTTGTTTACGTCGTTGTTTATGCTCCTTTGTCTAACATTACTTACAACGTAATGTGAAGTATATAATATAATGTATGTATGTAATGTAATGTTAATGTGATGTAATGCGGTGTAACATTTGATGTTTGTTAATGTAATGTAACCTATTTACATGTTATTTATTGAAAACTAAAACAGTGATAAAAATTATAACAACATAATGTCTATTATAGTAACATAAATAAGTAACATACAAACAACTCATAAAAAACCAATACTATATCTTCTTCCAGTAACTTTTTCATTTTTTTGTAATTTAATGTATTTGTTTTTTATATTTTTTTCATTAGACTATAGGTACAATACCATAGAAAAATTTATTTAGGTCAATGTACTAATGTAATCTACTCAAAATTTATGTAAAACCTCCTTTTATGTTTCTTTTCTTAAGTTTGTTATTTGTTTACGTTCGTTGTTTATGCTCCTTTGTCTAACATTACTTATAACGTAATGTGAAGTATATAATTTAATGTTAGAGTGATGTAATGTAGTGTAACGTTTTTATGTTCGTTAATGTAATGTAACATGTTATTTTTTAAAACTAAAACAAGAATAAAAGTTATAACAACATAATGTCTATTATGGTAACATAAATAAGTAATAAAAAATAACTCATTAATAACCAATACTATGTCATGTTCCAGTGATTTATTTTTCATTTTTTTGTTTAAGGCTTGTGTCTATGTATTTTTCTTAGTTATGTTTATGTAATAACATGAAGTAGTTAGTTTTAAGAAGTTAGTATTTTTTATTATATTGCAATTTGAAAATCACAAAATAAGAGTAATTTAATATTTACGTTCAATTTTTTTATTTGAAAAAATGATATTTTTGAAAACTAAAAGCTACCTATGATTATTGTAGGAAAGATGATGGTGACAAGATGAGGTAGATAACATTTAATGAGGGTTAGAAATTACGTAATTACCCTTTCAGATACAAAAGAAGCTTTTGGTTTGAATATTAAAATCAATTAAATCTCCACCTTTAGATGATGTTTTGTAGAATTCAAGAACGCATAGGATGAGGTTAATGAGTTCTTGCAAATTAGGTGAGTTCTCATTTAAATCACATCCTATATATATATAGAAAAACCACATTTATATTTAAAAACCATAAAATCAAGGCCAACCAATCATATAATTTTCTTTTTAATTTTTTCTTTATTAATCAAAAGGCTAGAAATGTAATTTACCCCCTTTAGTTTTGACAGTTATAAATTCCTTAATTATCTCCATAAACAATTAATCTATTGATTATAATTAATTCATTATCTCTCTAGTTTTGAAAGTAGAACACCATGAACAAGATGAACACTACTGTTATGTATACGTAACACTGATGTACGTATGAGTAACACTAATGTTACATAGTGTTACGTATACGTAACACTGATGTACGTATACATAACATATGTGTTACGTATACGAGATACTATTTGTTTATTTAATCTTCATTTATGGTTGGTATCATTATCACATGTACTTGGATTGATTGTATCCAATTCAAGTTATGATTTTCGTAAAAATAGCTATATCACGTTATGTATTTCTTTTATTTTACGTATGTCTTTCACGTTTTCTTGATTAATAAGTTATGTATATGTATTTCATGTTTTTGTTAATTAATGAGTTACGTATATGTACCAATATTAGTTACATATATGTAGGTGTTTATTTTCAGAAACTATGATTTTTTTTACTTATACGTATACATAGCTTATGAAGTTAAACATATATGTAACACATTAATTTTATATAGTAATTAAAAGAGATGAAAGAGATGAAAGAGAAAACCAAATTAGTAAAAACGAGAGAGACTCATAACTTTTAGTTTTACCTAAACTACCCTTATTTATTTAAATCTTGTCATTTAAACATCATAATATTTACAATCATACCATTATTAATATTAGTCATTGATTATGTGTGGTCAATGGTTAGATATAGGTTTTTATGATTTTTAATTATAACATAGTTTTCAAGAGATCCCTCTCATATATATATATATGCCATTATTTTCATGTTTAATCTAAAAACCTTATCCTTCGTCCAACCGCTTCAATTGAATACAACTATCACAATACCTCTGACCGAGTCTCTGGCCTTCGCCTGAGCACTCTTCGTACTCCGTATATTACTTCGTTGAACTATGTTATCGGTTAAAATAGACTTTTTATTGACTTTTGTTTCAAAAATGTCAAAAATTATCATCATAAAGATTATGGTATATTCAAGATTTTGATGAACTTCAGTCAATTTTTGTTTCACTAAACGTGTGATTTTTATCGTGTTTCTTAACAGGTCTTATTGTGTAACCTATTCCTAAACAAGTTCGTGTTTGTGTCTAGAAAACATGACACAATTAGTTATCATATCGTGTTTGTGTTAACACTTATCGTGTTAACTTCTTATTGTATTGTATCTGATTTGTTATGTCTACCCTATTTATACCACACTTGGAGCGTGTAGGCATTAGTATCACCGTTAGCGAAAGTATATTATTCATATCTGCTTCACCTTATTCTCTTTATCTAAATTTAAAAAGAAAACTATATTTATCCACTCATATATAATTATGAGGTCAAATATGTTAGACCCATATAGTTATGAATGGATCAATTTGGTTTGTGTTAGCTATTATGGAATGTGTCAAATGGGTTAACATTAAATTTTTAATGCATACAACCTCTTGAGTCGTAACTTTATGTGTCTTCATTACCCTATGGGAGCGTTTGGTTGGAAGAATAGAATGTAATAGAATGGAATTGAAAAACTAGTATAGTTTTCAAGTAAAATTATGTTTGAATGGGTAATGAAATGTAAAACCCAATAGAATATTTCACCTCAATTCCTTTGGTTGTGGGATTTCAAAATCCTTCCACCTAGAGAGAGAATTTGAAATCTCACAACCAAGGAAATTGAGATGAAACATTCACTTGGGTTTACATTTCATTACCCATTCATATATAATTTTACTTGAAAATTATACTAGTTTTTTAATTCTATTCTATTCCATTCCATTCTTCCAACCAAACGCTCCCTATATGTTTAAAAAGAAATGGGAATGGACAATATCAGGGTTAAATCTGGTATTTATTTTTCTTGGGTGTTGTGTTTTGCTTTAAGACCTGCAGAATCCTTCATTTTCCCAAGATGTTCTCGGTGATAGCCACTGGTCTTAGCGAGAGAAAGGGTGTGTGTGTCGCCGCCACCATTGCCGGCTTGCCAGACAACCGTTGCACGCATCATGATTTGGGTGTTTAGGAGGGAGAGAAGTGTAACATCTCGTATTACCTGTTAATTAAAAATGTTAACGTCGTTTTTTTATGGATCATTTTTGTCATGTATGAAACTTATGGATTATTCATGCTTATTTCTTTATTGTCTTGATTGTTTCTTTTCACATATATATATAAGAAACAATTCAATTATTAAGTTAAATAATCATAACAATTATAACAAAAATAATAAATAGTAATAATAATAACTAATGATAATAGTAATAATAAAAACACTATTAATAATAATAATAACAATAATAACAATAATAACAACTTAAATAATAGTAATAATAATAATAATAGCAATATAGATAGTAATAATAATAAATTTATAAAATTTCTTGAACTTAAAAATGTTAAAACTTAAAATAATTAAGTTATGGGATTAGTTTGTCATTTTGGAAATTTAAAATGGAAGTTTTGGACATAAAATAATAAAGATTGAAATCTAACAGGACCATTTATGTAAATCTTAAAAATCAAACACAACTTCCCCCCTTTAACTCGTATATCCGGCGAACTGCTGTTGGGATCTCCGCCGACACCCAAATCCACCAAATTCGATCGTTTCTTGATCCAAAATCGTTCCCAAATGTAACACCCGGTTATTTCTAAAAAAAAGAAGAAAATAAAGAATAAGAAATGAAGAATAAAAAAGAAAAGCAATAAAGCCCAAGTGGAGGGACTAAAAGTGTCCAAAAGGACAAAATCTTTGAAAAGTTGGTGTAAAGGTGGGCATGGCCGCCCACCCTCTTTTCACATCACTTTTCACTTCGGTTTTAGAGAGAGAGAGAGAAAGGAAGAGAGCAGAACTCTCGGTTGAAGGAAAAAAAAAAAAGAAGAGATTGAATTCAAGGTAAGAATTCGGAGTTTTAAGTGTTCATGTTGGGTTTTTGTCTCGGTTACATGCTTATGTGCTTATATGCTTGTGTGTGTGTGTTTTGGTGTGTTTTTAGGTGTTTGAACTCATTTGCAAGTGGGTTAGAAGGAAGAAACACTCAAGTTGCACCAGGTGAGTTCTAGACCCCGGTTTTACTTGTTTTAACTCTTGGGGCTGAAAATGTATTAAAATAATTTTCAAATGTTTATGTATGTATACCCGTATGTATTATGCTGTTGGATGATGATTCTTGGATGCTTATAGGTTGTTCATGTTTAGAATAACCTTGGTAAGCTTAGAACAGATAGGTTTGATGATTGGGTTCGAAAACACCCTAGAAAGATGTTGTACAGAAGGTTCATGCGCCTATATAAGGCTAATGCGCCTGGGAATGCCTTAGAAGAATTTAAGTGTAACCCATGCACCTGAACAGTAGTCCATGCGCCTAGAAATATTAGTCGGACGACTAAGTGTAGGGCCATGCGCCCTAATAGTACCCATGCGTCTGAACATTCCCATGCGCCTAAGTTTCCATACGCCCGAATAAACCCATGCGTCTAAGTGTCCATGTGACCGAATGGGTCATACGCCCGAATAGTGTCCATGTGCCTGAATGGTTCATGCGCCTAAGTGTTAAAATAGCTAAGTGTTGCCTGATGCGCCTGTATAGTGATGAAGTGCCCAAACAGGGCCCATGCGCCCAAATAGTGTCTAAGCGCCCAACACTTAGAATTTATTACAGAATTCTTGGGAGTTTGTGCTCTTAGGGTTTTGACCGTGGGTTGACTAGGGTTTATTAATGATGGGTTTTATGCATGATTATGATTGTTTTATGATTGCTTATGATTGTTCCTTATTATTATTGCTTTTATTATTACTTATAGTTTGTAACTTCACGTGGTATGTTTATTATCGCAACATAAAGTATATCGTAATAATAAAAAGGAAGATCAATACAGAAGAGAAGAGGAACATTAATCAATGTTAACAAGTCTTGCAAGCTTACAGGAGGTACACGACCATGTTGTCGTTAGCTCAACTATGCTGCGGGTTAGCTACCCTATAATGCACATAGGGCCAGTCAATTGAGATTGGCAGGACCTTTACAGCGTGTCCTAGGTGATTGGGTCGGCTTTGTATACAGTAAACAGAACCCTTTTGAGGGATATAGATGGCCCATCACCAGTTTTCACCGCGCATACAGTTTAGGGTATTGCTCATTGGTCCATACAGATAGTGAAAGATAAAGATAAATGAATACAGAGTAAACAAGGCCTAGAGTAAAGAGAACGAACAGTATCTGTTCATATAGTTGATACGTGCTCGCATACAAAGTAATGAGTTGTATTTCACAGAAAGGGTATTTTCATATACAACATACAGAAAGTATTTTATTACTTTTAAAACTAGAACTCACTCAGCAACACTGACTTTTATACATTTTCAGTTGGCAGGTAATTATTGCTGAGGATGGCACGAGGGTGAAGCTACTCGGCAGGGAAAGACTGACGTCCATTCGTATTTCATGTTGTTGTTTTGTAATGCAGTTAAACAATTATTTTGTAATCAGTCAAACAATAGTGTATTGCACAACAATAGTGTTTTAAAAAGAAATGAATGGCTTTTGTTATAGTAATTATGCTGTTTGAGTTTGTATATTTATAATATATAATGTATTAAACGCTGTGGTTGACCAACTGTGAGGTCTCCAGGACCAGGGCCTTACAAGTTGGTATCAGAGCCAAATTTTAAGAGAATTGGGTTAAATAAAACTTTTAAAACCTAAACTTAAACTGAAAATGGGACAAATGGAGGGATGTCAGCCCGAGTAGCTACGTGCCATCAGGTATGTCTTTTCTTAATGTTAACCGGTATTATGTGCGCATGCTATTTGATTTATGTGTTCTTAGTAGATTTAGATACTGATTAAGTCAGGATAGGAAATGCTTGGGATATAAAGAGTAAACTAAGTGGCTAATCACAACTAGCCACTGTAATTGGGGACTACTATACTTGACATAAACTGAGTGTTACCTTGAATGACCGTGTTAGTGTTTGAATCTTATAGCGTGTTAGAGGTTGGCTGGACAAAAATCTTCCATGGCTCCTAGAGGCAGAGGCCATCCACGTGTGACCAGGAGTCGTGCTAAGGCTCTTGAGATGACCCATGAGAACCCTGAGGTCCATGGCCGGAGCGAAAAGAACTAGAATGCTAGCTTGAATGCCTCAGCTAGGGAGGCGATTTCTGATGAGGTACACCAGGTCATGCAGATAGTCTTACCGTCTGTAGTGACTGAAGTCATCAGGGCTGTGAGAAGCGAGGAGAGGAAGGAGAAGGAGACTAAAAGGGGATCAACGGGCAAGGGAATCAGAGGGGAGGAGGAACAACCAGAGCCTGAGGCTGTGTTGTCTGATGAAGAGGAGGATGACATAGTGGGGCAGCAACTAGAGGATGCAGTTATGGGGCGTTCCAAAGGTGTAAGCCCCCGAGCTTCGATGGCAATGACAATACTGCCGTCGCTCACCGCTGGGTGAGGGAGATGAAAGCCGTCTTGGAAATCAGTGAGTGTCGCGAAGACCAGAAGGTGAAATTCGCAACTCACTCTTTCGTTGATTCAGTGCTGTGTTGGTGGGACAATATTGTCCAAGCTGTGGGTGCCAGAGCCATCAGAAAGATGGGATGGAGGAGTTTAAGAAGTTGGTTATTGAGGAGTTTTGTCCTCACCGGGAGATGGACAAGGTTGAGAGGGAGTTCTTGCAACTTGAAGCGGGAACCATGACCCACCAGCAGTACACCACTAAATTCAATGAGATGGCGAGGCTAGTGCCGGATCAGGTGACGTCGGTATCAAGGAAGATCAAGAGGTACATCCAAGGACCTCCGGCTGACATTCGCAGGTACCTGATTGCTGCTCAGCCGGGTACCTTTCGATCGGTGGTGGATTTGGCGGGCAGGCTGTATGATGAGCGAGGGGAGACCGTGGTGGAGGTAAAGAAGACGAGTGGGGATGGTAAGAAGTGGAATGGGAAGATGTTTAGATGTGGTGGTTTTACTCCAAACAACAAGAAGGGGAAGGTGGACGACCGTGGGGTGTCGTCAAGATCAGGGCTAAGAAGGTGTGGCAAATGTGGACGGGAGTATACCGGTGAGTGTAGGATGGGAATGAATGTATGCTTCAGGTGTGGCAAGCCTGGCCATATTGCTAGAGACTGTAAGAAGCCGAGGGCGGAGAGCTCTGGAGCGGAGAAGAAGAAGCCGGAGGAAGGAGGGCAGAGGGCAGGTGCTAGAGCTTACACCATGACCCGGGAGGAGGCCAGAGCTGATCCTGATGTTATGTCAGGTATATTTCTAGTAAACCAAACTTGTGCCTCTGTATTGTTTGATTTCGGTGCTAGTAGGAGTTTTATTTCCACTATTTTTTGTGCTAAGTTGCCTTTTAGTAGTAGAAATGTCAGTAAACCATTCGATGTAGAAACCGCTATTGGCAAGTCCACGAGAGTTACTGATATGATAAAGGACTATGCCATAGAACTAGAAGGTCATAGGTTTGCTGCTAGGTTACACGTGATGCCCCTAGGTGGATTTGATGTAGTACTAGGGATGGACTGGTTAGCAACCTATGAAGCAAACATCGTATGTCGCAAGAAGATGATTTGATTAGTTGCACCCGATGGGAGTTTGGTTACAATTCATGGAGATCGCGTTACTACGATCCCGAAGATGATTTCGATGGCGGTGGCGGGGAAGTGCATGAGACGTGGATGTAGTGCCTACTTGGCATACGTGAAAGATGTGGATGCGTTGGTACCGCAATTATCCGAGGTACCAGTGGTGTGTGACTTTCAGGACGTATTCCCAGAAGACTTACTCGGCGTGCCACCGGATCGCGAGATCGAGTTCCAAATTGACTTGATACCGGTGCTCAACCTGTTGCCAAAGCACCATATCAATTAGCTCCTACTGAGATGAAGGAACTCATGAGCCAATTACAGGAGTTAATGGATAAGAGATTCATTCGATCGGGTATCTCTTCGTGGGGTGCTCCGGTATTGTTTGTAAAGAAAAAGGACGGAAGTATGCGAATGTTCATCGACTACCAAGAGCTGAAAAAGTTGATGGTGAAGAATCGGTACCCGTTACCAAGGATTGACGACTTGTTTAACCAGCTCCAAGGTGCCAGTTGGTTCTCGAGAATAGATCTACGATCTGGATACCATCAATTGAAGGTGAAAGAACAAGACATTCCTAAGACAGCTTTCCGTACGCGTTATGGACACTACGAGTTCCTCGTTATGTCTTTTGGTCTAACTAATGCGCCAACTGCCTTTATGGATTTGATGAATCAAGTGTGCCGGCCGATGTTGGATAGATCAATGATTGTGTTCATTGATGATATTCTGATCTACTCGAAGAGCTAAGAAGAGCATGCCGGTCACATTCGGGAGGTGTTGGAGACATTAAGAAGGGAGAAGTTGTATGCCAAATTCTCCAAGTGCGTGTTCTAGTTGCGCGAAGTTCAATTCTTGGGTCATGTGGTGAATCCTGACGGGATTATGGTAGACCCCGCAAAGGTGGAGGCAGTGATGCAATGGAAGTCTTCGAAAATGCCACCCGAGATTTGTAGTTTCTTGGGGTTGGCGGGATATTATCGAAGGTTCATTCAATACTTTTCCAAGATCGCTTCTCCACTAATCAAGTTGACCCGAAAGGATGTAAAGTTTATATGGGGTCAAGCTCAAGAGCAAACATTAGAGGAGTTAAAGGCAAAGTTGACTCAAGCTCCCGTTCTGTCATTACCCGAAGGAAGCAAGGATTTGGTGGTTTATTCAGATGCTTCCTACTCAGGGTTGGGGTGCGTGTTAATGCAGAGAGGGAAGGTTATAGCCTATGCATCCCGATAGTTGAAAGTTCATGAGGTCAATTATCCCACTCATGACTTGGAGCTAGCGGCCGTGGTCTTTGCATTGAAGATTTGGAGGCACTATCTCTACGGGATGAAGTGCACCATTTTCACTAACCACAAGAGCTTGAAGTACTTCTTCGAGCAAAAAGAACTAAACATGAGAGAGAGGAGGTGGTTGGAGCTCATAAAAGATTATGATTGCGAGATCCACTATCATCCAAGCAAAGCCAACGTGGTGGCTGATGCTCTTAGCCGAAAGGAGAGGCCCGAGCCAATTTGGGTGAAAGCATATCAACTGATCATGACCTCCTATGTGATGAAGCAAGTAAAAGAGTTTCAAGATGAGGCACTGAAAGAGGATCATCTTAACTCTGAAAGGATGAGAGGTCTGGTTGGGGAATTGGGTGAAAACACACTTGGTGTTAAAACCCGATTTGGACGAGTGTGGATTCCTCGTTTTGGGGATCTACGGGTGATAATAATGGATGAAGCTCACAAGACTCGATACTCCATTCACCCTGGTGCCAAAAAAATGTATCAAGATATGAAGAAGGATTATTGGTGGCTGGGTATGAAGCGCGATGTGATGGAGTATGTGAGTAAGTGCCTTACTTGCTTGTAGGTGAAGGCCGAGCACCAGAAGCCATATGGGAAGATTCAACCTTTGGATATACCGGAATGGAAGTGGGAGCACATCACCATGGATTTCATAACGAAGTTACCACGTACTCCGAAAGGGTGCGATACCATATGGGTGATTGTCGACCGTCTGACGAAGAGTGCTAACTTCCTACCGATCCAGGAGACATATTCGTCTGAGAGGTTGGCGGATCTATTCATCAAGTATATTGTAACTCGTCACGGTGTGCCGGTGTCTATCGTGTCTGATCATGACACCCGGTTTACTTCTAAATTTTGGAAGAAATTCCATGACGCCATGGGGACGAGGTTACATATTAGCACGGCATATCATCCCCAAACTGATGGTCAGTCAGAAAGGACCATTCAGACATTGGAAGACATGCTTCGGGCATCTGTGATTCACTTTGGGGGAAGTTGGGATACCACTTACCGTTAGCTGAATTCTTATACAACAACAGCTATCATGCCAGCATTGGTATGCACCATATGAGATGTTATACGGTAGACGATGCAGAACACCCGTTTGTTGGGGTGATATTAGTCAGAAGGAATTGGGTAGCGTCGAGGTCATTGAGGCTATGACCGAGAAGCTTGATAAGATTAAAGCCTTCATAAAGGCAGCTAAAGATAGGCAAAAGTCGTATGCTGATAAACGACGCAGATCGATCAAGTTCCAGGTGGGTGACCGGGTTATGTTGAAGGTCTCACCTTGGAAGGGTATTATCCGATTCACGCAGCGGGGCAAGGTGGCCTATAGGTTGGAGTTACAGATGAGTTAAGTGGGATTCACCCGACATTCCATGTATCTCATCTGAGAAAGTGCTTAGCTGATGAAGACATGATTGTTCCACTGGAAGACATCGAAGTAGATGAAAGACTCAATTATGTAGAGCAACCAATGGCAATCATCGATCGTAAAGATAAAAGACTGAGGAATAAAGTGGTTCCTCTTGTGCGTGTACAGTAGAAGCACAGGAAGGGATCCGAATCTACATGGGAGACTGAGGAGGACATGAGGCAACATTACCCTCGTTTGTTTGAGGAATAACAGGTTTCGGGGACGAAACCTATTTAAGGGGGGTGGACTTGTAACACCCGGTTGTTTCTAAAAAAAGAAGAAAAGAAAGAATAAGAAATGAAGAATAAAAGAAAGAAAAGCAATAAAGCCCAAGTGGAGGGACTAAAAGTGTCCAAAAGGACAAAATCTTTGAAAAGTTGGTGTAAAGGTGGGCATGGCCGCCCACCCTCTTTTCACATCACTTTTCACTTCGGTTTTAGAGAGAGAGAGAAAGAAGAGAGCAGAACTCTCGGTTGAAGGAAAAAAGAAAAAGAAGAGATTGAATTCAAGGTAAGAATTCGGAGTTTTAAGTGTTCATGTTGGGTTTTTGTCTCGGTTACATGCTTATGTGCTTATATGCTTGTGTGTGTGTCCGTGTGTGTGTGTTTTGGTGTGTGTTTTAGGTGTTTGAACTCATTTGCAAGCGGGTTAGAAGGAAGAAACACCCAAGTTGCACCAGGTGAGTTTTAGACCCCGGTTTTACTTGTTTTAAACTCTCTTGGGGCTGAAAATGTATTAAAATGATTTTACAATGTTTATGTATGTATACCCGTATGTATTACGCATGTTGGAAGATGATTCTTGGATGCTTACAGGTTGTTCATGTTTAGAATAGCCTTGGTAAGCTTAGAACAGATAGGTTTGATGATTGGGTTCGAAAACACCCTAGAAACACGTTGTACAGAAGGTTCAAGCGTCTAGATAAGGCTCATGCGCCTGGGAATGCCTTAGAAGAATTTAAGTGTAACCCATGCGCCTGAACAGTAGTCCATGCGCCTAGAAATATTAGTCGGACGACTAAGTGTAGGGCCATGCACCCCAATAGTACCCATGCGTCTGAACATTCCCATGCGCCTAAGTTTCCACACGCCCGAATAAACCCATGCGTCTAAGTGTCCATGCGATCGAATGGGTCATACGCCCCAATAGTGTCCATGTGCCTGAATGGTTCATGCGCCTAAGTGTTAAAACAACTAAGTGTTGGCTGATGCGCCTGTATAGTGATGAAGCGCCCAAACAGGGCCCATGCGCCCAAATAGTGTCTAAGCGCCCAACACTTAGAATTTATTACAGAATTCTTGGGAGTTTGTGCTCTTAGGGTTTTGACCGTGGGTTGACTAGGGTTTATTAATGATGGGTTTCATGCATGATTATGATTGTTTTATGATTGCTTATGATTGTTCCTTATTATTATTGCTATTATTATTAATTATAGTGTGTGACTTTACGTGGTATGTTTATTATCGTAACGTAAAGTATATCGTAATAATAAAGAGGAAGAGCAATAAAGAAGAGAAAAGGAACATTAATAAATGTTAACAAGTCTTGCAAACTTACAGGAGGTACACGACCATGTTGTCGTTAGCTCAACTATGCTGCGGGTTAGCTACCCTATAATGCACACAGGACCAGTCAATTGAGATTTGCAGGACCTTTGCAGCGTGTCCTAGGTGATTGGGTCGGTCTTGTATACAGTAAACAGAACCCTTTTGAGGGATATAGATGGCCCATCACCAGTTTTCACCGCGCATACAGTTTAGGGTATTGCTCATTGGTCCATACAGGTAGTGAAAGATAAAGATAAAAGAATACAAAGTAAACAAGGCCTACATTAAAGAGAACGAACAGTATCTGTTCATATAGTTAATGTGTGCTTGCATACAAAGTAAAGAGTCGTATTTCACAGAAAGGGTATTTTCATATACAACATACATAAAGTATTTTATTACTTTTAAAACTAGAACTCACTCAGCAACGTTGACTTTTATACATTTTCAGTTGGCAGGTAATTATTGCTAAGGATGGCAAGAGGTGAAGCTACTCGGCAGGAAAAGACGGACATCCATTCGTATTTTATGTTGCTGTTTTTTGTAATGCAGTTAAACAATTCTTTTGTAATCAGTCAAACAATAGTGTATTGCACAACAATAGTGTTTTAAAAAGAAATAAATGGCTTTTGTTATAGTAATTCCATTGTTTGAGTTTGTATATTTATAATATATAATGTATTAAACGCTGTGGTTGACCAACTGTGAGGTCTCCGGGATCGGGGCCTTACAGCAAACCCTTCCTCGGAACCGTTTTCGAACTCGGAATGCATATTAAATTGAGTATTAAGTCGGCTATGAGGGGGCTTTTGAGTTCGTTAACTGAAAGCCAACAATTTCGAACCGTTGGACTATAATGAACCAATAATAACTCAATTAATGAGGTTCATACCGTCGGCTAATCAATTCATACCCGTTAATGATTTTAATTTCAAGTTTAACGGTGAAGTAAAGACCAAAATGAACACTGTACATTCGTATCCCAATCGAAACCGAATAGTACGAACCACATCGAATTGGGACTATATAATAGAGGGCAAATGTTTCTTTTGATCCCTTTTGTAACACCCTGAATTTTTATTTAAACGAAAGAAAAAGAAAAGTAAATAGAAAGAATAGATAATGAGCAGAAGTGGAGGGGAATAAAGTGTATAAAGTACAAAAGTTTAATATTTTATATTAGATATGGGTATGGCCGCCCATATTAAAAGCAGAAGACTGCTTTTACTTTCGGAGGAGGAAGAAGAAGAAGAAAGCCCTCGGTTCTAGAGAGAGAAAGAGGAAGAAGCAGTTGCAAAGGTGAGTTTTCCTTTATATGAGCTCAGTTTCAGCTGGGTTTCGAGTTCTTGACCGAAGTTCTTGGTGTTTAGTGTTTGTTTTTAGGATTTAAGAGCTGAATTGAAGGTGGGTCTCGAACTTGAAGTGTGTTGCTCAAAGGCTGCTCAAGGTGAGTTTCTAGAACCTCTCTTTTACTGATTTTCAACTTGTTTAGGGCTATTATGCATACCAAGAAAATGTTTTCAAGTATAACCATGAGTTTCAGCTTATTGTTCGATGATGTTCTGTGTATGTATATTTTAGAGTTGGTTTATGGGTTAGTGTTGATGTTTAGCATGCTTAGGTGCCCTTAGTATGTTAGATCTGTGCTTAGGTATTATTAAATGATAATCGGGTGATGTCAGTAGCATAGAAAACATTTTAGAGTGTTCTGATGTGCATGAATAGTGGCCCATGCACCTAACATGTTGGCCATGCGCCCAAGAGTGGGCCATGCGCCTAAACAGTGTTCCCATGCGCCCAACGGCCAACTGCCTAAGTATGCCCAACTGCCCAAACCCCATGCGCCTAAGTGTTAATAATCTAAGTGTAAGCTCAGACGCCCAAATAGTGTCCATGCACCCAACTTTTCAAAACGGCTAAGTGTCCATGTGCCTGGATAGTGGCAAAGCGCCTGAACAGGGCAGAAACGCCTAAATAGTGCCCATGTGCCCAGACTGTTTTACACTTAGAATTTTTTTGCTTATGTGCCTAAAATGTCCCATGCACCCAATTCGGACTTAGGATTTTCTAAGTGGTTTTAAGGGGTAAAATAGGGAGATAGGCCTTGTTATGACGTGATGACTTATGCTTGATGTGTATATGTGTGAGTGATGTGTTATCTTTCTTTGTCAAGAGTTTTCAAAACGTACGTATTATGTTTTATAATACATTATGTATGACTCTACGTGGTGTGATGTATGAACGAATAAATTAACAAACGTAAAGTATCATGTAACAAAGTAAAAGATAACGATAGAGTACGAAATGAACACATGAGATAAAAAATGGTGAACATGAAAGTGACGGATGATGAGATCCGTGTCGCGTACCCTGGTACTGTGTCAGTCTTCAGATATGAGTCGGAGGTTTGTTTATCAGGCCCCAGCACAGTATCAGTCTTCGGACATGAGTCGGGGGTATTGCATGAGACAAAGTGACGGATGATGAGATCCGTGTCGCATACCCCGGTACTGTGTCAGTCTTCGGACATGAGTCGGGGGTTTGTTTATCAGGCCTCGGCACAATATCAGTCTTCGGACATGAGTCGGGGGTATTGCATGAGACGAGATAAGGAGGTTAGCGACTTTGTGTTGCAACAGACTCGGATAGAGTTCAATCCCTGTGATTGACTCGAATGGGATCTTTGTCGCGTATCCCGGTGCTGTGTCAGTCATCGGGCATGAGTCGGGGGTTTGTGTACAGGCCCCAGCACAGCATCAGCTTTCGAGCATGAGTCGGGGATATTGCATGAGACAAGATTCGAGTAATGAAGAGTAATGAGCGAAGAAATGAATGAATGAACGAATAAAGAACATAGATCGAGTGTACATATGTTGTATGATCACGAGTAAATGTAAAGATAGTTTTTAAAGGAAATAAAGTATTTTATTATAAAAACTAAAACTCACTTAGCATCGCTGACTTTTGTATGCATGATAGCTGACAGGTATTTTGCTGATGCTGAGGAGTTGCAGGCATGGATGCATAAGCTACTGGGAGTGTTTTGAAGCTGGCATCATATTTTGACATGTCATTGTATTTTGAGATGAAAACGAATGTTGTAAATGAATGAAATGCCATGTTTTTAGTTATTAATGAAAGTTTTAAATTCTGCTGCAAAATAAATATACATTTTAAAATGTTTTATGTGCAATGAGTGACCAGCTGTAAGCGTCCTGTGAACGGGGCCTTACACCTTTTAACTCTCTGTAATCACAATTTCTTGAAAACTTCACTTTATCATCGATTTCAAACAATTATTCTTTGCAAAGTGGACCGAGACTAAACTGAGCGTAATCACTTCAATTCGTTCATAATCAAGTAAGATGAACCCAATCACACACTCGATTTCGCATAGGGATTAAAAGCACTAATGTTAATTCGATTAACATACGCGAATCGTTGCTTGATTTGGATCAATTTAAAATTAGGGTTCATATGAATTGAGGATTTTCTTATGTTGATGCTTTTAAATTTTTGAAACCAAATTACACCGTGGCTGAGGCCTTGGTTTAGTGGTTCTACACTCACATTCTGTAGTAGAGGTCTCGGGTTCGAACCCGTCGACCTCCAATATTTTTTAGGGCTTTTCAGCTTTTAAAAAATTATATAAAATTTTTGAAAATTATTAAAAACAAAATTTGTAAAATTCAATTATTTTAAAGTCACTTAATCAATTTTTGAAAATTTTATTTGCTTAAATACCCTAAAATTTTTTATAAAACAAAGACTATATTTAGTTTGATAAAAATAGACTTTAAATAATGATTTAAGTCACTAAAATTATTATTATTGGTTCAAACGTTATTGTTTAAAATCATAATTTTTATAAATAAAAATGTATTTACACTTTATATTTAAGTTTTGTCAATTATTATAAATGATATAAAATTTAACTTAATTGGCATAATTCTTTACCTTTAAATAAAAAAGTGTTGCATTATTAACTTGTATTTTATCAAAACCCCAAGTTTCCGTTTGAAACCCAAGACCATGTCTAAATGTTAATCTTATCATTTAACTTAAACTTGTATTATCTATATATTTAGGTACCTTGTAAGGAATTATGTTGAAATGGCGTTTATTATTTCTATTAATCTTCAATCATATACTTATTGATCATGTGAGTTTTTCCATACCCCTTTTGCTTATTTTTACACTTTAGGGTGAAACATGTTAGCGTATGATTATTGCACTTATAAACTCGTTTGAATCTTGTAAACACTTGGGCATTTCACCTTATTTGTTGTGGTTAGTTGAACTTTAATAATTACCATGTGATTACTATTATATGTACAATCATTAACTATTGCTAGCCTAGCGACGTCATAGATCTATGGGTCTGACAAGTCTGCTTGGTTAATCCAAGTACACTTAGCTAATCGTATAATCTTGTTAACTTGTTAACTGTGACAGTTTGATTGTTACATTTGTCACACATCCCTAGTTACTTTGCTCACTAACTTATGACATGAATTGCCATCTTTTATATATGTATGTATGAAAACTATGAAAATCTCACCAACGTTATATTGACTCTTTATTTTTAACATGTTTCAGGAAACTCTTAAGTTTGATGTCATCTTTGAAATTTACTCACATCTAGGATTGGACCTAGTTTAATAAACGAATTGTCTTGGATTATTTCATCTTATGTTATGTTTATTTTCATATTTGAGACTTGTCTTTGTAATGTTACATTTGAAACTTATGATTATAATATCTGGATTAAATAATAGCGTTATATGGTTGTGAACAATCTTAACCCTCACATTTCGACGATTCCGTCGTCAAGATTGGGGTGTGACAAGAAGGTGTGATGGTGATGCTTTGGGCACTTTTGTCTTATCGACGCCATCTTCGGCTTGCTGTGCTATCGTTGGCATCTATCTCTCTCTCTTAATCGCTTAAGGTTGACTGATTGGGTCCAATGATGATGATGATGAACGATTCATCTGAGACCGTATATGACGTTATCGTCGGTTGCTGCTACCACATATGTGTGGCGGTCATTCAAGGTGTTGGTGCTGGTGGTTCGCCCATCTGCCACTTTATCTAACTAATACCCATTTAGGGTTTTCAGATCTACTCCCTGTGTACATCCTTTCTTGTTATTGGATGCCGCCGGTGGTCCCTATGGACCGCCTTTGGTGGCATCCGAGTGCAGCCGGTCAGTTGTTGGCCAACTCTTCATTTCAACATTGTTGTCGAGGTGGAGGTCACTCTAGGTTGGCCATTTTTGGGTCGATGATGATGAACGATTCATCTGAGATGGTTCTGTTTTGAAACCAAGGTCTATGACAATGGATGCATTGTTAGGTTTGTGTGTTGTTTGTCGTTCTGTTTTCTTACTCATCGAGTCGATGACGATGGCTTCATCTTCATCTGAGGCCATCGGTGATGCTTGGGTGTCCACACCAGATATGGTAATTTGCGGGTTTACCTTTATTTGTTGGGGTTTTCTTATTAATGTGTTTGGTCTAAACCCTAACCTTTTGTTGAGAATGAAGATGTCTGCATCTAAGAACATATTAAAACTCTTTTGTTACAATCATGTGCAGCTTATTTGGGCATGTTGTGGGGCGGTGATGAGATATCAGAATGTTGTTGGTTGCTTGGGCGTGGTTGCCGATTATGGTTAGCAGCAGTAACTGATTACTGGTTCTGAGCCCGAATCTAGAGTTTCAAATTGTTTTGAATCAGTAATCATGCCCGCAACGCAAGCAGATGAAAAAACCTAGTTAATATTTAAAGTATAATTATAATAATATTGTTATAAGCATAAACCTTCTTGATGGTAACCGTTGACTACTTGACTTTAGAGAGTGGTTCCTTTTATATGACAAGTTATTTGAAGCATTTACGAATTAGTAAGTTATATTTTTTTCCTAGTACTAATACTGGTCTATAACATAATTTATATAATAGAAAATCAAAATTGTATTTTTTAACAAAGTAATTACCCTTTGACCAAAATTTATTCACAATATTTACATTATTCTTTCTCTTCTGTTACTTGTTCTTTAAGCAAGGTCTTTCATGAAGAACCAATCTTTCTTCACTATGAAATTTGCAAGATATCATCTTCCACCATAATGGTTTGAATACTCTTAAGTGAATCTATTTTGTACTCGTTCTTGAAAATATTTTTCTATTTAATCAATTTTCACACTTTCATCACAAAGCTTTAAGTTTATAGCATCATTGGTCCAAGTTTTTGCCAACATAAAGTTATTACCATGATTTTCAACCACATTTGTCCCACCATCATCCTGGTGGTTAAAGTGCAAGAGGCACTCGATGCTTAAGAATAGCGCTTACACGTGAATAATTATTGAAAAAAAGGCAATTACATATTCCCAAAGTTGTAAAATTATATATATATTCTCAAAGCATGTTTAAAAAGCATTGTATTTTATACATTGAAATTTGTGTTTTGGATAAATATATAATTTTTTATGAAGAGTAAGATATATGTAATTTTTCCTTAAAAAAACACATTATTACGAAAATATATAAAAAACTATATAGTAATATGAATAAAAATTTCAAACCATATATAAAATCTAAAATCACTGATACACAATTATCAATCTAACAATTAACAATATCAAAAGATGAGAGACAATTGCACAAACCTAATACAAAATCATTAATTTAACAATTAACAATATCAAAAGACGAGAGAAAATTGCACAAATGTCTCTATAGTTCATAAATATTGTAGATCAGACCGGATATATATGAATGCCAAATAAAATTATAATTATTTTAATAAATATATATAATACATAATGAAAATTTTAAAAATATATAAAAAACTATATAGTAATATGAATAAAAATTTCAAACCATATATAAAATCTAAAATCACTGATACACAATTATCAATCTAACAATTAACAATATCAAAAGATGAGAGACAATTGCACAAACCTAATACAAAATCATTATTTAACAATTAACAATATCAAAAGACGAGAGAAAATTGCACAAATGTCTCTATAGTTCATAAATATTGTAGATCAGACCGGATATATATGAATGCCAAATAAAATTATAATTATTTTAATAAATATATATAATACATAATGAAAATTTTAAAAATATATATAAAAACAAGTTCAACCGATCTAACCCTGGTCAACCGGTCTGGTCCCTCGTCCAACCGCCGGTTCGACCAATCCAATCGAGTCCAACCGCTCCAACCATCGGTTGAACGCCAAACCAATTTTAAGCACCGAACCGTACCGGATTAGGGTCTGATTCCCGGGCAGATTGGCCGGTGCGATTTTCAAAACAACGACATCGTTTGTGTACAGATTTTTACATAATCAAACAATTGACAACAAGTATTACTTTTGTCAAAGACAAATACCATTAGCCGCTAACATTCTCTATTTTAACAAACTACAGTTATTAATACATCCTTTTAGTATCTCTTTCCCTCCAAAATACTAAATAAAACATAGACAAATAAATAGTAATATATGAAAATAAATGCATTACAATTGTATCCCTATCTTTAAACAATAAGATAATAAAATACAGAAAAAAAAAACCCACAGCATACTAAATCTTCACATACAAGACTAACCTCAAACAAGACAGACAATCGACTGTAAAGCCAAGAGTTTGTACTTGAAAACAATTTTGGCAAAATACTAGGAAATGCCTATCAGGATTGCCCTAACACAAATTAACATCTAAAAGTTAAAGAAAATATGAACCCTGAAACAAGCATACACACATACATTAATACATACATACATACATACATACATACATACATACATACATACATACATACATACATAAATACTAATATACCCCCAATAAGATTTCAGGTTTTTAACTTTGGAACTTTGAATTTGGATGTAAAAAGTCTTGGTTCTGTTTCAATTGCTTTTCTCTTGGAACCTCTTACTTCCTGCAGAAAATGAAATTCCAGTTACAGCACTTGTATCGTTTTTAGATTCATTAATATTAGAGGTGGTTCGGATAACGCGTCATTTTTGTCCAGGTCATAAGTCATAACAGTCCTAGTTGGTACAAAAAATGTAATGTATTTATAAAAATTACTGTGCATCATATATTTTAATAACCATATTATTTTAACCTAATCTACCTTTTTAAATAAAAAAGATTTAAGAGGCTTGTTTTGCATTAAATGTACACTTTGGGCACCAACACGTTTCCTTACAACTATTTTTTTTCTTTCTAATTTTACTTGTTTGGAGCATAAGAAATAAAGCATAACCTGATCAATCCATTCTTAGGTGAATCAGCCAAACACTTTGTAAAAATAATCTAACGTTTATTTATAAATAACTATTCCCCGATATATGATTACATAAATTATGTCATTTTAGAACTAATCTACCTTTCTTGAAAAAATTGTTTAGTAGGTTTTTATGAATGGGATTTTTGTTGGGTGTGTTTGTTTTGTTTCTTATGCGATACATAAACAGTTGGGCGACTTCAACCCGTTTGTTTTCCTTTTTCGACCCGTTGGAAATAAGCATGACCTGACCAACTCATAAGTGAACGGCTTAACACCAGTGTCTCAAACTTCATCCGTTTCCATTTTCAATGTATTTTTTTATTATACCCACTTTGGCCCATTGAAAACAAAACATAACCAAATCCACCCATTCAAAACACAAAACTACACCTCTAGTTCATATGATTATAAGTCAACTTTGTTCAATAGTTAAGATCATTTTAGTTACCTTCTCGACGATGGCCATGTCACTTGAATGACTGTTTTTTGATGATTTCACCATACAACGGCGCAATAGAGGTGTAATAGAACTATTAGCATCACCTCTTAACAACTCCAATTCTTTAGTGAGTCGTGAAACTTCTTCACTTTTTTTTCTCGAGTCAAATTCTAGCACGGCTATTTCATCTTGCAAGGCTGAAATCCTTCTGTTTTTCTCCATGTTTAACGACTGTGATTGCTCTAAGTCAGCAATCAGTGTCTGTACTTTTTCATTAGCAGCTTCAACTTCAGATCTGGTCTTTTTAATGAGCCCTTGCAACTTCTCGTCAGTTTTCTTGAATTGATTCCACGCAAAATCCCTCTCTGCTTTTAATGCTGACTCGTTATCATCCTTCGCATTGCTTCGGGTTATACGCTGCTAATAAAAATGTTAATATTATTGAAGCTCTTAATGACTAGAAGTGGGGATCAAGTTAATTCATATTGTGTTCTCTCAGGTATAATGGGTATAATAAAATAAACGTTAGCTAACCGAAGGGTATTTCTATTGTATAAAACCTCTTAAATGACCAATTCAGATAAGAGGTCTTAACCATTCAGCATTAGGCCTCTTAACTATTCAACATTAGTATAATGCTTAACCATTCAGAGGCAAACAGTATTAGTATTGTAAAAATCGCTAGGCGCTACTCGGCCGGTGAGGTGGGGACCAGGAATTAATAAGGATTAATCGGATCAGACTTTTATGTATAATTTTGCAAATTTATATATAATTTTATACTTTTTTATGAAATAATTTGCAAGTTTGGGAGATAATTTGTAAATTGATGGATATTGAGGGGTTAAATGTAAACATTCAAAAACATAATAAAAATCTAACCCTAAAATAGAACATCCCATTCCCTTCCATCGCTCCATCACCGACAGTACTGCTTTCCATCATTCCGGTCGCACGTCCTCACCAGAAGCCAGAATGGGAAAATTCCGGCGGTTATCATCGCCAGAACACCACTAATTTGGTCCGACTTTGACCGATTTTGACCGACTATCGCCTAGCACCTCCGATTTGGTGAAATCAAAGCGGCTAACCTCCGATTAGCGACTAACCGACGACTAATCGGAGCTAGTTGCGATTTTTGCAACACTGGAGGCAAATATCCGAACCATTCAGACATTTGCTTGCAAAACAAACAGTCTGAACCATTAAGTGCCAAACCATTCAGACATCTGAACTATTAAGAGGTTGATTCAGATGCTGCCAAATACCCCATATAAGTGCCAATTTCAGGTTGTTTACTTACAATTTTGTGTATTCGGATTATGCTTTTTCATCTCTAGCGAGTCAAACACATAAAAAAACGTTGCTAAACAGGACACATATCAAAATTAGCTAAAAGTGTACTTTTAATGTATAAAACCACTAAAATAATTTTATTAAAAAACTATACTATCATAGAAATAATATAATATTTGTAATCACATCAGCACACTAATTACTTTAATATTTACATTTTTGACATAAGTTATATCGGATCAGCCCAACCCACTCCACATGTACCAAAAGGTTTCCCATTTGGACTTAACGCCCAACCTTGCTACTTGTCCCAAGGGCATGGTTTTAAATTGTATGAAACGTCTTAAAACTTTATTAGAACATTAGACTATTATATAAATAATATATTCTCTGTAGTCATATTTGGCAACATTTACTGGAATAATTTAATTTTTTGGACCGAAGATGTTTTCAGTCAACATGACCCAACCCATTTGACATTTACGCAAAAATACCCATTTGACCGCTATCCAACCCAACTATTCTACTAATATCAATGACGTATTGAGGTGGAATTAAAATAAACTTACTTTTGGCTCAGCCAAAAACCTAGAGACCTCCTCAAAGAGAAGTTTCAGATCAGTTCGCTCATCATCTGCTTCTTCTGCAATATATGTAAAAAGTTTAACCATATCAGAAAATCCAGTTACAAAATAGAAACAGTTGCGATCATGAATGGCATTCAGTTTATTTAAGTAACAGAAAGGTTGGAATATGTAGTATAAAATTAGAAATTCATTTCACGCACCACCAAAAAAATTGTAAATTTCACCCATCCAAAAAGCCAACCATTCATCTGTTTTCAAACATTAGGACGTATTATATTAAATACCACATGACAATGTCGTTTTGATCCATTCAACAGTTATGCATTACTTTAAGCCTGAACATGTACTAATAACCAAAATCATGAATTGAGTTGCTTCAATTGTGCAAAACTGTAGCATGAGCCATGAGGTTTGAAATCAAGAACCAAGTATAGCCCATTGATCCTTTTTTGGAACTAGTGATATATACTGTGCAACTTAGCATGCCATCACAAACTATACACATGATATAGATTCAAATACAATTCTAATGCACAAATAGCTGTAAAGTACAAGAGTTTTCAGCCTTTAGCACACACATAAGGATAATGTTCCTAATGAGGTAAACAGTTATGCTAATATTCTACACGGAACAAGCTGCAGAGATAAGTATTAAGTGAAGAACAACCAACCAAATTTAAGATTGTTCAAAATCGCTTCCTTTTGCTTGATAGAGATGATTAAATTCGCCTTCGCATCCTCGACAAAATGCGCCATATCTTTAATCTTTGAGTCTCTCGCAATCTAAAAGAACAACATTTCATATCAATTAAACCCAAGAAAGCATAAGAAACCACCATATTTAACACTAATAAACAAATCATATTCCCTAAAGACCATCACATATATATTCAGAAGCCACACTTCATCATTAGAACAGAAAACCAAGAAACCAAAGATTGAAACTTTTTAGGGAAACTTGGGACTCTCACCTGGGCAATATGATCTTGTAAAAACTTAATATCAGAAACCCATCTATCTTGCTGCGATTTGAATCTTTTTTCAAGGGATGTTCGTTCTTTAACAAGAGATTCAAGTTGTCGCTGTTGATCTTCTATCATATCAACGAGTCCTTTAAAGATCTTTTTCCATGAATCTTCTCGATCTTTTGAAGAATTTTCAGCCACAGAAACTCTCCGTTTACCCATTATGAATGCACTCCAGGTGTTCGTTCAAATGCCTCTAAGAAAGAAGCCCAAATGTGTGCTTCTGCTCACAAATTAGGGAATTTTGGGGCCTCAGAACTCTCGTGTATGGTTGAAAGATGAAGAAGGTTGAAGATAACAGTAGAAAAGAAGAAAATTGAAGACGATTAGAGAAGATTGCAGAAAAGGTGAAGAATTAGGGTTTTTGGTGATTAACGAATTTGGGAAAATGATGCAACGGTCGGATGGGTTCGTATTTATACGCCCTCAATATTGATAGGTGATCATTCTTTTAATTCTAAATTTTATAACAAAAATATGTTTGATTATACATGTTGTGGGTGTTTGGGATTGTTTTTGAAAAGTCCTTATTGACTTTTTAGAGAGTAAAAAAATAATAATGTCCCTCCAAAAGTCTAATGAGTTATAATTTGTAACTTATTACGAGGATATTATTGTCTTTTTACCCTCTAAAAGTCAATAAGGACTTTTTAAAAGCAATCCCAAACACCCAGGTTATAGTTACGGTTAAATTATAAAATCTTATGTATAATTTATATGTTAAAAGTACATTTTGACATAAAATTCAATTAGTTTAACTTAAAAGAACACATTTTAATAAGATAAAAGAATATAAATATACATCTGTCTAACTTGCGAACCAATCCAAACCCATAGATTTCATGTTTGACTTGTGTTGTATTTTTGTAAAGTGTCACAATTTTACATCGCTACATATCAATGATATAATCTTAGACTTGTGTAGGCGTGTAATAAATATGGTAATGTATATGATAGGGGTTAATATATTTAAAAACTACGTATAGTTGTTTAAAATGAGCTACTCACTAAGAGGTCAATGGTTTAAGTCCCACGATAGACATTAAGAGTGTGTAATTAAGAGTAGATTAAATTGTTGTGAACATTAGAGATAAAGAACTTTCAAAAGATTTTTAAGTGTTCTACAATCATAAAAAAATAATCATAACAAGCTTGTCTTGAATTTCGCTAGATAGATGCACGAGAAAAGAAAAACCCAAACACAATCAAAACACAAATTAGTAGTTCAATCTCAAGATAACTATTAACTGAAATAAACCCGCGCTTATGAACACACAACAAAGAAAGAAATGACATGTCACTCTTGCTTTTCCAATTCCCCCATTCTCTCTATGATCGCCTGCACACGAAATGTAACTTCATATGCAGATTTAAGGGTTAACGTTGGATAAAAACAACCAGCTTTCAACAGTTTAATGGTTTAGTCCATTGTTCTTTTTTGTAACCCGTTGAAAATGTCATTTTAGAGTGTTAAGCCTAACATTTTAACTCTTCCAACTTTTTCGTGTTCGTTTGTTTTAGAAATGAAGTTGTTCCTGTTTGTTTATGTTCAAAAAACATAAATGTACAAAAACATATATAAACAACAACCAACTTCCCATCGAATTGTTCAGTCAGTTCATTTACAGCTCTACCCATATTTAGCTAAGTTTCAATGCATACTATTATAACGAGAAAGATTACACCTCGCTGCTCAAGAATGTTCAAGACAATGGGGCAAAAAAGGCAGTTAAGAAGACATACCCTCTTGCTTGTTTCTTGGAGTTCCCCAGCAAGAATGAACTCGTCTAGTATCAGATACACCTTTGGACAAGAAGACAATCAAATATAAGATGTAAATAAGAAGAACAAAGCAAAAGTAAAAACTTTCAAACAAAAACAACAATTGGAGCATAATATTCCATCTGTAAAACAAAATGCACCTTAATACGTATTCACTGATACTATATAGAAATGTAAACTTGTATCCTTTGGTTGATATCAAGTAGAGGCAAGATCCGGACTACTTAAGTCCAACTTCTTGTAAATTCTTTCTTTCTCAGAATATTATTAAACAACTTAAATTATTTCAATAATATTCAACTTTGTTGATACAAAGACTGAGCAAGTTTTTATGCACAAAAGATACATTTTGGGGGTGGGGGTTGGGGGGGGGGGGGGGGGTTCAACTGATTTGATACATTCCCTATTTAAACAAACATACCCAGTATATCCCACTCAAGAGTAGGGTCTGGGAGGGGTAGTTGGTGGCGGGTCTTTCCTCTATCTTGGAAGATAGAGTGACCGCTTCCGAAGAGACCCCCGACTCAGTAAGGAAAACAATAACCGTAGCAATTATAATATAGATCACATAAAAGCTGAGAAATTGAGTTCAACAAATAAGCGTCAAGAAACGCGCGAAAGGGCAGATTGAAGAAAACAGGGGTCCCGCAGCTAAGTCTACGACTACCCTTCTACCCACAGATCCCGCTAAAAGTCCTTAATTTTAATTCTACGCCTCCACACACTCCTATCCTCGATCATGTGCTCAGAGGTGCAAGTCTACCAATCTCGCCTGATTAACTCGTCCCAAGTCAACCTAGGTCTACCTCTACTCCTACCCTCTACGTTCCCTATTTAGCTACTTCCATTTGTTTTGGCTAGTTAAAAAGAAATAAATGGAATCAACCCATCCGTATACAACCCATTCATATGGATCAAATTGCCATTAATGTTAGTTTGGAAATATGAAATCCGTTGCTGACAATTTCCTAAGAGTTATGCAGATAGGAAAACTTATAATTTTATTTGTGCATTTTCTATTGGTTATCCTTGATAGCAGATTTAGGACCCCGTGTTAGAGCATGCACTATCTAGTAGAATTGTTCATTAAATAAACTTATGGTCTCCAGTTCGGGTACTTTGGTTCGATAATTAACTAAGTGAATTACTCAATAGTTAAAACATAACATATTTGGTTCGATAATTAACAAATTAAACTAACCAAGTAGTTACACAAAACATATTTACATATTTTCAAATTCAGAAATATAGTGTTTCACTTAAATAAAATATGTACATAACATAACTACATAAATCATGTATCATTAAGCATATGATTAAACAATCCAAAAATAATATTGTATCAAAACCCGAAACAGAAGTTAATCGTTATTCATAAACCATACATGAAACTGAGAAAATTAACATCTTAGTAAAATCCAACATATGATTAAAACCCTAAATGGCTAAATCCTAGATTGAACCATAGTAAATTAGTAAATATGAAAAGTGACAGAATTTAAATAAAACAATAATAAATGCTAAACTTATATTCAATGTGCAAGTGGTGTTTTTATAACAAATATAAACTAAAGTACTCACCTACACTGTCACCAAGTCACCATATGTAGCTAAATCGAGAAGACGAACTGATGACAATGGAATCAACAAAAAGATCCAGGCAAGAAGCAAAAGTTTTTTGTAACTTTTGTTGGTGGTACATTTTGCTATATAAATTTTTTGTACTTTGACTCAAAATTTTCCATAAGGTTGCACTAGTAATTGATTAAAATATTATTTAATGGCATAGCCAAGCATATTAAGTTTTATTTTTGTAGGCTACCGGTCTCAAGATTCTTGAAAACTATTAAGAAAAACACACGGAGTACAAAGACCCTAAATCCCTATTTAACCTAAAACTAAAACTTAATCTCCAAACTAATTACCTAATTAAAAAACACTTCATACCAAAACAAAATCTAAACAACACTTAAAAAATAAACCCAGTAAAATAAAGAAGGTCCATCCAAATTAGGCCAACATATCAAAAACAACATATATAATAAAAGCTCGAAAAAATCTTGAGCACACACAAATCAAGCAACGAAAGCACAACGCATATTTAAGTATGAGCAGCCGCGTAATGTTAAAATTAAAAGCTTGAATACCTTATGGAAGTTGAAGACCAAATCTAGCTCACACACGTTGCTGAAGAAGTGATCCAGTATTTCAACAAATAAGTGGATGCACTCCAGATATGCTAGCTCATTATCAGTTATATCAACACAGAGTGAGAAGAACAGCCCAGCATATCTCCTGTAGATGACTTTGTGTGTACGAACTACAAGAGGAAGCACAATGAACAATTAATCTTGGTAACATCATACAAATAAAATGAAGCAAAATATCTGAAGATGTAACAATAAAAGATCAAGCTTATGAAAATTAAAACATGCCAGTAAAAGGAAAAATATCAACTCAGACACTTTACTTCAATAATATGTGTAGCGTGTTTCTTAATATTCAAAAGAATTATTAAACCATGCATTACACGACCAAGGGCAAAGAACTTGACTCCCTAGCCAACAAAAATCCCCTTCACTTGCCTAAACATACCAATAGCATTGTTTAAATGCTTGAAATATGAAAAGCTTATTATGGGCAAAGTCAAGTATTCACAAATGTCAAAAGCATCATCTGCAAAATATGCATCACACATTTGAAAATTGTTGTGGTGGAATATGTCATTAACAAATGAATGTGCAAAAGTAGTTATCCATCACTTCACTTGTCACATTAAAATATGTACTGAATTTAAATGTTGTAAACAACTTGCTATGATTACAAATATTATAATACTAACAATAAATATGTCTGTCAATTATTATCGGTTAAGCAGCCAATGTATTAGTCCTACAAAAACATAATAGAAAAAATATATTTAGCTTAAACAAGTGCCCTTAGGAAAGATAAGTGAACTCACCAAAAAAGCATAAGATCAAGCATTACATACCATTACCCACATTATTTGGGAAGTGATTTATACAGAACTTTACTTCATACACAACATCTTTGTTTGGACATGTATATTCTCAAATATATAATAAAGAAAATGGATAAAATTGGTGTCAATGTATAAATGTCCAACCTTCCAATCCAAAGGGTTGATCATGGCAGAAGATGACTCATTAATGAAATTATAATTCTACTTATGTATTTAGAGAGTGGCTTTTGGGAAATATTTTGAATGTATCAAAAGTGCAAAATCTGAGTGCAAAGATTCTCTAGTAAGAAACCAATGGAATCGAGGTCGTCTAATAATTGGCAGCTAAAAATGAGGGTGTAACCGATAAAGTCTTATGCAAAAAGCAACATTCAAAAACCCCTACTTGAATTTATAGTTTCAATAGTTTTGGTAGCATGTGATATGTATTGGAGTTAAAAGAACTTTTATTGTCTCAATTCATGTTCCAAAGAAGCAAAACAAACATACCTAGTAAAATCTTACTTCATAGTGGGGTCTGGGGAGGGTAAGATGAGAGCAAATCTTACCCCTATCCTGAAGGATAGAGAGACTGCTCCCGGAAAGACCCCCGCTCACAAAACGAGAATAGTAGATCCATAAAGCATGTATTATTCAAAATGCATAACAAATCACATTGGTAACAACGGTTTAAGTAAAGACAACAAAAGCTTAAAACATGTTGGAAGTCATTAAGGTAATACACCTAGAAGGCTAGAAGTAAGTACCATCCGCCTAAACAAAGGTGTAACTATGAACTAAAGGCACTATCTATAGCTAAAGACACTATCTACCGCCACAAGACCTACAAATAGGACTCAAGTAAGTCCAAGACCGCCCCTAAACTACAGAGGCTACAAGAGAGCAAATGGTCTCCTTTCCCTAAGACTAAAGGCACACCTAAGTAGCAGTAGCAGGTCCACTAGATCACACCTAATCTCCGTAAGACTAGACTCATGTTTCAAAGAAGCAACAGATGTTTATTCTGACGAATATGAAGTTATAGACATCCATGTTATTAGTTATAATCCCAAGGAATCTCAAAAGCACTTCAATAATAACTAAAAGCCACAACTTTGACTTCGTTCTTACATGAATACATAATAGGCATGTTGAATATCATGAAACTACTACATGAAACCATTGCCAAATTGATTCTTGTGCATTCTATTAGCCTATTGCAACCTATAAATCCAAAAGAAAATCAACAGGATCATGGGTTGAATCAATCTTCCACATTGTATGCATATAATCACTATGATTGATAGCATCAACATCTGTAAAGACTAACCATTTCAGCTAGACTTTTTGTAACTTACTTTCACCATTCATTTGGTTGAAGAGATAAACTCAGTTTATTCTATGCTAAACCTAGCACTTCTCATATGCATAATTGGCATGGATTAAGTTGCAACTTAAAATCAATATCACCATTCTTTTCTAAAACTTCACAAAGTTAATTTCGATTTGAAGTTGTAAACTAACATGATCAACATTTCCAAAACTCAAATGAATCACGATATACCTCAACGAAATTAGTGAACTTCGGATCTCTATTCACCACCAATCGATGAACCTAAAACACAGAAGTCGTCCAATAAACTTCCGATCAGAAGAACACAGACAACACTATGAACACAAAAACCTAAAATTACTCCATTCGTGTTACCTCATATTCAACCTTGTGCTTCTCTGATTCTTCGAGAGGAATATAATACTTAGCGAGGCGAGTCTTCCCTTGCCTGTTCTGAAGAAGTATGAATCGGATCTGACAATATCAATCAACGAATCAACATAGCAATTAGAAACAATTGTGTGAAATCAAGTTTGCAATGAGATTTTAATCGATGAATAGTTGAAGAAGAGATGATGATGATAGTACCATTATTGCGTCAATGAAGCAGAAGAATGAAACGATGGTGATTTTGCAGTTGATTTGTGCTTGTTGAATTGGTATGAATATACAGAGAGGTCGATGTTGATCAATCTTTATGCTCATCGAGGGAAAAGTGGTAAAAAGTAAACTTGAGGGGCTTAATCTGTACAAGACCATACTATAAGGGCCTTTAATGAATATGAAATGTAAAGAAGGGTTGATTTGAAAATACTTAAAAGGGTGTTTTGGGATTCATTTTTGGAATGACTTTATATTAATTTAAATCGCTCTCGTAGGAGCATTTACAGCTCGTTTGATATATTTATGTAAGTGTAATCTTTATATTATATGAAATGATTGTTAATGTTTATGAGTGGAGGAGAGAGAAACGATACTGTAAAATTTATAAGTCTAAAGAATTATTGTTCAACATTTATAAATTTTTAGTATTTTTAAAAGTTGTTGTGAGTGTAGGAAAAGGAAAAACTAATGATAAAAGGAATAAATATATTATATAATTAAAAATATAAGAGAAAAAAAATAATATTTTAATGTATTTATATGAATAAAGATAATAATAGACTCTAAATGCTCCGAAACCTATAACTTTTAAACAATAAAGTTTGTGTAAGATTTTGAAGATTTATCATAGTTCTACGATATCCATTATTTGTCACTTTAAATAAACACATATCTTACGGTTATTATATCTTGATTGAATTGTGATAACCGATGATTTATGCAGTGTTGTAAAAATCAGCGCAGTTGATTAATCAGGGATTAATCAGTAGTTGGCTCATTACCTTGTCGATTTCATCTAATTGGTACAAAAAAATCAGAAGTCGGTCCTAGGAGGCAAGAATCGCCATTAATCAGCACTAATCGGAGCAATTTTTCTAAGCGGTCAAAGTTGGTCAACACAAATATTTGTTTTTTAACTCATAATCTTGATCCATATACTCAATTCTAAACCTAGCCGACATTAACAACACATCAACCGGTCCCTAAAAGTTAACCTCCACTTGCGACCAATCTCCTTATTAACTTATAAATTTGACCAATTTACTCAATTTTAAACTATTTGATCTTCGAAGTATTTAAACTATTATATTTTAAACTATTTGATATTTGTAGTACTTGATGTTATTTTTATTTTTAATTATTTATGTTGAAGTATACTAATCTTAACTATATATATAAGTTATAAAAATACATATAAAATCTCCAGACCGATTAATCATTTGTCAGTATCTCGCCGCCCCGACTGACGCCGAACAATTTTTACAACATTGGATTTATTTTCTTGTGACTTGAACTAATTAAGTCTGACCGGTCACCATGAATATAACATTTTTGGTATCTTAAATCTACCTTATATCTAATATCCTTAGACCTTGAGGAAAAATCCATCAATATCTATAAGAAAAATCAATCAGTACTTTTATATAATCCCGTGTGAAAAAGATTTTAACAAATATAATTTACTAGTTGCAGTAGAAAATGAAGGTGTGCGATGAGGAATGAGATATTTTAGAAATGCTCAAATGGGGACATATACAATGATCACGCTAGGAACGTTATGGTTCATCTGGAAAGCTAGCAAGAGATGCCTTTTAGGCAACAATTGGAGCGTATAGAAAATATATGAAGATATCAAGATTGTAACTTTCTTTCGATGTAAGACCTCAAAACTCGAGAGCCCTATTGTTGGAAAATCTTTAGAGACATATAGTTCATAAACTAAAACCTTTCCATGTATATTAGCGGAACATTAAACATTCAATTTACAATTACATTTTACTAAAAATAAATATTTACGTAAACTTTAACAATAAGATGCCACTCCTCAAGATGCGGATAAGCTTCAATCCATTCCAAGGTAAACATCTTATAATCATTGAGTACCTTAAAACATACTTTTCTATCGTTAAAACCGTTCTTTATTTTCTTTCAAATCATACTGCGCTTTACATTCATTCGTGACCATACATTGATAATATAATTATTATCTTCCATTACATTCGTTAACTTTCGTTCATTCTATACGTTCGTTCTCCCGAGTCTGTTGCGACAATAGGGTCGCTCACCTCATTAGCAATCCCAACGATTGCATGCTATCCGAGTCAGTTGCAACCATAGGGTTGCTCACCTCATTGCCAATCTCAACGATAGCACGCTATCCGAGTTTCTTGCAACAACAGGGTTGCTCACCTCATGACAACTTCACGATAGCACGCTATCCGAGTCTGTTACAACCATAGGGTTGCTCACCTCATAGGCAATCTCAACGATTGCACGTTATCCGAGTCTGTTGCAACAACAGGGTTGCTCACCTCATATATGTGCTTGCAAGCCTTCCCTCGTTCATTCATCATTCAATAATGCATGCATTCTTATTTCATGTTCCTCTTTCATTATCTTCACTTTACGTTACATAATACTTCATTCATTCATTAACATGACACGTAAAGGCATAAGAAGATAAACATACATCATAATAAGGAACATAACATACACAGTCATTATCATCATACAGGGCAACATCATACATACATAACATGCATAAACATGCAACATCATCATCGTCATGCCCAACATGCTCTCTAAGGCCTCAATCGTCATCTTACATGCTCTTACGGGAACCTTTACGTCAAAACTTACGTCTGCACTTTCCCCCGAAAGTCAGAAGTCAAACTACATTCTCCTTCGAGTGCAACAGCCCTATTCGGGCGTATGGACACCCTTCAGTCGCATGGCCTCCATGCGATTGAACATCATGCGAATGAACCAATGCGGATGAACACTCATGCGAATGAACACCCAATCGTGCGAATGGACTAATGCGGATGGACCTCATGTGAATGGGACTAATGTGGATGAGCACTTATGCGACTGGACCTTCAATCACATGACCTCCATGCGACTGGGCCTTCAATCGTGTGAATGGACCTCAATCATGCGAATGGACCTCAATCGCACCCTATTCAGCCGTATGACCTCCATTCGGTCTCCAGTCGGTCGCCTATCCCTAGCTGATGCAGAATGCGGTTCCAGCCTAACGCAAACTGCCTTTTTCGACCTCCAAACTCATCTAAACCCATTCTAAGCCCAAATCGACCATCTTAAACCTTAGGGATGCATACCACGACACCATTCAAGCACACACAAGCCCAGGAAACAAACTCTAAACACATCACACGACACCCAAATGGGTCAAACACATACTCATACAAAAACAGGTTTTCTATGCTTTCCAGCCCTAAAATTGTTTGAAAACAAGTAAATTTGGGGTCTTAGAACTCACACAAACGACACCGAGAAGTAGAGCTTCAGTTTGACTTGCTACACGACGATTTTGCCCGCTTGAATCTACCCGAACCAACCTTTTCTCCCCTTTTCTCTTCTTTCTCTCTTCCCCTTTTTGATGGCTGAAAATGTGGGTGTGGGGAGAGGGTAAGGACTACCCTCTCCCTTTATATACCCCCACTCGTTCGTCTTTCTTTCATTGGCGAGTTTGGTCCCTCGACTTAGGACTTTATTTCTTTTTCTTCCTTCGTCGGTTTCAAAATAAATATATAACCGGGTGTTACAAGTCCACCCCTCTTAAATAGGTTTCGTCCCTGAACCTGTTATTCCTTGAATAAACGTGGATAATGCTGTCTCATTTCTTCCTCAGTTTCCCACGTTGACTCGGATCCTTTCTTGTGCTTCCACTTTACACGCACAAGAGGACCACTTTATTTCTCAGCCTTTTCTCTTTTCGATCGATGATTGCCACTGGTTGTTCCACATAATTGAGCCGTTCGTCTACTTCGATATCCTCCAGTGGAACAATCATGTCTTCATCAGCTAAGCACTTTCTCAGATGAGATACATGGATTTCGGGTGAATTCCACTTAACTCATCCGGTAACTCCAATCTATAGGTCACCTCTCCTACTCGAGCGATGATTCGAAAAGGGCCTATATACCTTGGGCTCAACTTGCCCCGCTTCTTGAATCGGATAATACCCTTCTAATGTGAGACCTTCAACATAACCCCGTCACCCACCTAGAACTCAATCGGCCTGCGTCGTTTATCAGCATACGACTTCTGTCTATCTTTGGTTGCCTTCATGAAGGCTTTAATCTTCTCAAGCTTCTCAGTCGTAGCCTCGATTACCTTGACGCTTCCTAGTTCTTTCTGACCAATATCACCCCAACAGATGGGTGTTTTGCATCTCCTACCGTATTGTATCTTGTAGGGTGGCATACCAATGCTGGCATGACAACTGTTGTTGTATGAGAATTCGGCTAACGGTAGGTGGTCATCCCAACTTCCCCCAAAATCAATCACACATGCCCGAAGCATGTCTTCCAATGTCTGAATGGTCCTTTCTGACTGACCATCAGTTTGGGGATGATAAGCCGTGCTAATATGTAACCCCGTCCCCATAGCGTCGTGGAATTTCTTCCAAAATTTGGAGGTAAACCGGGTGTCACGATCAGACACAATAGACACTAGCACCCCATGACGAGTTACAATTTCCTTGATGAATAGATCCGCCAACCTCTCAGATGAATGTCTCTCGGATCGGTAGGAAGTGAGCACTCTTCATCAAACGATCCACAATCACCCATATGGCATCATACCCTTTCGGAGTACGCGACAACTTTGTAATGAAATCCATGGTAATGTGCTCCCACTTCCATTCCGGAATATCCAAGGGTTGGATCTTCCCATACGGATTTTGATGCTCGGCCTTCACCTGTAAGCAAGTAAGGCGCTTACTCACATACTCCACTACGTCACGCTTCATACTCGGCCACTAATCTTTCTTCATGTCGTGGTACATTTTCGTGGCACTGGGGTGAATAGAGTATCGAGTCTTGTGAGCTTCATCCATAATCTTCACTCGTAGATCCCCAAAACGAGGGATCCACATCCTCCTGAATCGAGTTCTAACACCAAGCGTGTTTTCACCCAATTCTGCGACTAGACCTCTCATTCTCTCAGAGTTAAGATGATCTTCTTTCAATGCCTCATCTTGAAACTCTTTGACTTGCTTCATCACATCGGAGGTCATGACCAATTGACAAGCTTTCACCCGACTCGGCTCGGGTCTCTCCTTTCGGCTAAGGGCGTCTGCCACCATATTAGCCTTGCCCAGATGGTAATGGATCTCGCAATCATAGTCCTTTATGAGCTCCAACCATCGTCTCTGCCTCATGTTCAGATCCTTCTGCTCAAAGAAGTACTTCAAGCTTTTGTGGTAGGTGAATATGGTGCACTTCGTCCGTAGAGATAGTGCCTCCAGATCTATAGCGCAAAGACCACGGCTGCTAGCTCCAGGTCATGAGTAGGATAATTGACCTCATGAGCCTTCAACTGTCGGGATGCATGGGCTATAACCTTCCCTCTCTGCATTAACATGCACCCCAACCCCGAATAGGAAACATCATAATAAATGACCAGATCTTTACTTCCATCGGGTAATGACAGAACAAGAGCTTGAGTCAACCTCGCCTTCAGTTCATCGAACGCTTTCTCTTGAGCTTGACCCCATATAAACTTTACATCTTTTCGAATCAACTTGGTTAGTGGAGAAGCGATCTTAGAAAAGTCTTGGATAAATCTTCTATAGTAGCCCGCCAAACCCAGAAACTACGAATCTCGGATGGCGTCTTTGGTGACTTCCATTGCACAACCGCCTCCACCTTTGCCGGGTCCACCATTATCCCGTCGGGATTCATCACATGACCCAAGAACTGAACTTCGCGCAACCAGAACGTGCACTTGGAGAATTTAGCATATACTTCTCCCTCCTCACCGTTTCTAGAACCTCACGAATGTGATCGGCATGTTCAACCTCGCTCTTTGAATAAATCAGGATATCATGAATAAACACAATCATTGATTTATCCAACATCAGCCGACACACACGGTTCATCAAATCCATAAAAGCAGCTGGCGTGTTGGTCAAACCAAAAGACATGACAAGAAACTCGTAGTGACCATAGCGCGTGCGAAAAGCTGTTTTAGGGATATCTTGCTCCTTCACCTTCAACAGATGGTAACCAAATCAAAGATCTATCCTTGAAAACCAACTGGCACTTTGAAGCTGATCAAACAAATCATCTATCCTCAGTAAGGGGTATCGGTTCTTTACCGTCAACTTGCTCAGCTCACGGTAATCAATACACATTCTCATGCTACTGTCTTTCTTCTTTACAAACAGGACCGGAGCACCCCAAGGAGAGATACTCGGTTCAATGAACCCCTTATCAAGGAGCTCTTGCAACTGCTCCATTAACTCTTTCATCTCCGTTGGAGCCAATCGATACGGTGCCTTGGCAACAGGTTGGGCACCCATTATCAAGTCAATTTGGAACTCGATCTCATGGTCAAGTGGCACTCCTGATAAGTCTTTTGGGAATACGTCTGGTAAGTCATACACAACCGGTACATCGGAAAATTGTGGTGTTGGTGTATCCACATCCTTTACATAGGCCAAGTATGCACTACATCCACGCCTCATACACTTTCCCACCATTTCCATCGAAATCACTTTCGGAATCGTAGTAACCCGATCACCATAAAACGTAACTGAACTACCGTCAGGCATGACCTGATGAACTTCTTCGACAATAGCCTCCTTTATTGAGGCTCTCAGATTGGCGCTCTCATCGCCACCCTCTGGATGGGGGGTCTCTGTTTCTTCATGAACCACCTTCTCAATTCTAGGTCTCCCTCTCTTGGGTCGCGGTTCAGCACCGTGACCTCACCCCGTGAAGCTTTCGAAGATCTACCACCGGCCATTCACACTCACACTGAAAGATTCAAACACCAACACGGTCATTCAAGGGAACAACTCAGTTTATGTCAAGTATAGTAAGTCCCTAATTACAATGGCCAGTTATGATTAGCCACTTACTTTACTCTTCATACCCCAAGCATTACCTGTCCTGACTACATCGGTATTTAAATCCACATACAACACATAACCACATACCATGCGCACATAAAACCGGTTAACTTTACGAAAATACCTGATGGCACGCAGCTACTCAGATTGGCATCCCATTCCCTTTCCGTCCCATTCTCAGTTTAAGTTAAGGTTTATTTTAAAATTTTACCCATTTCACTTAAACTTTGGCTCTAATACCAACTTGTAAGGCCCCGTTCCCGGTACGCTCACAGTTGGATTCTCATCGCACATAAAACATACATTTTCATTTATCTTACTAAAGCATTGCATCGGAAACATTCAAAAATGACATCACATTCATTATAAAAACTTTTGCAAAATAATACATAATAATTCAATTACAAAACCCCAGTTGCATTACATCACAAAAGTATTATAAACATGGATGCCATCCCAAAAGAGCTGAGTAGCCGCCTCGTGCCATCCTCAGCAATCATTACCTACCTACTGAAAACACATAAAAGTCAGTGTTGCTAAGTGAGTTCTAGTTTTATAATAAAACATACTTTTCTATCGTTAAAATTGTTCTTTATTTTCTTTCAAATCATACTGCACTTTACATTCATTCGTGACCATACATTGATAATATAATTATTATCTTCCATTACATTCGTTAACTTTCGTCAATTCTATAAGTTCGTTCTCCCGAGTTTGTTGCGACAACAGGGCCGCTCACCTCATTAGCAATCCCAACGATTGCATGCTATCCGAGTCAGTTGCAACCATAGGGTTGCTCACCTCATTGTCAATCTCAACGATAGCACGCTATCCGAGTCTCTTGCAACAACAGGGTTGCTCACCTCATGGCAACTTCACGATAGCACGCTATCCGAGTCTGTTACAACCATAGGGTTGCCCACCTCATAGGCAATCTCAACGATTGCACGCTATCCGAGTCTGTTGCAACAACAGGGTTGCTCACCTCATATATGTGCTTGCAAGCCTTTCCCTCGTTCATTCATCATTCAATAATGCATGCATTCTTACTTCATGTTCCTCTTTCATTATCTTTCACTTTACGTTACATAATACTTCATTCATTCATTAACATGACACGTAAAGGCACAAGAAAGATAAACACACATCATAATAAGGAACATAACATACACAATCATCATCATCATACAGGGCAACATCATACATACATAACATGCATAAACATACAACATCATCATCATCATGCCCAACATGCTCTCTAAGGCCTCCATCATCATCTTACATGCTCTTACGGGAACCTTTACGTCAAAAATTACGTCTGTGCTTTCCCCCGAAAGTCAAAAGGCAAACTACATTCTCCTTCGAGTGCAACAGCCCTATTCGGGCGTATGGACACCCTTCAGTCGCATGGCCTCCATGCGATTGAACATCATGCGAATGAACCAATGCGGATGAACACTCATGCGAATGAACACCCAATCGTGCGAAGGGACTAATGCGGATGGACCTCATGTGAATGGGACTAATGCGGATGAGCACTTATGCGACTGGACCTTCAATCGCATGACCTCCATGCGACTTGTTGGATCAAGAAGAAGGCTAATGCAACCAAAACTATATCACTTAAGTTATTTTGATGCTGCATGCAAAGGCTTCCGAAGCTCTTCCATGAAACTTCCGAAGGTTGTAGAGTTCTTCCGAAGACAAAGGAAGTCCCACTTCCGAAGACAGAACTCTACTTCCGAAGACAAATGCATACTTCCGAAGTTCAAAACTTAGAAGAATAAAGTGAAGACCACTTCCGAAGTATGATGAAGAAGTCTCCAAGTCTTGGAAGAAGCAGCCTCTTCCGAAGTATAAAGTGGCTTCGGAAGTACTTACTCTTCGAAGCCATTTAACCTTTGGAAGACACTACTATAACCAGTGGACACAAGTATGGTCTCTGACACTCCAGTGCAGACTTCTGATACAGCATGGCTTCTTCCTAAAGAACCATGTTGTTGACCATACTTTATTCCACTGTTTACCTTTTCATGATAGTACAGGTGCCATCTTTAGTTGGTGACAAAAGGTAAGTCAGGGACATGTCCTGACTACCAAATCTCAGATAAGACTTTATCCGAGATACCTTAATCTTTAGTCTTGTAGTATAGACTTTAGCTATAGGATCCCAGCTGGTATCAAAGTATATCCGGCTATAGATAGTATTATATATAGGTTCTCCTTGTAATTCATACAAACAACAGACAATCTGCTTGTAAGAGTCTTTGTATTTTGAGTTGAGAATCAATATATAAAAGTATCTTGAAAATTATCTTTCTGTGTTCTTAGTTACTTTTCATATTGTGATAAACTCTTCTTGATTCTTACCCGAGTGTGATTCTAGGTGAGTTTGAGAGAAAACATTTGTGTTTAAGTGACAAACACCAATCCTGCAATTGGTATCAGAGCTTCTCAGGCTCTTGATTGCGTGATCTAACCATCCAAATCAACCTGTTTTCCCTCCTCCCTATCACTCACTCCGTCAAATGGCCCTCAACAAATCTAAAGTAGAAATGGGGATGATGACCAAAGCGCCAATCATCACCCCTGAAAACTTCAGATCTTGGAGTAGAAGAATGGGACCAAGACAACAAGATGTGGAACTCGATTGTCAATGGGCCGTACAAGCCAAAGGTGGCTTCACCTGGTGGAAACAGTGCCATGATAGAAAAAGCTGTTGAGGACTATTCCGATGAAGACAGAAAGAAGATGGACATCGACAGCAATGCTATGACTATTCTCATGACTGCAATACCGAACTCTATTATGGTGGGGTTTGAGCATTGCAAGACTGCCAAAGAATTGTTTGATGCACTTGCTCAGATGTATTCTTGCTCCAACGACTCAAAGAAGGACTCACTGAAGCAGCAGTTCGAGAACTTCACTCATATTGCTAGAGAGACCCTTAGCCAGTAGTACTTCAGGTACATGGATCTTATCTCTTCCCTTCAGTCTGTAAAGATCACTCTTGAACTTAGAGATCTCACCAGAAAGTTCATAAGTGCTCTTCTGAATGAGTGGACATTCTATTGTGTCTCTATCAAGAGAATAGAAAACTTGAACACTCTTTCCATGACTGAGTTCTATGGCATCCTTGATGGATACTGTCTAGAGATGGAGAGTAAGAAGGGCCATCAAACAAGCAGATCTATGAGTCTTCCTGCTACCAACGCTTTAATGGTTGCTGAAGGCTCATTAACCCCTCAACCTCAGCACTTCCTGACTTATCAGCAGCCATCCTACTCATCTGGTCCCTACATCACTTATCCTAAGACTCTAAGGTCTCAACAGGCTCAACACAACTCCTTCCAGGAAAGTTGTGCCTTTGTCTCAGGAGGTGGACACTTAGGAGATTTTCAATACTGCTTTGATGATCTTGAGTGCTTCAGCCCAGATGACGTAGAGTACGTGGACATTGTCCAGCAAATGGCTCTTTTAACTTACAGAGCAAAGAAGTTATTTAAGAGAACTTGAAGGCACTTCCCTCAGAACCCAACTACCAGCAAGTTCGGGTTTGACAAGACCAGGGCAAAGTGTTACAACTGTAACCAACTGGGTCATTTTGCAAGGGAATGCAAGGCTCCCAAGACCAATCCGAGAACCCCACAGCCTCCACACATCCCTCAACCTCAAAGCCTACTGAGAAGTCAACTGAGACGGCCGCAATGGCTCAAGAAGTTGACTGGAGCTTCATGGTACAGGATATGACTCCTGCTCAAGCTCTCATGGCCGGAATAGATGATGCCCAGGTATATGAACATCTCTGCACTCCAGCCTGTATAGCTAAAGTTAAACTCTATCAGGATTACAATATGGAAATCAAATCTGACATTAAGTCTTTAAATATTCTAAAATCTGATTTTAAAAGAGCTGAATCTGACTATCAAAAGAAAATTGATGAGTTGGAGAAAACTGCATCTCTTTTGAAACATGAACACACCAACTACAAGACTCAAATCAAGGATTAGATATCCAAATTGTCTGAGGCTCAAGCCCAGCTTATCACTACTGAGGCTCAGGCCAGGAAGCATGCTATCTCTGAGCAAAACTTCCAAGCTATTCTTGCATCATCCTCCCATTCCAAACTCTGTTACCAGAACAAAGAAGGGTTGGGAACCAATGAAATTGCCCCACCACACTCCTATGAGTCTATCAGACAGCCTAGATGTGGTACTGAAGAGCAAGAGGTTCCAACTGCTGACCCTTTCTTTCCAGAGTTAAAGGATGAGGCACCAATAGTGGCCACCACAGGGAAGGAACAGGTAGATACACCTATCGCCTCTTGTGATGATCAAATCCTAACCACCAAAGCCAGAAGAAGCAGAGCTAAAGCTGCTAGAAGAACTGCTAAGAAAGTGGCTGAATCCAAACTGAAAATTGACTCCAAATAGAAGGATGTCTTTGTTTCAGCTGGTTTCCAAGTGTTGGTACTTCTGATTCAGGAAAGGAATGTAATACCAGCATTCCTGTCCTACCAAAGGGTCAGAAGTTAAAGGGAAAGGTTGCTGACGAAGAAAAGAAAACCAAGAAACAACAACCCTCACTTCCCCAAAAGACTCACATTGCATGCATCATGTGTGGCCTGCAAAATCATATGACAAAAGATTGTTACTACAATCCTGCAAGCACACATTATGCAAATAATGTTAGGAAAGAAGGAGTCAGGGAAGGTTTCACATTTGGAACCTTCCATACGGTTTAAGAGTTGAAGAAGGGAAAGATAGTTTCCAAAGCCAAGTTGCTTTCGGAAGAAACTCCTTCTTCCGAAGGGAAAATGGCTTCGGAAGCAAAAGCTACTAAGGTTCGGAAGAACAAGAAAGCTCCCTTGAAACCATCCCAGAAGAAGACTGCTTCAGAAGAAAAGGTGGTGAGGACTTCTTCCGAAAAGAAAGAAGCTTCGAAAGAAGACCATGCTGCAAAAGCTTCATCAAGCTCATCCTCCAAGATCAGCCAAAGGGTGGACTGGAAGATCAAGGAAGATGCTGCAGCCCAAACCTCTTCCTCAATGACCTCTGTTGAACCCCTATGCATATCTGTTGGTTCACTCATGTCTTTATCTTTGGAAGAACCCAAGACCAATGAAGCTTGGGTTTCCAAACAAAACTGAAATCTCATCTTATATGCAGGAACATCCATTTGACAAGAACAACAATGTATGGATTGTAGATAGTGGATGCTCCAGACACATGACAGGGAACATACATCTCCTTCAACAATTTCAACAATATGATGGAGGTCCTGTCCAGTTTGGAGGTGAGGCCGGAGGATATATTTCTGGCAGAGGGAGTATATCCAATGGTATGTTAACCGTTGACAAAGTTAACTTTGTCAAACAGCTTGAACACAATCTGTTAAGTGTTTCTCAATTCTGTGATCAAAAGCACCAAATGCTTTTCACAGAACATGAGTGCATTATCCTCAACCAGGGATGACAATTCCTCTGGAATTGGTGCTTCTTAGATCTCCCAGGAAAGGGGATATGTACAAGCTTGATATGAACAATGCTTCCCCAATGGATGAAGTATCATGCTTTCTTTCCAAAGCTGATAGTGATGAGTCAACACTGTGGCATAAACGTATGTGTCATGTAAATTTTAAGACAATGAATAAATTGGCTAAAAATAACTTGGTACATGGTTTGCCTAAAAAGGAGTTTTTCTGCAAAGACAACTGTGTTGCATGCTTGAAAGGGAAACAACACAGGACATCTCATAAATCCAAATGTGTTAACTCTATCACTACTCCATTGCACTCATTGCACATGGATCGTTTTGGTCCCACCAGTATAATGAGCATTAGAAGGAAATCATACTGCCTTATGATAGTTGATGATTTTACAAGATTCATATGGGTATTCTTTTTAAGAACTAAAGATGAAACTGCTGAAACATTAAAATCTTTTATTCTTAAAATAGAAAATTAAATTGATCACAAGGTTAAAATAATTAGATGTGATCAAGGGAGTGAGTTTAAGAACTTCGTTCTTGACTCATTCTGTAACTCAAAAGGGATTGCCAGACAATATAGTGCTCCCAGAACTCCTCAACAAAACAGTGTTGCTGAGAGGAGGAATAGGACACTTATTGAGGCTGCTCAAACTATGTTAGCTGATTCAAAGCTACCTCTAACATTCTGGGCAGAGGCAATCAGCACTGCATGCTACGTGCAGAACAGAGTTCTTGTAGTTAAGCCCCATGGAAAAAACCCTTATGATCTATGGAACAAGAGGCCACCGTTCATTGGCTTTCTAAGGTCTTTTGGCAGCAGGTGTACCATACTTAACACAAAGGACAATTTAGCAAAATTTGCTGAAAAGTCGGATGTTGCTATCTTTGTTGGATACTCTTCTAGTTCCAAAGCTTACAGAGTATACAACATTAAGAATCAACATTTGAGGAGTCATCCAATATAGTTGTTAATGAGCACACTCCTTGTGTTAGGGGGAATGGGCCTGATCACATCTTTGATTTAGAATTGTTTCCAAACTATTCTAAACCCTCTTGTGAGAATGTTTCAGTTGGAATAGGTGCTCATACTGATACTGATGCTACTGCTAATGATCAACTGTTTGAGCTTCCCAGGCCTAGACCAAATTCTCTAAGTGCTGAAATACATCAAGCTTTCACTAATCACAGATCCGACAGTTTATCTATATCAAGGAATAGTGAAGCTTTAACAAGTGAGTCACCTACTGAGCCTCAAAGCTCATCAGGTGATCCACCACAACACCAGCAGAAGGAGGTAGTATTTTGAAGGAACAGGCAACTGTTAATACTACCTCACAGCCAACTATCGATGATGTTTCTCATTCATTCAATCAGTCCTCGTTGAATGACTTTGAAACAACAGCTGGACAGAGTGTTCTAGTTCCTGAGCAGAATATGTCCAACCTGGATCTATCTCTGCAATTGGAATTGATTCCTCATCTTAGGATTCATAACACTCATCCAACTGAGAACATCATAGGGAATGTCTCTAAGGGTGTGAGAACAGAGGACAGACTCATCAAGAGAATGTCTGCTTGTACTCATGCTTTCTATCTCAGATGGAACCCAAGAAGGTAGAAGACGCCTTAAAAGATAGTAGCTGGATTGAATCGATGCAAGAGGAGTTGCTTCAATTCAAGAGACAGAAGGTATGGAACCTATGTCCGCTACCATGGTCAAGTACCCATAGGCACCAAATGGGTTTTTCGAAACAAGAGAGATGATAGAGGCTTGATCATCAAGAATAAGGCAAGACTTGTGGTTCAAGGATACACTCAAGAGGAAGGAATCGATTATACTGATGTCTTCGCACCAGTTGCAAGACTTGAGGCAGTTAGGATCTTCCTTGCTTATGCTGCATCCAAGGACTTCACAGTATACCAACTTGATGTCAAGTGGGCTTTTCTATACGGGGATATAGACAGGGAAGTGTACGTATGCCAACCTCCAGGATTTGAAGATCCACAGCATCCCAACTATGTGTGCAAATTGGATAAAGCTCTATATGGGCTGCACCAAGCACCTAGGCTGTGGTATGAGACTCTGTCTCAGTTTCTTCTGAAGAATGGCTATACTAGAGGTACCATTGACAAGACTTTCTTCATTAGAAAGTCTGGAAAGGACATTTTGCTTGTACAAGTCTATGTCGATGACATCATTTTTGGTTCCTCAAATGACCAAATGTGCAAGGACTTTGAGAGCATTATGAAGAAGAAGTTTGAGATGAGCTCCATGGGAAAAATGGACTTTTTCCTTAGAATTCAGGTAAAGCAACTGAAGGAAGGGTTCTTCATCAATCAATCTAAATATGTCTCTGACATCTTGAAAAGATTTGAGATGAAGGATTGCAAGCCTGCCAAGACACCCATACCCAGAAACCATAATCTTTGTCCTGACCTTAAGGGGGAGGATACTGATCAACATCAGTATAGGGCAATTATTGGTTCTCTGATGTATCTTATAGCAAGTAGACCTGATATCATGTTTGCTACTTGCATTTATGCAAGATTTCAGGCTGCTCCTAAGTGTCTCACTTAGCTACTGTTAAGAGAATCCCCAATACCTCAAAGGAGCACCTAAACTAGGTCTCTGGTATCCCAGAAACAAGGATTTCAATCTTTATGGATACTCTGACAGTGACTACGGCGGCTGCAATATTGATAAGAAATCAACAGCGGGAGGATGTCAATTTCTTGGTGGAAGGATCATCTCATGGCAATGCAAGAAACAATCTTGTGTCTCTACATCAACTGCTAAAGCTGAATACATTGCTGCTGCTAGCTGCTGTGCTCAACTGCTATGGATTCAAAATCAGATGTTAGACTATGGATTCAACTTTATGAGTACTCCTATCCATATTGACAATAACAGTGCTATCTCCATTACTGAAAATCTGGTGAATCACTCCAAGACTAAGCACATTGACATCAGGTATCATTTCATCAGAGACATTCATGAGAAAACTCTAATCAGGTTAATCAAAGTTGATTCAAATGAACAATATGCTGATCTGTTTACCAAAGCTTTTGATAAACAAAGGTTTAAGTATCTCATAGCAGTTATTGGGATGATAAACATTGATTAATATGATCTCTTTTGAAAACCCTTTTTAAGATGTAAGTCTTGTGTCAATACAATTTAAGCCCTGTTACAAGGAATTCTCTCTGAACTTTTCTAAGTGTAAATTCCTTCCGAAGAGAATTAACCTTCGGAAGACATTATTATATCTTCCGAAGCAGAATTTCTCAAAGGATAACTTTCTTCTTGGAAGAATTTTTGGTCTCGGAAGAAGCGATTGATTGCATATCAGATTTACTTCCGAAACTTACAAATTCTCCATTTGGAAGAAACTCTAACCTTCGGAAGCATAGAATTGGCTTCAGAAGTAAGAATTGCCTTTGGAAGACAAGTTACCTTCGGAAATGTTTTACACTCGGAAGAGAGATCTCACTGTGTAACGTAAATTTCTTGGGCCCCACACTGTAAAAAGCAAAGATTTTGTTAATGATGTCGGATTATTTAACTGATTTTTAACCTTACCGCCAATGTCATTTCATCCACTAAACCATCACATCACCTTATCCTAACTCCCATTACCGCCTCTCCACAATCTTTTAAATAATCTCGACTATTCACTTTCACTCTCTTACTTGCAAAGTTTACAGCCCTAGAAATTTCTCCTACTCATCTTTACCCAGCTCAAATCACTCCCATTCACCTTTCCAAATGGCCTTCAACCCTCAACACAATCAAGTCGCACTTCTTGATTCATCAAGAGATGTCGACTTCTCAGATATCATCTCCTTCCTAACCCAATCTTCATACTACACCGCTTTGACTGTTAACCCCACAATTTACTCAACCATATGTCTGAATTTTGGGCAAATTGTCAGATTGAAACCCTAAACGGGGTCCGTGTCATTCGATCAAGTATCTGTGGCCAGGAGTTGGTCATTACTGAACAGCTCATCAGGGAGCATTTAGAGCTTCACGATGAGGGCGCTCCAACGGAATTTCCCAAAGCAGACTTGGACCATTCTTATCTCCAAATGGATATGGAGGAGACGTTAGCAGGTCAACTGTCTACAAATTGAACTTCTCGTACAAATGGAAGTTCCTGCTACACGTGGTCCTTCACTGCTTGTCGAATAAATCCGACGGATGGGATCAAATCCCATTTGAACTTGGGTGCCTTGTTCATGGGTTGGTAAAAGGCCTCCGCTTCAACTATTCAAGATTTGTGCTTACTAACCTCATAGGAAATCTTCAGAAAGACACCTTCTTCATGTATCCTAGGTTTCTCCAGCATATAATCAACTGTGAGCTAGACCAGAGCACGCTTGTCTGTGCAGCTGCTCTGACTGCTCCCCAGATGAGGCCGACCATCTTCAGACTTTGAAGAGAGTGTCCACCAACTTCACAGGAAGAGATACTGCACTTCTTCCAGGTATGACTGAGCCAACGGCTCCTGGTGACATCCGTCTTAACCCCACATGATGAACCCACACTAGCACTACCCTCATATGCCAACACTACCCATCACCATCACTTATCAGAGACGTTCCAACGAACCCTTGTTCAATCTACTCTGTTTGAACAAGCTCCTCCTGTTCCATCCAAAAGGCTAGAGTGGAACAAAGTGCTCCCACTCAGCCTGAGGTCCAACCATCCTTCACAATTGATATCAATTTGGGTCTTGAGTCTCCTCAGTCTCAGACCCATGAGCCCACACCCAAGCTGAAAGCCCTTAGGGTGAGTCTCTATACTCCCCTGAGCAGCCAACAAGGGACAACCCCACCAGAGGCTCAATGCCTGTAGACATTGACCAAAGTCCCGGGTCAGTAGGTTTAACCATCCTATCTTTCATTGACCTTTTATTTTAAACTGATGAAGAGATAACATCTCTTCATGGCAATGAAGTTGATCTACAACCCTCTCCAAGATCAACAGAGCCTGGAGAAATCTCTTATCTCTAGCCCCCATCAACAACCAACTGAGGTGAGTCCCACGGATGTGGAAGGGACTCATGTAGATTCAGCTGCCGCTACAGAAGGTGCCTCAATGGATCTTCTGGACAATGGTAACATTTCTCAGACTGAATCTACGGCAACTAAGCCCTTTGATGACTCTGAAAGAGACATCATTGAGCATGGGAAACCAGGGTGCCAAGAAACCACATCTGGTGGTGATGCTGAACATACTAGGTATGTACCTCATCTCCCCGTGATTCTTCGAAAGAAGATGAGGAAAGCATGCAACTCCTCTTTTAAGATCTTCTTTCTAAAGTCTCAAATCTGGAATCTCAGTTAGGACTTTAGAGGCAAGATCTGCCACTCAGCAACTTGAGATTGACAATCTCAAGGCTCAACTAGCTGAGAAACAGACAGAGAGGTCTGTTAGACATGTACCTATTCAGGTCTCCCTAACTTCCCCTCCTCCTCATCTCTAGCTCTCAAGATGATGCTACCAAAAAGGAGGAGAATGTTCAAAGACAAACACACAAGGAACCACAGAGTTGGCCTTCCACTTCAACATCTTCCTCTCCCATCATTTCTGCGCGCCTGAAACATCTCAGGTCACTCTTCAGATTGATCCAAGGATGATTAATATCTCTACAGACTCTTCACCAAGGTTTTGTTAAGATCTTCCTTGAGCAGCCAAGTCATGATGCTGTAATGATATACTTTGGAGCAGAAGAACTTCAAAGGCTGACTGCACCTTCTACCACTATGGAAGAAGTTGGCCAACCTACGGTTCTCATGGAACCTAAGATTCAATTCGAAGGGGAAATGGGAACTGATGGCCCAGCAACTGAACAGTTAGGACAGAATCTGCATCACCTTTAACTTCCGAAGCTGAAGTTAAAGCCTCGGAAGAACAAGCTGAATCTTCCGAAGCTAAAATGGAAGCTGCGGAAGGACTGTTTAAAATGTCCAAGGAACTGATCATCACAGATGCTATCCTGGAAATAGCATCTGAAATGAGCAGCGAGGACTTTCCGATTGCACCTCCATCATAGACTCCATCTCTGACTCTCTCACAATCAGAAACCTCTCTCCAAGAACCACCACAGTCAGGATCTTCAAAGGATAAAGGTAAAAGGAAGATGACTGCGGAAAAGATTCAGGAAGAGGAGAAGATTGAAAACTTAAGAAGAAAGGAGACTTCAGACTGAGAAGTTGCTAGCTGCTAGCACAAAATCAGCTGCTTCCAATCAGGAGTTGTCATCAATAAAAGAAGAGAGCAGATCATTGACCAGCTCATTGAAATGGGAGCTGCCAATGAAGAAACACTCCTGCTACCATTAGAGGAGTTGGTGGATCTGGAGAAGGCAACCAGACTGAAGCTTGAAGAAGAAGCCAGGTTGGCCTTAGAGGAAAAGGAAAAGAAACAGAAGGAGGATGAATTGCAGCTGAGGAGAAACATGATAAACTTCCTACTCTCCAGAGGTTTTGATCTTCAAGAACTCTCTCCACGCAATGATGACACGATCCTCTGGCTCTTCAACAAAGAGCAGGATCAAATGGAGAAAGAAAGGAAGAAGGCTGCAAAAGAAAAGGAAAGAGAGAAGAAGAAGAAAGAAGAAGAGGCTAGGGTCACTGCCTCCAAGAAGCTTACTGAGAAAACCTGGATGAAGGACTATCTCTGGGCTCATGGCTTCTCCGGTAGGCAGGTGGGTCCTATGTCTGAAAGGACACTCCAACGATTGTCAGTGAAATTAAGGCTGACATCCGGTTGGGGAAAAGGAAAGAGATGTACAGAAGGGTAAAAGGGATGACCTTCACTGCTTCTACCCAACCACAACTTGAACCCTCATCCTCACCATTCACTATTAAACCTGAACCCTTCACCCTTCACCCACATCACTACCCTCTACTACTCCCTCATCTCAACCTCCTACATTTCCATCATCCAACCCAAAACACTAGCTAGAACCTCTGAACCTAAACCTACCTAATTACCATCCAAACCATCCCTTCAGCCTTCTCAACATCTCTCCCTTGAGGAGTTTAAGGCAATCAAGACGAAGCTCACTAATTGCACCACTTTGAGTGAAGTTTCCTGTGTAGAAGACTCTGTCAACATACCTATGTAGACGGATCTTCAAGTTCCCTCACAAGAGACAGATTCCTTGATTTGCCTAGAGGACTTTGGACCAGGCTGTAAGACTTTTAGGCCTCAATTCAGACTCTTTAAATGAGGAAGAAAAGAAGCTCAAAAGAAAACCGGTGACTCTGCTGGATACAAGAAAAGAAGACAAGATTCCTAGTCAGCCTCTTGTGCCTAGAAGGAAGATAATTCAGTGGAGGTTCGATGAACCTTCTCACAACTTTGTTGTGGAAAGAGAGAATGGTGAAGTCAACAGACTCAATGCAACCTCTCTGTTACACTCCAGCAGATTTGACATTGCTGAGTTAGCAGAGAAACCATTCTCCAACCCCTCCAACTCTGAAACTGCTGCACTCGTCAGAAATCATCTCAGTAGTCTTTTTTGGCTGAGCTAACTGCAAAAGCAAAGATTAAAGAGAGTTGAAGTTGAGAAGACAGGAAGACAAGGAAAGATCTCCCACCAAAGTCCTGCCTTTCTACAGATGGTGGAAGGTCCTGAATTGGAACCTATAGTTCGATGGGAATATGATTACAGTTCCCATCAACTAACTCTTTCAGAGGGCAACAACAAAGTGTACATGTTATCAAAGATGACATACTGGATTTCCTGTCTACCAAGGATCTATACAAACTTCTCAGCACCACATCAGGGAAGAACAAGAGACAGACAAATATTTGCTCTCCTTGTACTGAAAGTTTTGAGAAGTCGAGGTAAGTGAAGTTTTGTAGCATCAGCCTGGGGGGAGTTTGTTGGATCAAGAAGAAGGCTAATGCAACCAAAACTATATCACTTAAGTTATTTTGATGCTGCATGCAAAGGCTTCCGAAGCTCTTCCATGGAACTTCCGAAGGTTGTAGAGTTCTTTCGAAGACAAAGGAAGTGCAACTTCCGAAGACAGAACTCTACTTCCGAAGACATGCATACTTCCGAAGTTCAAGACTTAAAAGAATAAAGTGAAGACCACTTCCGAAGTATGATGAAGAAGTCTCCAAGTCTTGGAAGAAGCAGCCTCTTCCGAAGTATAAAGTGGCTTCGGAAGTACTTACTCTTCTCCGAAGCCATTTAACCTTCGGAAGACACCGCTATAACCAGTGGACACAAGTATGGTCTCTGACACTCCGTTGCAGACTTCTGATACAGCATGGCTTCTTCCTAAAGAACCATGTTGTTGACCATATTTTATTCCACTGTTTACCTTTTCATGGTAGTACAGTTGCCATCTTTAGTTGTGACAAAGGTAAGTCAGGGACATGTCCTGACTACCAAATCTTAGATAAGACTTTATCCGAGATGCCTCAATCTTTAGTCTTGTAGTAGACTTTAGCTATAGGATCCTAGCTGGTATCAAAGTATATCCGGCTGTAGATAGTATTATATATAGGTTCTCCTTGTAATTCATACAAACAACAGACAATCTGCTTGTAGAGTCTTTGTATTTTGAGTTGAGAATCAATATATAAAAGTATCTTGAAAATTATCTTTCTGTGTTCTTAGTTACTTTTCATATTGTGATAAACTCTTCTTGATTCTTACCCGAGTGTGATTCTAGGTAAGTTTGAGAGAAAACATTTGTGTTTAAGTGACAAACACCAATCCTGCACGACTGGGCCGCCAATCGTGCGAATGGACCTCGATCATGTGAATGGACCTCAATCGCACCCTATTCGGCCGTATGACCTCCATTCGGTCTCCAGTCGGTCGCCTATCCCTAGCTGATGCAGAATGCAGTTCCAGCCTAACGCAAACTGCCTTTTTCGACTTCCATACTCATCTAAACCCATTCTAAGCCCAAATCGACCATCTTAAACCTTAAGGATGCATACCACGACACCATTCAAGCACACACAAGCCCAAGAAACAAACTCTAAACACATCACACGCAACACACCCAAATGGGTCAAACACATACACATACAAAAACGGGTTTTCTATGCTTTCCAGCCCTAAAATCGTTTGAAAACAAGTAAATTGTTTGAACCAACCTTTTCTCCCTTTTTCTCTTCTTTCTCTCTTCCCCTCTTTTATGGCTGAAAATGTAGGTGTGGGGAGAGGGTAAGGGCTATCCTCTCCCTTTATATACCCCCACTCGTCCGTCTTCTTTCGTTGGCGAGTTTGGTCCCTATACTTAGGACTTTATTTCTTTTTCTTCCTTCATCGGCTTTAAAATAAATAAATAACTGGGTGTTACATTCCTATTTCATTATCTTTCACTTTACGTTACATAATACTTCATTCATTCATTAACATGACACGCAAAGCCATAGGAAAGATAAACATACATCATGATAAGGAACATAACATACACAGTCATCAACATCATGCAGGGCAACACCATACATACATAACATGCATAATCATGCAACATCATCATCATGCCCAACATGTTCTCTAAGGCCTCAACAGTCATCTTACATGAACTTACGGGAACCTTTATGTCAAAACTTACATCTGCATTTTCCCCCGAAAATCAGAAGTTAAACTACCATTCTCCTCGGGTACAACCGCCCCATTCGGGCGTATGGACACCCTTCAGTCGCACGGCCTCCATACGACTGAGCATCATGCGAATGAACCAATACGGATGAACACTCATGCGAATGAACACCCAATCGTGCGAATGGACTTAATGCGGATGGACCTCATGCGAATGGAACTAATGCGGATGAGCACTTATGCGACTGGACCCTTAGTCGCATGACTCCCCATGCGACTGGCCCCAATCGTGCGAATGAACTCTCAATCGTGCGACTGGACCACAATCGCACCTCATTTGACCGTATGGCCTCCATTCGGTCGCCTAGCCCTAGCTGGTGCAGAATGCAGTTCATCCCGAACCCAATCTGCCATTTTTGACCTCCAAGCTCATCTAAACTCATTCTAAGCCCAAATCAACCATCCTAAACCTTAGGGATGCATACCACAACACCATTCAAGCAAACACAAGCTCACAAACAAGGCTCAAACGCATCATTCACACACATACACATACACAAACGGGTCAAACATACACACACTCAAAAACCCGATTTTCAAATGTGTTCCAGCCCCAAATCATTCGAAAACATGTAAAAGAGGGGTCCTAGAACTCACACAAACGACCACAACGAGGAGAGCTTCGATTTGACTCGCTTCTCAACGATTTTGGCCACTCGAAGCAACCCGAACCAACACTTCTTCCTCTTTTTTTCCTTTCTCTCTTCTTCTCTCTTGTTTGACTGAATATGAGTGTGGGGAGAGGGTAAGGGCTGCCCTCTCTCTTTATATACCCTCACTCACCCGTCTTTCTTTTGTTGGCGAGTTTGGTCCCTCGACTTTGACTTTATTTCTTTTCTTCCTTCGTCGGCTTCAAATAGATATATAACCGGTGTCACACATAGTGTCCATAAACCAACAACATATATCATAACATACCATTGCCCCTATAACTCTCTGTCCATAAATTGATAACATAGTTACCCCTATGGCACTGTCTATAAACCAACACACATATCATAACATGTCCTTACCCCTTTGGCTTTCAAGCCAAAGATTGACAATGCATCGTCCAGGGTCACCACTCCATCTTCATAGTCGATACAACTAACTATACTAAATGTTCATTGACATGCTACAAAGATGTTGCCCATGTTATTCTTAGACAACCATGTATTGGCCCATGACCCTATCATAAGATTAATGCGTTAATTTCATCCTGCTACTTAAACCATGCATGATTTAAAGCATTTACCATTCAATCAACTGATCATTTTCATTTTTTCACTTTAACTACCTATACATATGAAAGATTAATGCGTCTTAGACAACCATGTATTGGCCCATGACCCTATCATAAGATTAATACGTTAATTTCATCCTGCTATTTAAACCATGCATGATTTAAAGCATTTACCATTCAATCAACTGAATTTTTATTTTTTCACTTTAACTACCTATACATATGAAAGATTAATGCGTGTCATTTAATCATTCAAAGGGACTTTGTATTAGAGACTCTATATTGATCCTATATATGAAGAAACACATATAGAGTACATCATTACATGGCTGTTATATTTTGTTTATTTGATAAGTTTTGAATTTGAAAAATAGGATTAATTGTTATTCATTTGTCTTTTTAATTTTGAAAAAATAATATAGAAAAAACACATCTATTCTAAGAATACAATGCTGATAAGCAAATGTTTTTATTATTTTTAAACATAATTGTTTTATCATTTAACAAGAGAGCGAGACTAAATCATAAGTTGACTTTACCAGAAATCATCACATGATAGATAAAGTTATTCTTTTATTATAATAAGAATATTGGTTTTACTTCGAGGTCTTATCATCATCGGAATGTTTCGAGTAATGGAATATATGTGGCGCCAACTAGAAAAAGATTGCAATGTGGATGCTTAATCAACCTTCTATGAATTACTCAAGCTCTTTAAAAATTAATTATGAGTAAGACTGTAATACTTAAACGTATAATATATGTGTTTATCTAATGTGACAAGTAGATGTGACTAGAGATCTCAAACGAATTATATAATTGATAAAATAATATAAATTAATTAATGCTTAGATTTTGATATGACACGAAGCTTACATAAAATTTGTAAGTTATAGTATATCCATGACGAGTTTTTGTTAGTTTTCGGTCAAACATGCTAACATGTTTTCCTAAACGAATCGGTCATAAATCAACCTAGCGGATTCACCGTCTGACCTAATATTTTCTGGATTTTTAAGGAGTATTTTTAGTCAAAATTTAAAGTGGTTGAATATTTTATAAAAACTTAAGAGGTTAAAAGAAAATGGATATCAACTTCTCTAATTTAAGTGCACAAATATTTTAATAGATATATATGTTTTTTACGTGTAAATTCTAATTTAAAGTAACAATATGAAACAAAATTTAAAACAATTAATGTTAAACATATTAGGTATATGTTAAATCTGTAAATAAGCTATTGATGTACATATTTGTCTTAAGTTCAACCCATTAATATGTTGAGAAAATGTTTTTTTCAACAACTCTAAGACTATATTTACAGTCTTGCATCTCGCAAGATTCTAACCCTCGACCAATTAGATGAAAAAATAAAACAACTTAACACCTAAATATCCTCTTGATATACTACAAATAAACAGATAGAATATTACACTAACTGGGATAAATCATGTTGATCTAAAATTCTCATTCTATCAGATTTATTAAAATTTAAAAATAATTTAAACATACTAGAAAAGCACCACTGCTGCAAAATGATTTTCAAACCTTGTGAGTTGAATTGAATAGGGACTAGAGGTGAGTCATAAGCCAATACACAATTAGCACAACCACTACAAAATTATTTGACTTTTCCATTTGGTTCCTTGTAATCTAGTGACTTTAACCCACTAAAAATATATTAGTGAAAGAGCTAGTAATAATGGTGATAGATAAAAGGTGTTTTGTCCTAAACCATCAATGGCCCACCTACCAAATACATGATATTGTTGGGTTACAATGTTACATGTATATCAATATTACAACTTACAGAATATAACATTATTACATAATAATGTATGTAATAAACTTGATGGTGTTAAATCATCTCAATTGTTTAAAACGAAATTATGCATTTTTTTTGGAAATATCGAAGAGGGCGATTTAGTTTAGTTGTAAAATGTATAACTAATTACATAACCAAAAGACTAAGAATCTAAATACTACAGTTTATTCTAAATCTAGAAGTTGTAACAAAACACATATAGTTCATATAATTTGTTAAAAGCAACACCGTTTGTTCTAACTTTAAAAAGTTGAATTTTTTAATGTATTTGGTTAATTATCATTTTCTAACATCATTAAAGTCTAAAATTAAACTTGCTAAAACTTAATTATGTTAAATTTTTAATATTACACTTTTACCTTTTAGTTAAGTTTTTTTAAGCTTATTTCTATTAGTGTTAAGACTGTTAGCTGTTGGTGGCATAAACCATTAACGTACAAATGAGAATAACTTTTTGTTGGCACACCAATGACACCATGTATATATGTATTACTTTCTAGTTTGACAGAATGTGATTTTAAGTTTATCTTCTCAAAATTTCTTTAAAATATATAAGTTTTATTTGAGCAAATATTAGTGCATGATATATATTACCTTTTTTTATATTGAACAAACATAATTATTAAAGCTTTGGTACGAAATCTCTAGTTCTAATGATTTGGATAGTCTTAGAAAGTATTCGTTAATTTAACTGGTTGCCTCACTTTGTATCACTGGTTGGTCAATAAAGACGGGAGGCATAATTGATGACTTTCCATCGAGTAAGTTTAGTTTATTACCAAAAATCGATCGCTTTATCTTATCCGTTAGCTTGTAACTGAACCAACACAACCTGATTCATAGTTTTTTCTTTTCATTCGTTATTCATACATTTTTATTTTTTGTAAGAAAACATGGTCCAATACCAATATATGTGTAAGGATGTTAAATGGATGCGTTCGTGGGTTAAACATGACACGAACTCGAAAATATTATCACACATGAACATAACATGTTATGTGTATTTGCGGGTTGACACAGTCACAACCAAGTTAACTCGAAAAAGATAATTAATTTTTTCCATGTCAATACTTTGAAAATTTATATTATATATCGTTTTTATTTTTTTAACCGAGTTTGTTGAAATTGTGTCAATTTGTTTTTTAACTTTTAATTTTTGACATAAATATATTCAATAGTTTAAAAAGTTGTTTGGTAACTTTATGTTAAACCATTAAAAGGTGACTGAAATGCCTTGCTTACACCTTTAACTTCACCTTTCTTCTTCTTCCCCGAGTTATGCGTGTTCAACTCAACAACATCAAGAATGCCTTACTAAAACACTAATCAAGAAAACCCTTTTTCTCCGATTGATACACCATCTTATAATGCTTATCTTTTTTTATAGGTATGCAAAAGTATCATAGATACACCCTTGAATAACAACCACCTAATTGAGATTAATAGCGGTTTGATGAAGAAACAAAAGTAGAGAGACGAGTCCATAATTTTGGATCCATTCCCTTTGATCCAGAGAAGTAGCAACGCATGAGGGTGGTGCCAATGAGGTGTGGGGATGGCGGCGGCGAGAGGGTGGCGATGGTGAGGGTCGCGCAGTAGAGGAAACGGGGAACACTCGATGAATGTCAATGGTGTAAGAATATAAGGGCTTTGTTTTGGGATGGGTAAATTTACTATACCATTCATAGCTAAATGAAATGATTAAGATGTATTATTTTCTTGAAACAAATACATCTACCTTTTACTGATTCAGAGGTAACACCTTAATAACACAATTAAGAGGCTATCAAACAGCCTCATAGTCTCTAGATCATTTAGTGTGTTTTGAAACTTACCCATTAAAAAGTTTCATAAACTATTAAGAGATGATATTTAAATGAGTCAAACATACTTTATTTTTGAATGATTCAGATGTAGTCTCTTAATGAAACCGTTTTGAGGCTACCAAACAATCCATATGTCATTATATAAAACCATTTTCAAGAATAAATAAAGATGTTTAACGAGTCAACACACAAAGCTACCAGGTTGACACAAAAACAACCCATTTAGATAATTGTGTTTACGAGAGTGACCCGTCTTGTTTTAACTAAAATCACACCCATTAACTTTATATCAGGTTCGTGTCATGTTCTCGTGTCGTGTCAGTGATATACACCTAATATATGTTTAGTTGAGTGAAAAGTAATATTGGATTCCATCAAAGAATAAAATATTGGAAGGGTTGGCTATTATCACGGAGGGACGGCTATTGGCTATTAATAAATCCATATTCATAAAGCTACCTTGTTTTTGGTGATCATGTTTTAAAAGAGTAAATAAGTGAAATGCATCAATAAATAATCAAAGGAATCAAAATCTTCTTATGATAAATACTTCTTTGAATATCTAGAGTTTCTTACATTATGTTTGAAAATAAAATCTAATGACTGAATTCGATTTTGATGATTCATGTTATTTAACCAGTCAATAGGATCTAAAAACCCATAAGTTTGTAATATGAGACAAAATTAGTGGTTGTAACCTGGTTTTCATTAGGTTTTTCGGGTTCACTTAAAATCATTTAGTACATAGTTGAGTTATGTATTATCCATTAGATAATACTTGAAGCGACAATATCATTTGATCCCTTATCAAATCAACCGATCTAGTTTTAATACTTTTGAACAAAAATCATGAATAACTTCTAACCTTTTACAATTTATAGAATACCATATACAACACTAGAATAATTTAATTCTCTCTTTTCTCTCTTGGCTTGGGGGATATAACTTAACCGATAGAGCTCCACTCTTCCAATTTAATCGTTGCTTATTATTTACTTTTTGGAGGAGTAAAAATACCAAAATACCTCTCCAAAAGTTATCAAAAATTAAAATTTTTAATTTTTGTTGATTTTTAAAGGGGTATTTTAGTTTTTTACCCTTCCAAAAAATCAAAATCAAAAGTAATTTTTTTAAGGTTTGCCAAACATGGCCTTAGTATTAATAAGCCAATGCCCGGTAAAAGAAACCATAAATTACAGAATTTTACTAGTTAACATAAATATCATTAAGCTTTTCACTTGATAGAATTATATTTAAGCGAGTCTTATATTTAGTTTTTGAACTTGTATTATCCTACCAAACAATGTGTTCCATGGTATATTTAGTGTCATTAAAATCATGTTGTCTTAATATAGTGTTCTATAAATGAATATAAATATACAATAAAAATGGCAATTGTATCATCTAATAGATCAGTAGGATTGGGTTAACGAGTGAAACCAATAGGTTTTATCTATCTAAATAAATCAAACGATTCTTGATTTGTCATGATTTATAAAGAATATTAGTGATTAAATCACCAGACAAATAAGGAGCCAGGATTAGTCAATTTCTTAGTTATCTACTAAAATGTGATTTCATTTCTTTTCGTCCTACTTGTTGTCAAATTCTTTTTATCATTTAATCTAATTTAAATGTTTAATACAAAATAAAAATTATAAACCACATGAAAGTGATTGGTACATTATATTTACAAGAATTATCGCATTTTGAGCCAAACCGAAAGTCGGTATTTAAATTTAAATTCATTATATTTAAATCTTTTATATTCTATTAAGTTTTGGTTTTTGGTACACGTCTACCATCCATCAATATATGTTAATTTGTTTCTAATTTTTTTATTCTCTTGGTTTCTTAGCTTGTATACAAATGTACATGATGTTTCCTAGTATATGATCTGTTAACAATAATATTTAATTATATTAAAACTTTCTTCATTATCTTCCCTTTCAAATCATAATTTCTTTCTCCTCAAATTTGCTATTATCCTTAGCAAAATATCAGATTTCTAAATTGAACAAACATTACATAAAAAGTTTCAATTCCAAATAGAAAACAGGCATGAATATTTCAAAACAATTGAAACTAAAAATTAAATTTTGAAACCTTTTATTGTATTTCCCTTCCAATTTCTTTCATTACAACAAACAAAAATGAAAACCAGAGAAAACGTGTTAAGTAAAAGCCAAGCTTCAGACTTGCCTAAGTGATCACATAGACATGAACTCAAATATTTCTCCAAAGACAGTCTCGAGAGACGGTGATTCTCGGGTTGCAAACATACCAATTCGACCAACCATAAGATCTGGGTCGTCCAACGACAATCTCCGCCACTGTTTCCGCCATGATCAGCTTGCTTGTGGCTGGAAAAATCAATGTTTTTTGCAGAATGAAATGGTGGAATGAAGAAATGATAACTTGGTGGGTTGTATATAATGAGTTGGGTATGGTGGATTCTTGTTAATTCATATTTGGTACAAGAGCGGATTCAACTAAGGAAAGGTTGATTATAATATAATAATACAATAAGACACATATTTGTAGGGTCCATTTGTAAAGAGACATGTATTAGTAGGGTCCGTTTTATAAACATGCTTTAGGTTAATCATTTAGAGGTTTACTAGGCAATGTTTTAAAAAAGGAATGAACCAGCGGTCCAACCACTCCGATCAAAAATCGAAGAGGTGGTCGAACTAGTTCACATCAGTTCGTTTTGTAGGGGTTCGACCGGCCATTTGTCCCGAAATCGATGGTCGGACCGGGAACCAGACCGGTGGTTGGACGTGATTTTGATTTTTTTTTGTTTTTTTTATTTTAATGGGTAAAAACGAATGGTTGAATAATATATTAGTATGTTGGACATAAAATTATTGTTAGGTTTTATATATAACTATAGAATACACATATAAATCACTTATATTGAATTATATAATATATATATATATAAAATATCTTATATAATTATGACGTCATCCGGTTCTTATATCTGGCCGGCCTGTCCTTCCGCCGACTATGTGAACAGTAAACGTACGGTTCGACGTCATATATGGTTCTGAAAACATTGCTACTAGCTCCATATGTTTACACATTAGTTACTAAATTACACATTTACCATTTTAACTTGTTTTCTTATTTATTTAGAATACATTTTTCATTTCATGACTTTATAATATAATATTTTACAAAATTACGTTCTTATTTATTTAGAATACTTTTTTCATTTCATGATTTTATAATATAATATTTTACAAAATTACGGGCATATTGGTGATGTATTTATTTTTTCCTTGATATAATTTTATTATAACTAAGTTGTATAACATATAATATGTTTTTAATAAGTTTTTTTACTTATATGTGTAAGAACTAATAGGGAGGTTGAATTTCATTTTAAAAGTTTTTGTTTGTTCAATACAATTTTATAGACTTCGAATCTTGAAGAAAAATAACAAATTGTTTTCAAGTGAAATGAGAAAATCCACACATGACCATCTATAAGATCTATAATATTCAAAGTAAGTTTTAACTAACTCACCATACATCTACTCTTAGTGTATAACTTTTTCCTAAATAAAATGATAAAGAATTAACATCTTAGAAAATATTAAAATCAATAAATTATGTGGGAAATATTTTCAAACTTCTTTATATGATTTTAAATAAAAATTAATTCTTGATTTTCAAATGGTTAAGTCTTGTATCCATTAAAATTTCAATCTTTACTTTCTTAGGACTATAAAGCTTTCTGGAAGACGCATTCTTATTGAAGATTCTTCTATGCATTTATATTATGTACTTCCAAAAGACTTAACATTTTATAAGTTTTAAGAAATTTCAGAATATTCTATTTGTTTTAAAAAAGTTTCATTAATTTGTCCGAAACATATTTGATTTTATACAACTTATTTTAGTGGTCATTTTATCTTTGTATTGCTTAATAAGTTTAATTCTAATAATCCAGTCTTTTTATAAACCTTGAATTAGTTATTAAACTTTAGTTCGTTTACAAACGATATATATTTATGAGTTTTATAAAATTTTAATAATTTTTAAGTGGTCTTAAAACTTATTTTACTCATCCTTTAATTTTCTTTATATTGATGTGTCTTTGGTGTTTGGTTCTTGCAAAACATTAAGCTCTTAGCACGGTTTTGATCTTCACCTTCGACATCTGATTTTCACCATCCTTGGATTGTTGTCACTGAGCACGTTTAACTGTGGAGTTCTCCTCTCATTCACAGCCAATACGCCCAAAACGCGTTAATGATGTTAGAGATAACACATTCCTTATGAACCATGAATCTCTCTTGTTCACGACCGATATGGGATTTGCCTAGAGTGTTACAAACACCCCCTTGGGACTCATCGTCCTCGATGAGGTTTGCCCCACCATCCCATCTATGGATGTAGGATTGGCCTAATGTGTCACTTTGAACACCCCTAGAGACTCACCATCCTTGATGAGGTTTGTTCCACATCCCGAACGGCACAAGAGTAGCTCTGATACTATTATGTAACACACGGTCTTTCATACCACAAATATTGTCCGCTTTGCATACGAGAAGCTCACGGATTTGCTTTTAGTTGCCCAGGTAAAAACTTCCTAGGGAGGTCACCCATCCCTGGATTGCTGCTACCTAAAAACGCTTAATTGTGGAATTCTCCTCTCATTCACAGCCAATACGCCCAAAACGCATAATGATCTTAAAGACCAAACATTCCTTAACCATGAATCTTTCCTGTCGATGACCGATGTATGATTTATATAGGGTGTCACAATCACCCCCCTTTGGACTTATCGTCCTCGATGAGCCCAGGAAGTCACCATCCTTGGTGAGATATATCCTACATCCCGAACAACACAGAAGTGGCTGTGATATCATTCTGTAACATCTTGCCTCAACACCACCAATATTGTCCGCTTTGCCCACAAGTAGCTCATGGATTTCCTATTTGTTACCCAGGTGAAAACTTCCCAAGGAGGTCACTCATCCCTGGATTGTTGCCACCTGAGCACACTTAATTATGTAGTTCTCCTCTCATCCACAGCCAATGCGCCCAAAATGCATTGATGATGTTAGAGGCAGGACGTTCCTTATGAAGAGGAATCTTTAATGTTCACAGCCGATGTGGGATTTGCCTAGAGTGTTACAATTAACATGATAAATGCATGACAACCACCTCAACTTGTGTAGAATAGACAAAACTATAATTACCCTTCAATTTATGAACATTAAATCATGATTACCAAACCAATTCATAACCAATGACAAGAGAGGCTAATGACATACACCATGGTTTTCTCAAACATAGGAATAAGGATGTATGTTTTTCTAATTTCACTAAACATTCAACCTTTATTCATTATTCCTAGTTAAATGTTACAAATAACACTCAAAGATGTAGTTATGCATAATAGTTGGAAAAACATAAGGTTATCTAACATAACATGTTTACAACACCCAAAAGGTTAATTTTTTTATCAAACTAAAATAAATGCATATAATAATTAAAGAATAATTAAGTGTTATCATAACATAAACATAAACAACACCAAAAGTTTATATAAGTTGTTAAAACATGTTAAATCTTGTCCAATCCAAGCAATAAATGATAATAAAGTTTAGCTCATGAGGCTTATAGAAAACACACCCAAACTCAAGAACATGGAAGAACTTATAGTAGATCTACAATAATTCGTACCAAATAGAGTGAAAAAGAGTTGGATTATGTTAGATCCATCTTGAACATGTAATGTTTTTCAATCTTTGCCTTTAAGGCTCCTAGAAACTTTTAAAGAAGGACTCAAAATCACCTAAGAGGTTGGGCGAGATTAAAGTTTTAAGATAAATAAAAGCTATGTTGAAAATAAAGTTCATACGGGTTATAAACCCGCTTTTAGTATGAATATGAGCACATCTATAAATGCTCTTACTATATTGACCTTTAGAAATAAATTGCTTGTAGTTTGGGAGTTGATATGAACATAGGATAAGGTCATATTAATAATATTTTTCTTCCTAAATTTTTTAAACATGAGTTTATTTACAAAAATTACCAAGCTCCAACAAAACTACAAAATTTAAATAGAATACAAACAAGTGTTTAAATGAACTTTTTTAACAATAATTTATATCTATATCTATACTACTACTAGTGAGTCGTGCATTTCGACAGAGTAAACAATTTACAAGTCTATACTTATTATATTTCATTTAAATTATCAACTGTTTGTTTTATGGTTTAAATCTCTTATACGACTTATGATTTTTATCATATGTTAGAGCTAACATATTGTTACAAAACTAATTAGCATGAATAAGAATAATTGAATGAATCAACTTTTAAGTAAACATAAGTGTCAAACATGATTAAAGTTTAACAAATATTTTCAAGAAATTTCACATTCGACATAGTATAAGTTGAATTGCTTTGATACAACAATAAAAAAATTTTTGTTACGCCATTAGATATTAAATATAAATATATAATAGAAAACCATGTGATAAATTTTTTGATGCAAAATGAGAGTATAATAGGAAGATTTCTTATAATATTAAAAATTAAACCTTGCGATCCTATATAGTTATCTTAAAATTATTGTAAAATTACAATCTTATCTTAAAGAGATGTTTTATAAATAGTAATAGATAATATATGATATAGATAATTATAAAAGTATTTAGTAATTATATAGTTAAGTATTCAAATAGAATAGTACTTATTTTAAATTTTATTATATTATTATTATTATATTATTATTATTATTATTATTACTATTATTATTATTATTACTATTATTATTATTATTATTATTATTATAAGAAAAATATTTAGTTAAGTATTCAAATAAAGTATACTTATTTATAATTTTATATGTTAATTTAAAATATTAAAATTTATATAATATTTAATGTAGTGAATTAATAATCTTACAATATTAAATAATATATTAATCAAAGAATTAATTACAAGAAGTTTATTAATAAAGGGTAAAATAAGAATAATTATATTAAACACTTGTACTTAATGCTTAAAAAGTTGTATTAGGTGTATTAATTTTTTGTAAAATTACATCTGTATCCTAATGTTTTGCTTTATATAGTAGTATAGTGGACACCCACACTTCAGCCGGCGGTTTGAGTTTTAATGTATATGTGAACATCGTAATGATAGTTTTTGACATTATATTTGATACAAGTGATTATGCATAAAAAACTTGTTATTTACAACTTTTTCCATCCATATAGTAATATAGATATGTTTGTTATCTCACATTAGCCAAACAAGAAAGCAAAATGTGAGTTCAACATCTATAATATATGATATATGGATTTGAGGGGAAACAAACTTATGATTTGTGCATCATTTGTTGTGTAAGGTTATGAATAAGACCAATACCAACTAAAATTTTAAAGTGTTATTTTTTTATTTTCTTTATTCATCTTCAGTTTATATGGTTGGGTTTAAGCTCGGTTTTCCCTAAGTCCTTCCTAACATGATAAATACGTCATGTTTAAGTTTGAAGCTTATTCTAAAATTTATAATTTTATGTTATTTGGTTTATAAAAATCTAGAGTGACAACGTTTGTACTTCGAAATTTAAGATCTCGGAGGACATCAGCAATTATCTTATACTGATTGACTAAATTATAAAATTATTTGAAGATAACTATCTACAAAATTAAAAAGAATGTTATCCCGTCGCATAGCTTGGGTGTGCCTATTATTACTTTATAAAGCATTTGAGATGAACAATTTGATAATTTTCTCAAAAGTTTAAAACACTTAGGAAAAGGGTGATTGCATTTGGTACAAGTGTTGATGCATAAATAACTCCCCATTTACAATTTCATCCCTTTGATGATTAATTATTTCTATCCTACACCGGTTAAGCAAGAAAGCCAAGAAGGATTTAACTAGTATAAAAGGGGTCCATGATAGCTAGGAGAAACATGCACTGATGTGCGCTTATTATGCGTAGTGTTATGTACTTAAGGTGTATGACAAAGAAAAGTTGATGTTTCATAATTTGTTCTACAATCAAAGTTTTAAAGATCTTATTTCGTTTTGATTTTTTTGTTTGAACTCTGGTTCACATAGTTCGGTTTGATCCTGGGTTCATCAGGTTTGAGAATAACAACTCAGTTCAAGTTGGTCGAATATATGGTAAGCGAGCTAGTGCCACCAGAGAGGTTTCTGGTTGAAAAGTCAAACCAACCAAGTTGGTTTGATTTTTTAAACATTGAATATTACTAAATATAGTGAGCGTGTTATCCCATTGCATAGCACGAAAGCATTTGATATGCACAATTTGATAATTTCCTCAAAATTTTAAGAGATGTAACATAAATGTTGTTGCATTTCATTCAAGTGTTGATACATAAATCTATACTATATTTATAGTTTTTTCCTTAACTAAAACTATAAAAAAATATTTATGTCCCACGTTGGTTGTATAAAAAAAATTAAGTCATTATTCAACTCTTATATAAGGAGCTATTTACTTCAAGTTTAAAAGAAGAGTTGTGTTTTATGTGCATGCCTTCTTATATATTATTAAACATTAAACTAAATTGGTAAAAATCATTTTGTTTTTTCAATCAGCTGTATCGACAGTTTCCATTTAAACTGGTCAGTCTAGTGTGGTTTTAAATCACAGGTTAGCATAATAATGGAGGGTTCGCCAAAGATATAAAGGCTTACAAACTTTTATATTCCGCCACATCGTACGATCTCATACATTATTGCTCAAAAGTTTAAGATATGTAAGAACTATGTGGTTGCATTTCGTATAAGCATAGTTCTGCATTTACAAATTTATCCATTAAAGTAAAAGTACAGACAATGTTTTTATTTCATATTGGTTGTGTAGAAAAACCGAAAGCAATATCTAACTCTTATATTGATCACTTTTCGCCAAGTTAAAAGAGAGAGGGTTGTGTTTCACGTGCATGTTTTTTTGTATGTCATTAAACAAAAGTCCAAATTGGTAAAAATATCTTTATGGTTTTTGAAATGGCGGTAGTGGTTGTTCTCGGTTAAACCCAGTTGAACCAACAAGTTTAAATTATTGGTTAGCACAATAAGAAAGATCTAGCTAAATATACAAAATCTTAAAAGTATTTATACAGCCGCCACACTACACGTGTTTCACCCACTAGTAACTTAAAATGCAAATGATATAATATTAACGTATATAATTATTAACGTATTATTTTATATTTCTCTTACAGAAAAAATGACTTGAATTGTGGAATAATTATGTTATTAATGTGAAATTCTTTTAGTGAGAAATAGGCATAGTTATGTTGCCTTCTCACAACTATACACGTATCCTCTCCTAATTATTAAAACATCTTCACCACCGAAACCGATAGCCCTGTAAAAAGTTGCTTGGTTGTCTAACAAATTAGCACACCCATAAACCTTCCTATAATTGATAATCAACCCATTCCGCAACAAACTATTTACATTTCCACGACATCATTTAATTTGGTCTCCAAAATCTAGACGCTCTTAATGATAAATCAACACCTTAAATTTCTATAAAAATCGTATAGCACTAAACATGTCGTATAGGTGGATCATATAGCCCTATACGGGGCTTATAACCCCTCTGACAACCCTGTGAATTTTTCCTCGAAGTCAGTGTTGAATTATGTTATGCGTGTCGTATAGAGGGTCGTATAGGCTATATGGGGCGCAATAGCCCTCTAACAGCCCCCTCTCTAATTTTTTCACGTTTTCAGTATCTTCGACCCTTTAAAACCGCACTTATTCTGAAAACTCATTTCAATGATACTCTTATTCTGAACTGAACCATTAATCTTAACAAACATGATTCTCGTATCAACTTTAAACTAATGTAACTTTGAAACCTCAATGACATAGTAAACAGGAATCGATCATCCAAAAACCATGTCGAAGTTATTTTCTTGAGAAGCTCTTATGAATTCATATCTCATCCAAAAGTGTCTTAAAGATATTTCCCGTGTTCGTCAAGTCGATTGATCTAATACTTGGTGTTGTATTTGTGACAAAAACTTCTATCGTCTTACATGCAAAAAGTTTGTCAACCAAAAGCCTAATCAAATTATAATCTTATTCATTTGTGTAACATCCTGTGTTTTTACGTAATTAAAAGTTAACGTCGTTTAATCCTGTAAGGACTATTATTGCCTAATTTGGAACTCGTGGTTACTTATGCTCATTACTTTAACTTGTTTTTAATCCTTAAACTCGAAAGATTATAATGATAATTTTTATATAATAAATAATAATAATGATAATAATAATACTAATAATAACAACATTAACAAAATTAATGATAATAATAATGTTAATAACTAATTAAAGGCATAACACTAATAATACTAATTTATTAAACTTATAAAAGTTAAAACATAAAGTAATAAAGTTAAGGGGTTAAGTTTGCCAATTTTAAAACTCCAAATGAAAGCTTTGGGCATAAATAATAACAACTAAACCACAAGGACCGAAGGTGTAACTTTAAAAGTTACATCCCAACCCCCTGCCCATTTTCCTTTCACGCGAATCCGGCCACAAATTCCGGCCAATCTCCGGCACGCTCCGGCGAGCCCCACACATGTCACACCCTCAAAATCCACTTGCAGAGTTTTACCGCGAGGCGTGTGAACAAACCAGGATCACAGTCAATAGTTACTCAGAACGACTCTATATGCCATAATTTAAATGAAATCAATCCAAAGTAAATAAATTAAATAGTGCGGAAGCGTTTTGAAAACAACCCAAAGAAATAAAAGTATAAATGTGGCAAAACACGTGCCAATCCCAAAAAAAATCATTAATTATTAAAATGATAAAAGTGTCTTGAAGACCGTGTCATAGAATGCAGTGGACCATGCAGTGCTCCTATGGCAAGCAAGCTAATGACCTGAGAATAGCATACTAAAAATGTCAACACGATGGTGGTGAGTTCAAGAGATATTCAAATATAACAGTTTAATAATAGAGATGCACAAGTAGCGTATTGTAACAGATAGCTAGTCCATTAACAATAAATATTATTTCATAGTGATTTCGTAATTGAAGCTAACTGTGTTACGTTGTTGCCTCCTGCCACGACTTAACAGGTCATGACAATGTTCACTAGGACAACTTGCACCCGGTTGACCTCAAGTCACACAGGTGGGGCTCGTCAGACCCAGTAGTACTACCCAAATTTCCCCGCTAATCAATATTAACAATTCGAAAGTGTGAGGACTTTTCCATGATATCAACACTATATAATATTGTACACAACTTAAATACATAAAGCATTTGTGATTTACCAGTATGCTGTCTCCCCCAAAGAGAGTAAATAAAAAATGGGGCATGAACTCACCTGATATGCGTTTAGATACACAGAGTTTGACTTGTCAAACAAATAGACAGACAACCTTCAGAGGTTACCTAGATCACATAAGTGCATGAGTACGTGTAATCAAAGAACATGTGAAACCCTAAGTACACTACAACCAAGGACTCAAGATTTCAAACAAAACAGACATGTTTGACCTAGTTGACCCGTTTGACCCGTTGGTGACTTTATGTGTTGTAAACCATTCAAGTAATCATACACATATGTCATGCATTGTTAACATTCAAATAGATCATATGTATGCTATATCATCCAGGTGTAACACTTAGATCATCATACAACCAAGTATCATACAAGTCATGCGAATCTAGAATATTAACATATCCACTAGTTATAACACAACTAACATGTCACACAAAGATCAAACCACTCACCACATGCTATGTGAAGCCACTCACGACTTCACATCATAAACCCTGCCAATCCTACTAAGTAGGGGCCTCAGATTCGCACGCGTGTATGATGATCATAACCATATTCATTATCCATATGCATTGCATTCAACAACATCACAACAATCATTACCAGTCCAAACATGATGTCCTACTACTAAACAACATCCAAATCATACATGATCATAAATGTCCAAATATCATTCATGATTACCCCGGCATTACATACAACCAAATTACCATGTTCTACCACATTAGAATCTATCCATGATCATACTAACATGTTCCTAACATCCCAAACATGTTCAAGCTATCATTTTTCAGACTTTAGGCAAATAAAGTTTCCCTTTTGGGAAAGTACATCCCAACATCTATCAACCATCCAATGTATTCATGAATTCATCATAATTATACCATCTCAAGCTCCATACAATATCTAGACATGATCAACATCACCTAAACACCATAATCTAACAATCTTCATAAACAAAAGTTTCTACTTTTGGCAAGCTATGAATCAACAACAACCATTCAAAGATTTCTAGCATTCATAACAACAATCTAGTATCTAATCATCATCATGAACACATCCATAACATCAATCCATCACTAGATCATCATTACATGCAAAAATAAAGTTACTATTATTAGTAACCTATGAACACCAACTTCAATTCACCAATTTCTTGCAAAATCAATGTATTCTAACATTCATACAACCTACTAATCATCATACATTCATCAAACAATCATCCATCATGCATAATCATAGCATTTTCGAACTAGAGTTTGTTTCATACACAAGGTTCATGATCAATCCACTAAAAACATAGAATTCATGCATAATTGACGTTAACTAACATGTATACAATCTAACTAACATACTAACATCATCAACCAACATCAATTTCGACTCCATGAAAGCCAATTTCACAACTAGGGTTCGGCCATTATGAACAACTCACAAAAACATGAAAAATCTAACCTTTAAACGTGTTATAACTTGCAATTGATGTTTCCAACAAGTTGTGCACCTTGTAATCGAACGAAATCGAGGTTTAGATGCTTGTTCTAGGCTTATTTTCGCAAAGGGAGGTGTTGAGATGGGAGATCGCGGCCGAAGGGTGGGTGGGCTAGGGTTTGGAGTTGTTTTATTTAATTTTAATTTACATATTTACCCTTTTAACCCTTGTAATTTGTATTTTATAAAAACTAAGCTTTAAACTCTTTGTAAAGTGTTTGTAACTTCATATATAAAGATATAAACTTATGAAAATCATTATATATCTTATCTTTATAAAAACACAAGACATACGAATAAATAGGCACGTTTCCGCGTTACGCGATTAATTTTCTAATTAACCTTTTAAAAATGTGTAAACACATAAACATAACCCAATACTCACATAATCAATTAGATTCACATCAAATTAATATTATCCATTATTATTAGATCACCAACGTTAAACGACAACTAGTGTGTGCTCACGACACGTGTATACAAGACTTAACGGAACTAACGGAGTTTGTTAACGGAAATTTACCGGATGTCACATTATCCCCATGTTGAAAGAATTTTCGTCCCGAAAATTGCGTTACATGGTGAGAGTGTTCCATCACTGGTCTACTGCATTGGCACATAGAAATCGAAATCGAGTGAGTTTTGGATGAGTTGTCACATCATCCCCATGTTGGAAGAAATTTCGTCCCGAAATTTAAATCAATACTTTCGTCTGCTAGCATCGTCCCTTCGAATAGTTAAGGGTACTTAAGCTTCATTTGATCTTCCCGTTCCCATGTGAATTCCGGTCCACGTCGCGAATTCCAACGGATTTTAACAATAGGTATCTTGCTTTGCTTAAGTGTTTTCACCTCACGGTCCATCACCTCAACTGGTTCTTCAATAAAACGCATTGTTCATCCACTTGAATTTCTTCTAGTGGTACGACCGTCGTTTCATCAGTTATGCACTTCTTCAGGTTTGACACGTGAAATACATCATGAATTCCACTTAGCGAATCAGGTAGGGCTAATCGATAGGCTACTGGACCTATTCTTTCCACTATTTCAAATGGTCCAACGTACCTCGGATTTAGTTTCCCTCATTTGCCAAACCGAACTACGCCTTTCCATGGTGAGACTTTCAACAAAACCTTGTCACCAACCTGAAACTCTAAAGGTTTCCGTCTCTTGTCAGCATAACTCTTTTGTCTGTCTCACGCTGCAGCCATACGGTTCTGTATCTGTATAATCTTCTCAGTGTCTCATGAATTAACCGGGACCTGTTATCTGACTATCACCAATTTTTGCCCAGCAAACTGGTGATCTACATTTTCTCTCCCACAGCAGCCTCGAAAGGTTTGCCTGTATGCTAGTATGATAACTGTTGTTATAAGAAAACTCCACCAATGGCAGGTGAATTTCCTAGTTATTCCCAAAGTCAATCACACAAGCACGTAGCATATCTTCCAACGTCTGTATAGTACGCTCACTCTGACCATCCGTCTGTGGATATATGCAGTACTCATATCCAACCGTGTACCCAAAGATTTCTGCAATGATTTCCAGAAATGTGATGTGAAACGAGCGTCACGATCGGAAATAATTGAGATCGGTACTCCATGTCTCGAAACGATCTCTTTAAGGTACAATCAGGTTAATTTCTCCATCTTATCCGTTTCCTTAATTGCAAGGAAGTGAGCAGATTTGTCAATCGATCCACAATAACCCATATCGTGTCACAACCAGTACTAGTCCGGGGTAGCTTAGTAATAAAATCCATGGAGATTTGTTCTCATTTCCACATTGGAATCTCGGGTTGTTGTAACAGTCCAGATGGTTTTTGATATTCTACTTTTACCTTCGAGCAGGTCAAACACTTGCTCACATACGTAGCTACATCCGCTTTCATGTTGGGCCACCAATAGTGAGCCTTTAGGTCATGATACATCTTGTTGGATCCAAGATGTATAGAATACTTAGATTTGTGTGCCTCACTCATAACTAAATCTCTCAGATTTCCATGAACAGGCACCCAAAGTCTATCCATGAATACCGAATTCCATCATCTTTCACCACTAGCTGTTTATCCATTCCCCTTAGCAACTCAGAACCAATATTTTTCTCTTTTAAAGCTTCTATATGTGCCTCCTTAACTTGTTCGGGGCAGTTGGGTACTGATAGTAAGCTGTAAAGCTCGCACCCGTCAGGTTTTAGCTGTTTCCTTCCTGCTTAGGGCATCGGCAACTACGCTCGCTTTCCCGGATGATACTTAATTGCGCAATCATAATCATTTAGTAGTTCCACCCAACGTCACTGCCTCATATTCAACTCTTTTTGCTCGAAGATATGTTGAAGACTCTTGTGATTGGTGTAGATAGTGCACTTGGTACCGTACAAGTAATGTCTCCAGATCTTTAAGGTAAAAACTACTGCACCCAATTCTAAGTCATGGGTGGTATAGTTCTTCTCATGAACCTTTAGTTGTCTCGAGGCGTAGGCTATCACCTTGTCTTGTTGGATCAAGACACAACCCAATCCTTGAATGGATGCATCGCAACCACCACAAAGTCATCTGTTCCCTATGGTAATGCTAATATCGGGGCAGTACAGAGTTTTTGTTTTAATAATTGGAAAGTTGATTCTTGACTCTCAGTCCATTTGTATGTCGTTCCTTTGTGAGTCAAGGCTGTGAGAGGTTGTGCGATCTTAGAAATCCTTCTATGAATCGGCGGTAATATCCTGCTAATCCTAGAAATTGTCTTTCTCACTCGGCGTTTTGGGTGTAGTCCAATTCTTTATCGCCTCAATTTTGGCAGATCAACGTGTATTCCTTTCTCATTAACAATATGACCTAGGAATTGTACTTCTCTTATCCAAAAGTCACACTTTGAGAATTTAGCATACAGCTGCTCATTTTTCAACAGTTCCAAGATCATTCGTAAATGCTCTTCATGCTCCTCCTTGGTCCTAGAATATATCAGTATATCATCGATGAACACAATGACAACTGATCAAGATAGGGTTTGCACACGCGGTTCATGAGATCCATGAACACAACAGGTGCATTAGTCAACCCAAAGGCATGACCAAGAACTCATAATGACCATAACGGTACGAAACGCAGTCTTGGGAATGTCTTCTTCTCGAACTCTAAGTTGATGATAACCAGATCTCAAGTCAATCTTCGAATAATAGCTTGATCCTTGAAGCTGATCGAATAGGTCGATCGATACGGTAAAGGGTATCGGTTCTTGACTGTTACTTTGTTTAACTCTCGATAATCGATGCACATCCGAATGTGCCATCCTTCTTCTTAACAAAGAGAACAGAGCTCCCCAAGGTGATGTACTAGGTCGAATAAAGCCCTTATCCAAAAGCTCCTGAAGTTGTGACGACAACTCCTGTAGTTCGTTCGGTGCTAACCGATAAGGTGCCCTAGCAATCGGGGCTGCGCCGGAGTCAACTCAATCTGGAATTCCACTTGGCGGTGAGGTGGTAATCCAGGAAGATCCTCTGGGAACACCTCCGGAAATTCGCGTACTACGGAATATCCTCCATTCTCTTTTCTCCTATCTGCTTGTCGTCACAAGTGCTAGGATAGCCACATGGCCCTTCGTAACAACTTTTGGGCTTTCATGTATGAGATGATGCCTATCACAGCACAACTTCTATCACCTCTGACGGTAAGGATTTGATCACCAACCGGGATCTGTATGATCTTCTCGTGACATATGACTTCCGCTTGCTTGCTAGAGAGCCAATTCATGCCTATCACAACATCAAAACTCCCCAGCGTAACAGGCATGAGATCTATAGTGAAAGTATGACCAGCAAGTTCTATCTTACAATCTTTAAGGATATGTGTTACATGGATTGTGTTACCGTCGGCTAATTCCAAGTGTATTTAGATTCTAAAGCAGGAGTATATCACTTAAAAGACTACAGAACTTTAAGGACACAAAACTCCTATCGGCTCCAGTATCAAATAGTACCGTAGCAAAACAACCATTAACAGGGAATCTACCAGTAACAATTGTGGGGTCATTTAGAGCTTCACCTGAGCCAATGACAAAGGCTCTCCCCTTAGCTCCATCTTTATTGCCGCCATTTCCAGTACTATTTCCACCATTGTTGTTATTATTACCATTGTTGTTGTTGTTACCGTGGTTGTTGGTATTGTTTTTGTTGTTGTTGCCAATTCCGTTCCTCCTTAGTTGTGGGCAGTTCGCTTGTAATGCCCTTCTTTCCCACATTCAAAACAACCCTTGGGAGTTTCTTGAGGTTGTTGTGGCCTCCTCACCATTCACCACGACAATCCTTCGCGGCGTTCCAATTTTTCCACAACGTTGACACTTGAAGCTATCACACCTTCCCACATGATGGTAATTACACCGAGTACACTTCGGATATCTCCCACCATAACCATTGGGTCCTTGATTATTTGCAGGCATCTGGTTGGAGTTACGGTTATTGTCAAACCTCCGTTGCTGCTGAACCGGCTGTTGTTGTTGTTGAGATTGGGGTTGACCACTGGAAGATGATGATGCTTTGGTGTTGTTAGCATTATCCCACTTTCTTTTGTTGTCGGGCACACTTGCCATAGCGCCCCGTTTGGGTAGACGTCCTTGCTCCACGGCTTGGTCAGTTAGCCTGTGAGCTAGCTGATGGCTTGCTGAATTGTGGCTGGATTGGAAGCAGTTACCATACTCTGGATTTCGGTACCAATCCCCGTATGTAATGCTCTATCCTTTTATGCACCTCATTCACCATTCCCGGGCACAAAGTTGCTAATTCATGGGTTCTGGTGGTGTAAGCCTCAATTTCCGAGCCCTGCATTTTCAGTTGCCAGAACTCCATCTCTAATTTCTGTACTTCGCTGCGAGGACAGTACTCCCCGGTCATCATTGCTTTGAACTCATCCCATGGAAGTCCATTCGCCATCGCTTGTCCAAGCATCTGGACTTGCGCGTTCCACCAAGACAGAGCAGCACCCTCTAAAGTCACGGTGGCATACTTTACTTGATCCGCTGGTGGACAGTTACATTTGGAGAAAACAGACTCAGTCTTCTCGAACCAGCGTACAAGCCCTACAGCACCCTCTGTACCACTGTAGGTGTGTGGTTTACAGTCCATGAAGGACTTGTATGTACACACTGGTGGTCCTGTTTTAACACAACACACATTAATCAGACATCCCCTACAGTTATAAAGGATATCAGATTTATCTTTCTATCATTGTTTACCTGCTGGCTGACCCGCGTGGGCAGCAGCCACTGCCGCCTGAACATGCTCATTAATTAGAGCAACCAATTCTGTGGGAGTCATGTTAATAGCACCACCACCTTGTTCTCCGGTGCCACGTCCACATCCGCGTCCACGACCACGTCCACGTCCACGTCCACGGGCGTCCATTCTTTTCACTTTACATTCACAATTACAATAATGAGTAACATCAAATATATTTAACTCATTGAAGCGTAGTAAACAGTAAACAAAAGAAATAACGAATCATCACAACCACAACATTCATAACAAAAATAATAACCAAAGTAAATAAATTGCAAATGAGTCACAATGTATTAGCAATGTCAAAATTGAATTTTGTCGTTCGTGTGGGGAAACAACCCTTCCCACATAGGTTTCAAAAAGAAAACACTACGTAGTCTAAGTCATATAACGAAGTCAATTGACAACATCTGACCCATCACTATCATCCTCCATCTCCTCCGGTTCCTCCTCCTCGGGTCCCTCCTCGGGATCCTCCTCATCCTCAGGGTCTGCTGCAGGAGCAGGAGTTATAGCAATCTGAAGTGCCGCTAGCTGAGCTTCTAAAATGGCAATCCTATTATCGGCTACGGCGTCCCGCTGGTCACGAGCACTCACGCGCCCTTGGAGTGCCATAAGACCATCTTGCATATGGTGACAACCGTTCAGGGTCTTCCCGTGTTCTTTCGCGAGTTCATCCAATTGATGTCTCAGGTTGTACACCTCTTGCTGTAGTGTACAGACATCACCTGTGAGCCGTCTTACCCGATGTTGTTCTGTATCCAGTGCAGCCATTAGTGCAGCAATCAGTTGCTCGTTGGACTGCACCGTTCGTGGGAGTGAAGGCATGGGTTGGTCGGCATTGTTCCTAGTCCTGGGCCCGGGACAGGTACGCGCTCCCTAAACATGATATGATCAACAAATCTAGGATAGGAACGCCAGCCTCGCAGAGGGTCACGCTTCATCAATGCAAATGGTTGATCCCGGTCAATCTCCTCTCAGGGATAAGCCAGTCGGGGCCAATCGAATCCATCATCAGGTACAGGTGCGGGAGGTGGGGATTCAGATCGTGTAGGTGGTTCAGGTCGTTTACCCGGAGCTCTCGAAGACGATGCCATGCTGCAGAGAGTGTGACGTGTATGCCAATGAGTATACAGCAATATGAGAATAAGGCACATGTAACTAATTAACTGTGTGCGGTTATAGTCTAGTGTGTATGCAACCTAGTTCCTTATAACCAATGGCTGATACCAATCTGTCACACCCTCAAAATCCACTTGCGGAGTTTTACCGCGAGGCGTATGAACAAACCAGGATCACAGTCAATAGTTACTCAGAACGACTCTATATGCCATAATATAAATGAAATCAATCCAAAGTAAATAAATTAAACAGTGCGGAAGCGTTTTGAAAACAAACCAAAGAAATAAAAGTATAAATGTGGCAAAACATGTGCCAATCCCAAAAGAAAAATCATTAATTATTAAAATGATAAAATTGTCTTGAAGACCGTGTCATAGAATGCAGTGGACCATGCAGTGCTCATATGGCAAGCAAGCTAATGACCTGAGAATAGCATACTAAAAATGTCAACACAATGGTTGGTGAGTTCAAGAGATATTCAAATATAAACAGTTTAATAATAGAGATGCACAAGTAGCGTACTGTAACAGATAGCTAGTCCATTAACAATAAATATTATTTCATAGTGATTTCGTAATTGAAGCTGACTGTGTTACGTTGTTGCCTCCTGCCACGACTTAACAGGTCGTGACAATGTTCACTAGGACAACTTGCACCCGGTTGACCTCGAGTCACACAGGTGGGGCTCGTCAGACCCAGTAGTACTACCCAAATTTCCCCGCTAATCAATATTAACAATTCGAAAGTGTGAGGACTTTTCCATGATATCAACACTATATAATATTGTACACAACTTAAATACATAAAGCGTTCGTGATTTACCAGTATGTTGTCTCCCCCAAGAGAGTAAATAAAAAGTGGGGCATGAACTCACCTGATATGCGTTTAGATACACAGAGTTGACTTGTCAAACAGAATAGACAGACAACCTTCAGAGGTTACCTAGATCACATAAGTGCATGAGTACGTGTAATCAAAGAACATGTGAAACCCTAAGTACACTACAACCAAGGACTCAAGATTTCAAACAAAACAGACATGTTTGACCTAGTTGACCCGTTTGACCTGTTGGTGACTTTATGTGTTGTAAACCATTCAAGTAATCATACACATATGTCATGCATTGTTAACATTCAAATAGATCATATGTATGCTATATCATCCAGGTGTAACACTTAGATCATCATACAACCAAGTATCATACAAGTCATGCGAATCTAGAACATTAACATATCCACTAGTTATAACACAACTAACATGTCACACAAAGATCAAACCACTCACCACATGCCATGTGAAGCCACTCACGACTTCACATCCTAAACCCTGCCAATCCTACTAAGTAGGGGCCTCAGATTCGCACGCGTGTATGATGATCATAACCATATCATTATCCATATGCATTGCATTCAACAACATCACAACAATCAATTACCAGTCCCAAACATGATGTCCTACTACTAAACAACATCCAATCATACATGATCATAAATGTCCAAATATCATTCATGATTACCCTGCATTACATACAACCAAACTACCATGTTCTACCATATTAGAATCTATCCATGATCATACTAACATGTTCCTAACATCCCAAACATGTTCAAGCTATCATTTTTCAGACTTTAGGCAAATAAAGTTTCCCTTTTGGAAAGTACATCCCAACATCTATCAACCATCCAATGTATTCATGAATTCATCATAATTATACCATCTCAAGCTCCATACAATATCTAGACATGATCAACATCACCTAAACCCATAATCTAACAATCTTCATAAACAAAAGTTTCTACTTTTGGCAAGCTATGAATCAACAACAACCATTCAAAGATTTCTAGCATTCATAACAACAATCTAGTATCTAATCATCATCATGAACACATCCATAACATCAATCCATCACTAGATCATCATTACATGCAAAAATAAAGTTACTATATTAGTAACCTATGAACACCAACTTCAATTCACCAATTTCTTGCAAAATAAATGTATTCTAACATTCATACAACCTACTATTCATCATACATTCATCAAACAATCATCCATCATGCATAATCATAGCATTTTCGAACTAGGGTTTGTTTCATACACAAGGTTCATGATCAATCCACTAAAAACATAGAATTCATGCATAATCGACGTTAACTAACATGTATACAATCTAACTAACATACTAACATCATCAACCAACATCAATTTTGACTCCATGAAAGCCAATTTCACAACTAGGGTTCGGCCATTATGAACAACTCACAAAAACTTGAAAAATCTAACCTTTAAACGTGTTATAACTTGCAATTGATGTTTCCAACAAGTTGTGCACCTTGTAATCGAACGAAATCGAGGTTTAGATGCTTGTTCTAGGCTGATTTTCGCAAAGGGAGGTGTTGAGATTGGATATCGCGGCCGAAGGGGGTGGTGGCTATGTGACAACCCTAGATTAAGAAATATTATACAAGGATCATTCATATAACTTAAGCCACACCTAGGTTAATATATATATATATATATATATACTTTTGCATAAACATATGCATGCTTTCATTTTGTTTACATAAGTATATTATTCACTTGCATATATATACAAGTATACATACGTATGGTCGCATACATACCTTTTACGTGTGCATGAACCATCTTTATTAAGAAACATTATACACATGTATATTATCTATGTTTTACTCATGCATATGTCATCCCTTGTTAAAATACATGTGTGTATTATGTGTTTATATGTATATACTATGCGATGCACGTATACATGATTGCATGTATATATAATTTACGTGTGCATGTATTCATAAGCAACAAATCTTTGATATGAAACCATATATGATTAAGATACATCCATAAACAACATCAAAACACAACCTAATCAAACACCATAAGTACAAGTTAACATCAAGAGAACTTAACATCAAAACCAAACTAAACCAAATCTTTCACACCTAAACCTTAAACCAAAACACCAATTAAGATCAAAGACCGAATCATTAGCACCCTTAATCACCGATTAAACCAACTAAAACCCTTAGATTAGTTTTGCAATGAGTGTTTGGTGACTCATGCACCTATCCATTCGCCACCTAGCCTTCGGGACACCAAGAGCCTTCACAAACCGCCACTAAGCAATCCAAAGTTCCACCACACAACTCTAGGAGTAGATCTAATGATGACTAACTACATTATTTAATGAAACTCGGCCGAAGGAACTATAGAAACATACCAAAGCTCTCGGCTATCCAAACCACTACCGTATACCCACCCCCATTCGGTCACCTTTCGATCGCACACCACTACCATCATCTCTACACTCGGTCACCATCACCTCCCAAACACCACACACCACCACCTTGATCTTTCACTCTCCTTCGGACAAGGTACACACACCACCACCACCTCAACCGAAGACCCTCGAGTTTATCCTTGAAACACCAACATCACAAACCATCACCGATAGCTATCACCACCACCATCGTGTACTTAGTTCTTGTAACAACCATATCTCTTGGTTTCATAAGTTAAATACCAACCAAAGGTATCAAATTCTTAAGCTAAACTTATATGTCAACATATAGATATATGTATGATATATGTGTTCAAACAACACATATAATCAAAAGCATTATATGTGAACATATTACAAGGAATTTTTACATCATAAAGGCAAATAAAGATTGTGGGAACAAACATTGTTCCAAATTTTTAAAGAAAAACATAGTCTTGAAATAAGCAATTAATATAAATAAATTTTATAAAATTCTAATAAATTCACCAAATGATCCTTTTTGAATACTAAGGTCCCTGGAATTATTTCAGAATTTATTCCTTTGTTATAATTGAAATATGAATTTTTACATGTTCTGTAGTAGAAAAATCAGAATAAATACTTAAATAGCAAAATAAAATCTGAGAAAATCATGGATAAATTGATAAATCCAAACCTACAGAATGTATAAATTTAATGATTTTTGGAGCTATATAGCTATTTTTGTGAAGAAATGGGATTATTATAAAAATTACAGAAACTAATCTATTATGTGTTAGACTTTGATAAATTATAAGAAGTTCTAATTATTATGATGAATCCTCTGTAAAATTTTGGGAATTTTTGGACTACGGAAACTATTTTTGGCAATTTATGATGACTTTATAACAATTATAGAAAATAATCTGTAAATATCTTGGAAATAAGAATTAACGTGATATTCCAGATTAATAAACCTATTTGTTATAAAAATTTCCAAATCTATTGAGGTACTGAAAATTTTGAAGAAAATAGTTAAGTTTTCTAAACTATAAAATTCTTTTGTTTATAGGTTATTACTTGGAGTAAAGGTGAGTTTCATGGCCCATTTTGTTTTTATCAAATTTTGGGGAAAAAGCATACTAATTTATGAATTGATGTATTATTACTGAAATTTATGTTACAACCATTAGTTCGGATGTGGAACCGTTAGATAACATTGGTAGCGCTACTTAGGAGATATCTCCTGCATTAACAGAATGAGTGTTATAATGCTATGTTATCTGATTTATGAGAATATGATATGACAGATATAGATAAATCTGATTACTATGTAAGGTTTGGTTGTTTAATAATGCATCAATATTATCTGTTTAATAAACCTGTGAAGCTCACCAACTTTGTGTTGACTATTTTTGGTATGCTTTTTCAGGAATTCATCATGAATAACAACCTAACATTCTCCTTTGATGTTTTTAATGGCTGGGGTGAAGTTGTAGGAAAAGTTTGTGTGAACCTAACTGTGAACTTGTATGACTTCAGTGTGTCGGTGGATGCTCACTTCCATCGTCTCTGAAGATGTAGCTGTTAAAACTTTATGATGTAATAGGATTATGTAATTTCAAATTTTGCCTATTATGATTTTATGTAATCCTAACCTTAATATTATGTTATGAAATATGTATGATTATGTTGTTTATTAATTAGTATCCGACAATGAGTTCTGAACAATCAAGTCACATCCTAAATATCTCACGCTTCCGCCGGGATGTGACAGGTTGGTATCAGAGCCATTGGTTATAGAGAATTAGGTACCATAAAAATACCTAGACTATAACCATAAGCTCATATATGTATAATTATGTGTATATATATGATTTTGTGTATTATGATTCCATGTATATTAAAGTATGTTTCATGCAGAAAACTTATAATATGTATAAAAATAGATAACTAACTATTGGGTTTGAATCATGAAAAGATTTGTGTTGCAGCCATGAGTACCAATAACAAATTTTGTGAGACTGACTTATCCGAATGCTCGGATTATAATAATCACGAAGGATTTACGCCTGAACCTAAACCTCAGCAAATTTTAGAATCTTTTTCAACCAAAGGAGAAGATAATCCCGAACCTAAATTTTATGTCCGTCGTGCACCTGTAATGGTAGGAGGATATACCATTAAAACTCCCAGAAAAAGGGTACGACCCGGAAACAAATTTAAGACCAAGCAATACGAAGGCAAGGAGATACAAGAAACTAACTCCCTCGGAAACGAAGAAAGTAAAGCTAAGAGACAAAGGGTGGATGAAGATCAAAACACAGTCACTCAACCAACCCTTAAACAGCTCAAGAAAATTCAACAAGAAATCAGGAATATTCAGAAAGATGTTAAGGAATTGAAAGCACCTACAGGAAACATCTTCTCAAGAATATGGAAATGGGTGCAGGGAAATTAGAAGCTAACTTTTGATGTGAAATCTTTAAATAAGAACTTAAATGAAAAATATCTTTTATGTTCAAAGCTATTACTTGTTTATGTGTTAAGTAGGATGTTGTTAATAATCTAAAAATTCTCCTTATTATTTACTATAATTAATTATAGAAAAGCATGCCGCCAAGAAGGGACACACAGCCCATAAGAAGAACGGCGCGAAGAGGACGACCTAGAACCAGACTTGGGGAAGAAACCCCTATAAACCCAAACACCAATGAAGATGAGAGGATCACACGGATAGTAGCACAACAATTAGAAGCTGCCATACCCACATTAGTAACTCAGCTCCAACAAAACCTAAATCTCGGAACAACAACACCAGGTAATGAGATACCCATGGATGATACCACGAGGGAACAACCAGAAGAGGAAGCTATAATAGAAAGAGGATGCTCCTACAAAGCTTTTATGTCCTGTAGACCTCGAGAATTTGATGGTAAAGGCGGAGCGGTACAGGCTTTACGCTGGTTAGATGAAATAGAGTCAACTCTGGAAATCAGCAAATGTGCCAATAGCAACAGAACCTTGTTTGCTTCACACTCACTAAAGGGTGAAGCCCAATCCTGGTGGAAGTTGGAAATGACCATCAAAGGTAGGCACGTTATGAATAAATTAAGTTGGGAAGAATTCAGGAATTTGATTATAGATAAATACTGCCCTTATAATGAAATAGAAAAGTTAGAAACTGAGTTTCTAGCTTTAGAGATGAAAGGAGCAGCATATCGGGAATATACCGACAGATATAATGAACTCTCGAGATTAGTACCACACCTAGTAACCCCAGAATCGAAAAGAATAGGAAGATATATTTGGGGACTAGTGCCACAAATAAGGGGATTAGTAAAATCAGCTAGGCCCAAAACTTTTCAAGATACTGTAAGTTTATCAGGAAGTTTAACAGATGAAATGATAAGAATGGATCGTTAAATAACCCTAGATCCGGAGAAAAGAGAAAGTGGAATAATGATAACACAGGGGAAAGATTTAGAGGAACTCCTCAGAAACGAGTAGTTAGACAACCCCCTCGGAACTACCTAGGGATGACACGGGAAAAGAAACCCCAGACAGAAAACCAGCCATGGTGCAGCACTTGCCAAAGATACCATCAAGGCAATTGTGCAATGGTAATCTGTTACAACTGCAAGAAGAAGGGGCATATATCCCGAGACTGCAAAAACCCTGCAAATCCAAAACCAATCTGCTATCAATGTGGGAATGAAAATCATCGCCGAAACGAATGTCCGCAGCTGAAGGGAAGAGCACCAGTTAATCAGAACAACCCTCGGGGTAGAGCATTCATAATGCAGGCAGAAGAAGCGCGACATGAACCAGAAGTTGTCACGGGTACGTTCCCTGTAAACAACCAGTATGCTACTGTGTTATTTGATACTGGAGCAACCCGTAGTTTTGTTTCAAATACATTTAGGCAACTACTTAATTTGACCACAGAAAAGTTAGATCAAAAATATATGATAGAGTTAGCAGATGGTAAGATAATCGAAGCTTGTGAAATCATTCCAAATTGTACAATGAATCTAGATGAAAACTATTTCAACATAAATTTGATTCCTATTGATTTAGGAGGATTTGACATTGTTGTAGGAATGGATTGGTTAAGTAAAAATCAAGCTGAGATAATATGTGGTAAGAAAATGATCAAAATTCCTTTGGTTAAAGAGAATAGAATATTGTGTATATATGGTGAAAAACCTAGAGGTACCATAAAGATAATTTCTTGCAAGAATGCACAAAAATATCTAAGGAATAACTGTTTGGCTTATCTGACTCACATTGTTGATACTAATATGGACAAAGCAAAACTGAAAGATGTTCAGTTGTCAATGAATACTCAGATGTATTCCCTGATGAATTACCTGGATTACCACCCCCACGTCAAGTAGAATTCAAAATTGAATTGATGCCAGGAACAACCCCTATTGCTAAGGCACCCTACCGTTTAGCACCTACTGAAATGAAGGAATTAATGAGCCAACTTCAGGAACTTTTGGATAAAGGATTTATACGACCTAGTGTGTCACCCTGGGGAGCACCAGTTTTATTTGTCAAGAAAAAGGATGGAACATTTAGGATGTGCATAGACTATAGGGAACTTAATAAAGTAACTATAAAGAATAGGTATCCTTTACCTAGAATAGACGATCTATTTGATCAACTACAAGGATCTAGTTACTTTTCAAAAATAGACTTGAGATCAGGATATCATCAGCTAAGAATACAGGATGAAGATATACCAAGACAGCATTCAGAACAAGGTATGGACATTATGAATTTCTAGTAATGCCATTTGGATTAACCAATGCTCCCGCCATATTTATGGATCTAATGAATAGGATCTGTAAACCCTATTTAGATAAGTTTGTCATAGTCTTTATAGACGACATTTTAATCTATTCTAAGAATAGGGGAGATCATGAGCAACACCTAAGATTGACCTTGGAGTTGTTAAGAAAAGAAAAATTATATGCAAAATTCTCAAAGTGTGAGTTTTGGAAAAGAGAAGTACAATTCCTTGGACACATAGTCAATCAAGAAGGGATACAGGTAGATCCAGCAAAAATAGAAGCTGTTAAGAATTGGGAAGATCCCAAGACACCAACAGAAGTACGTCAATTTCTAGGATTAGCAGGATATTACAGAAGGTTTATAGAAAATTTTTCAAGGATAGCTCAACCCTTGACTGAATTAACTCAAAAGGACAAGTCATATGTTTGGGGAGAAAAACAAAAGAATGCATTTGAACTTTTGAAAAGTAAGCTGTGTAGTGCACCTATTTTGTCATTACCAGAAGGGACTGATGATTTTGTAGTATATTGTGATGCGTCTCGTCAAGGATTTGGATGTGTATTAATGCAACGAAGTAAAGTCATAGCATATGCCTCTAGACAACTTAGAGGAAGTGAGAAAAACTACACTACTCATGACTTAGAATTGGGAGCAGTGATCTTTGCACTTAAAATTTGGAGGCATTATCTATATGGGACAAAATGTACAATATACACAGATCACAAAAGTTTACAGCATATATTTGAGCAGAAAATGCTAAACATGAGACAAAGAAGATGGATAGAATTACTAAGTGATTATGAGTGTGAAATCAAATATCACCCCGGTAAGGCAAATGTAGTTGCAGATGCTTTAAGTAGAAAAGATAGGGCTAAACCGTTACGGGTACGAGCCATGAGAATGGAACTACAATCAGATCTACTAAGACAAATATGGGAAGCCCAACAGAAAAGTAAGGTAGAAATAAAAGGACAAGAAAAGAATTTACAGGCAGATACACATGGGATCTTAAAATTTAAAGAAAGAATCTGGATACCTAATGATACCATACTTAGAAAGGTTATATTGGAAGAAGCACATAAGTCAAAATACTCAGTACATCCAGGGAATAACAAAATGTATAAAGATTTGAAAAATCATTATTGGTGGCCTGGTATGAAAAGATCAGTTGGGGAGTTTGTAGAAAAATGTAACACGTGTTCAAGAATCAAAGCAGAACATCAAAAGCCTTCAGGATATCTACAACAACCTGAAATTCCAGAATGGAAATGGGATCAAATTACTATGGATTTTGTAACCAAGTTACCAAGAACTTCAAGTGGTTATGACACTATTTGGGTTATAGTAGATAGGTTAACCAAATCAGCACACTTTCTGCCAATTAGAGAAGATTACAAAGTAGAAAAATTGGCAAGAATCTACATACGAGAAATCGTATCCAGACATGGAATACCAATCTCCATTATATCTGATAGAGACAGTAGATTCATATCAAGATTTTGGCAAACCCTACAAAAAGCTTTAGGAACCCGAATAAATCTTAGCACCGCCTTCCACCCACAAACAGATGGACAAAGTGAAAGGACAATACAAACACTGGAAGATATGTTACGTGCTTGTGCATTAGACTTTGGAGGCAGCTGGGATATACATCTACCTTTGATAGAATTTTCCTATAATAATAGTTATCATTCCAGCATTAAAACAGCCCCGTTTGAAGCCTTGTATGGAAGAAAATGCAGATCACCCTTATGCTGGAATGAAGTAGGAGATAGGCAACTTATAGGTCCTGATATAATTCAAGAAACATCTGACAAAATCAAGGAAATCAAAAATAGACTAAAGACAGCACGGGATCGACAGAAAAGCTATGCTGATAAAAGAAGAAGGCCATTAGAATTTCAAATTGGAGACAAAGTCTATCTAAAAATATCACCTACCAAAGGAATCTTTCGATTTGAAAAGAGAAATAAGTTGAACCCAAGATATGTTGGACCATTTGAAGTTATTGACAAAATTGGTCCCGTTGCATACAAATTAGATTTACCTCAAGAATTAAGTGAAATACACAACACGTTCCATGTATCCAATCTAAAGAAATGTTTAACAGATGAAACATTAAAAGTTCCAGCTCAGGAAATAAAGATAGACGAGAAGCTTCATTTCACAGAAGAACCAATAGCTATATTAGACAAGAAAGTTAAAAAGCTAAGAAGAGGCAAAATTACTATAGTAAAGGTTAAGTGGAATGCTAAGAGAGGACCTGAGTATACGTGGGAAAGAGAAGATGAAATCAAAAGAAGATACCCCCATCTATTCCAAGTCAATGGTCAGATAAGTTCATTGCTAACCAAATAAATTTCGGGACGAAATTATCTTTACGGGGGGAGAATGTGACAACCCTAGATTAAGAAATATTATACAAGGATCATTCATATAACTTAAGCCACACCTAGGTTAATATATATATATATATACTTTTGCATAAACATATGCATGCTTTCATTTTGTTTACATAAGTATATTATTCACTTGCATATATATACAAGTATACGTACGCATGGTCGCATACATACCTTTTACGTGTGCATGAACCATCTTTATTAAGAAACATTATACACATGTATATTATCTATGTTTTACTCATGCATATGTCATCCTTGTTAAAATACATGTGTGTATTATGTGTTTATATGTATATACTATGCGATGCACGTATACATGATTGCATGTATATATAATTTACGTGTGCATGTATTCATAAGCAACAAATCTTTGATATGAAACCATATATGATTAAGATACATCCATAAACAACATCAAAACACAACCTAATCAAACACCATAAGTACAAGTTAACATCAAGAGAACTTAACATCAAAACCAAACTAAACCAAATCTTTCACACCTAAACCTTAAACCAAAACACCAATTAAGATCAAAGACCGAATCATTAGCACCCTTAATCACCGATTAAACCAACTAAAACCCTTAGATTAGTTTTGCAATGAGTGTTTGGTGACTCATGCACCTATCCATTCGCCACCTAGCCTCGGGACACCAGAGCCTTCACAAACCGCCACTAAGCAATCCAAAGTTCCACCACCAACTCTAGGAGTAGATCTAATGATGACTAACTACATTATTTAATGAAACTCGGCCGAAGGAACTATAGAAACATACCAAAGCTCTCGGCTATCCAAACCACTACCGTATACCCACCCCCATTCGGTCACCTTTCGATCGCACACCACTACCATCATCTCTACACTCGGTCACCATCACCTCCCAAACACCACACACCACCACCTTGATCTTTCACTCTCCTTCGGACAAGGTACACACACCACCACCTCAACCGAAGACCCTCGAGTTTATCCTTGAAACACCAACATCACAAACCATCACCGATAGCTATCACCACCACCATCGTGTACTTAGTTCTTGTAACAACCATATCTCTTGGTTTCATAAGTTAAATACCAACCAAAGGTATCAAATTCTTAAGCTAAACTTATATGTCAACATATAGATATATGTATGATATATGTGTTCAAACAACACATATAATCAAAAGCATTATATGTGAACATATTACAAGGAATTTTTACATCATAAAGGCAAATAAAGATTGTGGGAACAAACATTGTTCCAAATTTTTAAAGAAAAACATAGTCTTGAAATAAGCATTAATATAAATAAATTTTATAAAATTCTAATAAATTCACCAAATGATCCTTTTTGAATACTAAGGTCCCTGGAATTATTTCAGAATTTATTCCTTTGTTATAATTGAAATATGAATTTTTACATGTTCTGTAGTAGAAAAATCAGAATAAATACTTAAATAGCAAAATAAAATCTGAGAAAATCATGGATAAATTGATAAATACAAACCTACAGAATGTATAAATTAATGATTTTTGGAGCTATATAGCTATTTTTGTGAAGAAATGGGATTATTATAAAAATTACAGAAACTAATCTATTATGTGTTAGACTTTGATAAATTTATAAGAAGTCTAATTATTATGATGAATCCTCTGTAAAATTTTGGGAATTTTTGGACTACGGAAACTATTTTTGGCAATTTATGATGACTTTATAACAATTATAGAAAATAATCTGTAAATATCTTGGAAATAAGAAATTAACGTGATATTCCAGATTAATAAACCTATTTGTTATAAAAATTTCCAAATCTATTGAGGTACTGAAAATTTTGAAGAAAATAGTTAAGTTTTCTAAACTATAAAATTCTTTTGTTTATAGGTTATTACTTGGAGTAAAGGTGAGTTTCATGGCCCATTTTGTTTTTATCAAATTTTGGGGAAAAAGCATACTAATTTATGAATTGATGTATTATTACTGAAATTTATGTTACAACCATTAGTTCGGATGTGGAACCGTTAGATAACATTGGTAGCGCTACTTAGGAGATATCTCCTGCATTAACAGAATGAGTGTTATAATGCTATGTTATCTGATTTATGAGAATATGATATGACAGATATAGATAAATCTGATTACTATGTAAGGTTTGGTTGTTTAAATAATGCATCAATATTATCTGTTTAATAAACCTGTGAAGCTCACCAACTTTGTGTTGACTATTTTTGGTATGCTTTTTCAGGAATTCATCATGAATAACAACCTAACATTCTCCTTTGATGTTTTTAATGGCTGGGGTGAAGTTGTAGGAAAAGTTTGTGTGAACCTAACTGTGAACTTGTATGACTTCAGTGTGTCGGTGGATGCTCACTTCCATCGTCTCTGAAGATGTAGCTGTTAAAACTTTATGATGTAATAGGATTATGTAATTTCAAATTTTGCCTATTATGATTTTATGTAATCCTAACCTTAATATTATGTTATGAAATATGTATGATTATGTATTGTTTATTAATTAGTATCCGACAATGAGTTCTGAACAATCAAGTCACATCCTAAATATCTCACGCTTCCGCCGGGATGTGACAGGCTAGGGTTTGGAGTTGTTTTATTTAATTTTAATTTACATATTTACCCTTTTAACCCTTGTAATTTGTATTTTATAAAAACTAAGCTTTAACTCTTTGTAAAGTGTTTTTAACTTCACAATATAAAGATATAAACTTATGAAAATCATTATATATCTTATCTTTATAAAAACACAAGACATACGAATAATAGGCATGTTTCGCGTTACGCGATTATTTTCTAATTAACCTTTTAAATTGTAAACACATAAACATAACCCAATACTCACATAATCAATTAGATTCACATCAAATTAACATTATCTATTATTATTAGGTCACCAACATTAAACGACAACTAGTGTGTGTTCACGACACGTGTATACAAGACTTAACGGAACTAACGGAGTTTGGTAACGGAAATTTACCGGATGTCACAACACACAACAAATTTCGTTGATTCATGACTTAAAGACATCATCGAACCATTTTGGAACATGATTCGAACCGTTGTACAACATTTAATCGAATTAAAACCTCCGTTATCAATCGGATCGATTGAATAACCGTAGCTTTAACACCATAGCCGTTTGGGCATTAACTCTCAATAATAGTCTAATTAATCGAACATGAACAATCATATACCTAATTCTAATCGATTGCAACACTCAAATTGTTCTGGAAAACACAAAAACAACACCTTCGATCCTCTTCTTAATCTGAACCTGCAACACATTCGAACTTTATCCTCACGGAGGTATTACCTTCAATTGATAAGGGCTTTTGTTCATTGAGATCAGTAGAAGGTATCTCTGAAGCGAATTGGTTTATCATCATCGTTTGCATCTCAACTGAATCAACATTGGTCGCGACTTGTTCATCCTTTGTTTCATTCGATTGTCTCTTAATCAAGTAAGATATACTCATGAATACACTCGATTTTACATCGGGATTAAAAGCCCTAACCTTTTGTTGATCAACAGAATTAAATTGAGGTTCAATTTGAAACAAATTGATTCTAGGGTTCATAAGCGATTTGGGGGATTTTTGTAGTCTATGAATTAATAAAGTTATTTGAGAATCCTAAACAGATTCGAGCCTCAGCCCAACCGGTTACCACCCATCCTTGTATGCAGGAGGTCTCGGGTTCGAACCCGGCCTCCAGCATTTAATTTTGATAATTTCTTTACTTATTTTTAATTTCAGAAACTATACTAATATATTATTAAACCAAAATAAAAACCAATTTGTTAACTAAAACATTACGGGGATTATCAAATTAGTTTTAAAGGTTTTAAAAAGTTTTGATTTTAAATTAATTATCTTATAAAGGATAACAAAGATTATAAAAACATTATTAATTATTTTATGTAATTTAAATGTTATAAATCTATTATGGTTCAAATGTAGATTATTTTAAAACATTATAAATCTACACGTTTTAAATAAATAATTATTGAAATAGTTATTTTAATGATTATTTAAATCATTAAATTATTCATTTATACATTTAAACATGTTATATATAAGTAGTCAATAATTTTATTCCTTAAAATTTCATTTAAGTTTTTTTTAAACTTATAAAACAATATAACTTTCTATTATACTTTATTTAAAGTCTTGATAATAAACCATATAAATCATATAAAAGCGTGACATTAAATGTTATACTTTACTTTATTTTAGAGTTTTGATATTATAAGACTTTTATAATAAATCATTCAAAAGTTTAAAACTCCATAAAGTGATTTTAAATAATTTTAAAGTCATAAGTATGCAATTAATCACCTTTATCAAGTGTTAAATAATTAATTATTAAATTAATTATTTCTTTTCACATATTAAACTTAATTTTTATTAAATCAATAAATTATATTATTGAATTATTTTTTGAATATATTATTGGTCTTAAATAAGTTATATCATCTTTATTAAACCAAAACATAAACGATTCATTGTTTCATTTAACTATTTAAAACTCAAATTCTAATTGAAACCCTAATTTACGTTTATTCGTTAATCTTACCTTTAAACTTAACCTTGGAATATATATATGTTAGGTAACTTGTAAAACGGAATCGTTGGAGCATCGTTAATTTTTTTACTATCATCTTATTTATTTCATGTGAGTATTTCTATACCCCCTTTTTATAATTTCACACTTTGGGGTGAAACATGTTACATTATAAACTTTGCACTTGTAAACACGTTTGACTCTTGTAAACTTATAGCAATTTACTTGTGTGTTGTGGTTAGTTGAACTTTGTAGCTACCATGTAATGTCGAATATATGTACACTCATTAACTATTGCTAGCCTGACGACGTCATAGATCTATGGGCCTGACAAGCCTGCTTGGTTGATCCAAGTACACTTAGCTAATCGTATATACTTGTAAACGTTTGAGACTTGTAAAACTTTGTCAAGGTTTGATTGTGCATTCTGTCTTACATCCCTAGTTACTTTGTTCTCTAACTTACAACATGAATTGTCATCTTTTATATACTTATGTATTGCAAACTATGGAAATCTCACCAACATTATTGTTGACCTTTTATTTTTAACATGTTTCAGGAAATACTCAAGCTTGATCGCCCCTTTTGAAGTTGTTCACACCTAGGAATGGACCTAGTTAAATAAATGAACAAGCTTGTTATGTTTTCTTTAATTGAGATTTATGTTTGTAATATTACCTTTGAAACTTATGAATAATATTTTTGGATTTAATATTAGCGTTATGTGGCTGTGAACGATCTTAACTCTCACTCCTCGACGATTCCGCCGTCAAGGTTGGGGTGTGACAATTTGTTCAAGAAACCCATGAAATAATAAACATGAAATCGAACAAACCTAAGTGTAGTAAAACATCATAATCAAACTTATTGAATTTAAACGTACCCAAGAGTTCACTTGCGAACACGAAATGAAATCCAAGTCTTCTCATAACCTTGAAATTAATTTTCTCGTGATTAAACTTTAGGACGAAATTTCTTAAAGTAGGGGAGACTGTAACATCTGCCCATTTTCAAAATCATAAACCTAAACCCGAATCCATTTTGAGCTTCTATTATTAATTATTTTAATAATTTTAATGGATCAAATGCATTAAATGTACAATTTATATTGTAAATTATTCATTAATCATCTAAACAACTTGTAATAATTTATGGATTTATAAATAATTTTTTTCATAAAGTTATAAAGTTTATTGGTCATTTTAAAATAAATAACTAAATAAAAAAGACTTATTAAAACTTATAAAGTAATAAAATGAATTTTAATAAACATATAAAGTTTTATTAGTAATTATGAAATTTAAATATTGAAAATAAATAATCAAATTATAAAGTTTAAAAGTTTTATAAAAGTTATAAAGATTAACAAATAAATAATTGATTGATTGTTCAAATTGGTTTTATAAAGTCTACAAAGATTTAATAAAAAAAGAAGTTGTTCAATTAATTTAGAGTTTAAATTATAATTATTATTTTATTTATTTAAGTTATTTAATTTTATATTTATTTTAAATTCTAATCATAACCCTCTTTTAAAAGACTTGTAACTCATTATTAATATCATTCATAACCCCCTCCTAACCTCAACTACAAAAGCAATCTTTAGGCCTCACTTTTCACTTGCTCATTCTTCAAAAATCTCACTCACATATCTTCTTTCATCCATTGTTTTTTTATAAATATCAAAAATTTTCTTTTACAGGTAATTTCAAGAAGTTTCTAATACTAAGATAACCTTATATTGCTTTTATATTATGCATTTCTATATTGTTTAATCATCTTACCATACAATTTTTCTCATGACTTTATGTTTTTACTTTTATTCTTTCTTCTGCTAAATTTCTTTTTATTTTAATCATTATCATTTGATCATTAAATTTCTAACATTCACTAACCTCATAATAATCACTAACATTCCTAAATCACACTAATGTAAACAAAAAAATTCCGTTTGCATATGGACGGCTATGCCGTCGCATTGAGTTATTCCACAAGAATATTTCTCTAATTGAGGGCTATGCCGAAGTCTTAGAATACTTTTTCTGTAACTCAAATGAAATCTAATATACCATATATCGACATAATAAATTTGTTCTAACCCGTTTCATGCTTTAACAATTTTAAAAGTATACATAAGTTCCTTACTATAATTTTGATAGAATATAGTCTGATTTCAACTGACCATAACTTAGTCATAAACAACTAAATTTAAATAAAATCAGACTCCAACATTAATTTCATCGAATAACCTTTACAATGACAGTTTATACGTCTTCAAACTCAATCGGATGACTCAACAATAGCCTTCACAAGATAAGTACGCATTTCAGAATCTTCTGTCTTGTGTTGCTTTTTTGACCTATTTACGGATCTTTTCATAAAAACATTTCTGAACGAAAGTTATCCGGGAGACTTTGAACTAGTCAAATGTAAATTTTTATAGTTTTATGAAACCGTTTTCTATTATAAAAAACTGTTCAAACACGCACCAAACATTCTGTCCAGAATCTAAAATTGGTACAATAATCGTTTTTCAATCTACCTTTCGCTTATTGGCATTCCTAGGCGTACTAACTTTTTGTAATGAATTCCGACCTCAATTTATTGTTTCTTTTTATCATTTAGGACATCACCTTTAACTTTTGAACATCCAAGCTTTCTTATATGCACTACAACCATCATTATACCATGTGAGTTCTCCATACCCTTTTTTTACTTTATTTCACACCTTTAAGGGTGAAACATGTTAACTTTATAAACTTACACTTATAAACATCTTGATACTTGTAAATGCACATGTAATTCATTTTTACTTTTTGTCATGGTTATTTGTAATAATGTGATTCTTATATGATAGACATTATATGTTGACAATCATTAACTATTGCTAGCCTGACAACGTCATAGATCTATGGGTCTGACAAGCCTATTTGATGCTAAAGCCGAGGTTATTGCCGGCTCTTGATGATGTATGCTTGTTCATCATGGGAACCAAGTACACTTAGCTAATCGTTATAAACTTGTAATTGATATTCTTGGTCAACGTTTGATTGTAGCTATATGTTATTTATAAACTTGTTCTATTCGTAGCCATTGACATGAATTGCTACTTGTAAAATTTTATATATATATGTATGCTTAACCCATGAAACCTCACCAACTTTCAAAGTTGACATTTTATTTTTAATATGTTTCAGGATTGCTACTTGAGGAATTTTTTGTACTTATATAGAACTTGGACTTAGTTGAATTAAATATCTTATGTTGTTATTTAATTCGTTGTTGTATTGTAATGACTTAATTGTCTAGTATTATTAAGTGAAAATGGCTTTTAATATTATTTCAACTTATTTAATTTCATAAGCTATGAACAATCGTTTCACATTTGTTCGCCTTGATGATTCCGCCGTCGATCGGGGTGTGACATATATATATATATATATATATATATATATATATATATATATATATTATATATATACACACACACATATATATATGTATATATATATACATATATGTGTGTATATATATATACATATATGTATGTATATATATATATGTATATATATATATGTATATATATATGTAATATAATATATGTAATATATATGTGTGTGTATATATGCATATATATATATGTGGATATCCTTTTTAAGAAAATTTTAAAGAAATAAATCTTTTAAGAATAAGAAAATTTTAAAACATTAAACTTTTTTTAAATATAAAATACTTTTATAATTGGTGTATTTAAAAGGCAAATTTTCTATAAATAAAAGTAATTAAAATTGGGAGTTATAATATAAATATTTTTAAAAATATATTTTTTAAAAACGTTTGTAACACCCAGTTATTTATTATTATTTTAAAGCCGACGAAGGAGAAAAAGAAATAAGTCCAAAGTTGAAGGACCAAACTCGCCAATGAAAGAAAGTCGGGTGAGTGGGAGTATATAAGGGAGAGGGCAGCCCTTACCCTCTCCCACACACTCACAAATCAGCCAAGAAAAGAGAAGAAGAGAGGAAGGAAGAAAAGATGAAAAATGTTGGTTCAGGTTGGTTTGAGTAGCCAAAATCATCGTGTAGCAAGCCAAACCGAAGCCCTTGTCGTTGTGCTCGTTTGTGTGATTTCTAGGGCCCCTCTTTTACTTGTTTTCAAACGATTTTGGGGTTGGAAAACATCTGAAATCGGGTTTTTTTTCGTGTGGGTGTAAGTTGACCCGTTTGTGTATGTGTATGTGTATGTGTGTGTATGATGCTTTGAGTCTTGATTGTGAGCTTGTGTGTGCTTGAATGGTGTTGTGGTATGCATCCCTAAGGTTTAGGATGGTCGATTTGGGGTTAAAATGGGTTTAGAAGAGTTTGGAGGCTGAAAACCCTCGCCTGCAGTCAGGATGATCTGCATTCTGCATCATCTAGGGCTAGGTGACCGACTGGAGGCCGAATGGAGGCCATACGGCCGAATAGGGTGCGATTGGGGTTCATTCGCATGATTGAAGGTACATTCGCACGATTGAAGGTCCATTCGCACGATTGAAAGGCCAGTCGCATGGAAGACATGCGACTGAAGGTCCAGTCGCATAAGTGCTCATCCGCATTAATCCCATTCGCATGAGGTTCATCCGCATTGTCCATTCACACGACTGGGCATTCATTCGCATGGGTATTCATCCGCATTAGTTCATTCGCATAGTGTTCAGTCGCATGGAGGCCACGCGACTGAAGGGTGTCCATACGTCTAAATAGGGTTGTTGCACCCAAGGAAAATATAGTTTGACTTCTGACTTTCAGGGGAAAGTGCAGATGTAAGTGTTGACATAAAGGTTCCCGTAAGAGCATGTAAGACGATTGTTGTGGCCTTAGAGAGCATGTAAGGCATGATGATGAGGTTGCATGTATATGCATATTATGTATGTATGATGTTGCTCTGTATGACGTGATGACTGCGCATGTTGTGTTCCTTATTATGATATATGTTTATCTTTCATGTGGCTTTACGTGTTATGAAAATGAATGGACAAATGAAGTATTATGTAATGTAAAGTGAAAGATAACGAAAGAGGAATATGACGATGAATGCATGCATTAATGAATGAAGGAGAGAGTAATACGATGATGAATGCATGCATTAATGAATGAATGAAAGAAGTCTTGCAAGCATTGGATATCAGGGTCCTTCTTCGTGATCGACCAATGTGTAGTGCCTTTACCGCTTACCTCTAGTACTGTGGCATACGCTCAGCTGTTCATTTATTGACTTCGGCCTAGTAGCTAAATTCTCGGGGTGTAGCATATGGTATTGGTACGAGAGATATCCGATGTGCAAGTAAAGTTATATCAAACGAATGAAAGTATGAACGAAAGAATGACAAAGATATTAATGATGTTATCTGTATGTACGTATGATGTATGATCACATACACTTGTAACGAAAGATTTTAATGAAACTAAAAAGTATGTTTACTATAAAAGCTAGAACTCACTCAGCAACACTGACTTTTTGTATGTTTTTCCAGTTGGTAGGTAGTGATTGCTGAGGATGGCACTACGAGGCTACTCAGCTCTTTTGGGATGGCATCCAATTATAATGCTTTTGTGATGTAATGCAAACATGTATTTTGTAATCGATAATGATGTATTATTTGGAAAAAGTGTTTATAATGAAAAGAGGTGTCCTTTTTGAATGTTTCCGCTGTAGTATTTTCTTAAGACAAATGTAATTATATGTTTTAGGCGCGACAAATGACCAACTGTAAGCGTCCCGGAGACGGGGCCTTACAACGTTTGTTTTGAAACAAAATATACATTCAATTTATAATGTGGATATTTTAATCGTATCTTATTTTAGAATATTATTTTTTAGCTAATATATTTTCATTATATTTAATATTTTTTTATTCAACCATTGTAATACATAGGTTTACTACAACTAATACTCCAAGAAAAGAATAATTACGAAGGACACGTGTCAGTATCACCTTCTTTCTTATCAAAATTTTCTTGTTTTTCTAACCTATTAATAGCTATATAAATTACTAACAATATTTATATAATACTAATTACCAACTTGATTGTGTATTATAGTTTGTACCTTATATTTTATAAATTGTAAATTAAGTTTTTATTTTTATCTTTTTTACTTTTAAACCAATAGCTTTCATCTTTTACATTTAACATTAATATTTTTTTACTTTCAACTTAAGTCCCATTTAAATTAAATCTTGTACAAAATTTTCATGATACGTCTTGGTCTAAAATTTTCAAGTTAACATACTGTAATATGCATATGTGGTTCAATAATTTTACATATATATTTCTTGTCTAAAGGTCACGTTGTGTTTTATTTTTCATTCTAATTTATCCACATTAGCACGCCGTAACGCACGTTTATGGTTCTATATTTTTACGTCTAGCAACGGTATGACATTAATGGTACTTGACATGCTTTTACGACCCCACCGCATCACATGGGGCCGAATACTATTTATTAACTCTTTTTTAGATTAAAAATGGTTTTTTAATATATAAGAAATAACTATTTTTGTTAATGTCATTTCTAAAAAATAAATCTTTATAAATTAAGAAATTTTTTTTCATAAAATATCAAACCTTTTAAGAATACGGAATATTTTAGAATTGATGTTTATATAAATTATTTTTATAAATAAAAATAATTAAAAGTGGGACTTATAATAAGAAAAATTTTAAATTAACATTTTTTAAAATGGTTGTTTAAATTAACATTTTTAAAAAAATGTTTAAAGACAAAAGTTTAAAAAGTTGATATATTGTTTCATTACTTATGGTTATTATTTATACGTAATTACAGTTATATTTTATAATAGAAGATTATTTGGTAATAAATAAATTTTATTATATTTATTCAATCCGTGTAATATACGATGTACTAAAGCTAGTAAATATAATATAATTTGTAACACCCGCCTCCCGAGCTACACCCAGGGAGCGTTACGTATCAGATATATAATGCACAGTAATCATAGGGTTCACAGTGGAAGTCTAAATTTTGATTATATTAGCAATACTAGAGATCCAAATTTTTAGTAGTGCTCCAGATGTGTACCCTCATAAGCTAGTCTTTAATCTCCAATATCTGTAATCACTTGGCACCTAGGATGTGTGTCCATAAAATAAAACATTTAGGACTCATCATAAAACTTGTGAGTTCATAAGCATAGCATTCTTTAAAATTCAAAAAATATTTAATATTGATTATTGCATCAAGCAGATACAACCATGACAAACAGATCGAAACATAGTACGCATAATATTAATTCACATAACCAGGCTATGTAGACAAGCCCTACTGACTAAAGCAGAATCACATCCCGTTTTATAAAAACAGTCCAGAGGAACTCACCTGTTTAGCAGTTGCCAAAAGTTAATAACCTTTCATATTACAATCTGGTAATATCTCTAGGTCCTGATCCCATGCTCTTTAGAACGAGATTTTGAGTCTCGCGTGTCAACCATTTCACCATCAAGGCTCAGTCCTAGGTTAGGTAATGGTACAAGTAACTAGTTATTGTAATGGTTGGATATTGATTTACGCTACCTTGTTTAACATGGTTATCAGTCCATGCCTAACTAAGACAAGGCTACCTAATACTCACCCTTAATAATAACCCTAATGCCTAAAATTAATAATACCAATAATATTAGGACTACTCGTAATAAATATAATAATCTAAAATAAATAATAACTAACTTGACATAAACTTAAACGAGAATATACTTTAAAACTATCAATGACAATTTGATGTAGAGTCTCCCTACTCGCGCTCCTACCCGAGTTCTTAAAACGACTAATAACAATACCTAATTAGGTATCGATTACTTGGGATTCTGATAACATTGGAGCGTTTCTAAAAAACTTATAATCTAAATTCAACCTTAAGGTCTCTATTTATAAGAAAGCGAACATGCAGGTGAAAAAGCAGGTGAAAAGGTTAATCAGGTGATGCCAAAATTGACGTGTCTGATTGCTAGCTTAATGATTTTTTTAATAAATAATATTATTATATCATTATAATTATTTCAACTACTTACTTCGCTTTTCTCTTATAACTTTTTAACTATAACGTCTTATAAAATTTCAAATATGTCACTGAGTCGAACTTATTTTTTTCTACGAGTCGACCTAAGTTTCGTTAAGTTTGAGAATATTATATATATATATATATATATATATATTATATATATATATATATTATATATATATATTTAAACAGTCTCTTACAACAGTAAAATTCATCTAAAACTTTAATTTTAAAATAGTCATTTCACTCATTACTTACTCATTTAACAATATATAAAATGTAAAATTCATATTTCTTTTATTTTAACTATTACATTTTACCCTGAAAACCAGGGATGTTAGATAACTAGAGTAAAAAGTATTATTTAGTAATTAAAAATTGTATAATATATTTAAATTTTATATTATTAAGGCGAACGATTAAAATTTAGAAAGATAATGAATTAAACATTAAGATCTTTCCATCCACACCCGATGCATGTACTTATTTTTGTCAAAGATAACAACCTTCTTGTTATGTAACATGAACAAGACATGTAAATACTATTTATCTACAAAAGTTAAAAGGGTTAACATGTTGTAATAGAGTTCACAATTGTTAATAACCTAAATTTTATTAAAAAAATTATAATTTTTTGTGTTATGGGAGGTTCGTATTCTAATAAAATAATTAAAGATACTAAATTTATTGTTTAATTTAATATATAAGAGAATTTCATACATATCCTATAAACTTTCAAAATATCACATATACCCAAACAAAGCTTATATCACATATACCCATACAAAATTTAAAATATCATATATATCCTCAAAATAATGTCATTCATATGTCACTTTTTTTAAATAAAAAATATCATATTTGTCAATTGTGATATTATATATACCCCTAGAAAACTTGCAAATATCATATATATCCAAACAAACATAGAAATATCATATATAATCCTATAAAGCTTCCTAAATTATAATACATACCCACATAGAACTTTCTAAATATGATCTGTCCAAACCAAAATTTATATGTAATAGTGGGAATTTTGCTAATATCATATAAACCCAAATCAAAATCAATATATGATAATATGGAGTACATGAATTGCCTTTGTAACAAACTTAACACTCAAAAGTCTCCCAATATTCATCCTTCGGTCGCTTTTTTTTGGTTAAAACCGTCGCACAGTCCACCTTAAATTACATAAAGTCTCACAATAATTTTCATTTATTCTTTTCTTTTTATAATAATCTTATCTTATTACTCTAATAAAAAAATAATTTGAGATAACACTTGGTAGCATCACAATCATTCTTACCAAAATTTTTCCGTCTCTCTCTTCTTATATAATTAACTTAATTACTAATAATATTATTTAACATTCTTTTATATTTAATAAATCAAAAAAGATATCTATTTATTAATGTTATTTCTAAATAACAAATTTTTTTATAAAATAATAAAATTTTTAAAGCATAAAAAATTTTTATAAATACGAAATATTTTGAAAATGGTATTTTTAAAAATTCAATTTTTTAAAATAAAAATAATTAGTTTGGGAGTTATAATAAGAAAAAAAATTTTAAAAAGATTTATACGGTTTGTTTTAAAACAAAATATCATATCTTAGGATATCATTTTATACTATTTTATTAGTTATAGTCATTTCTCATATGTAATTCCAGATATATCATATCTTATATTATCATTTTATAATTAATAAATTTCATTATATTAAATATTTATTTATTTAACCCGTGTAATACACGAATTTAGTAAAGGTAGTAACATATACAAATAATTGAAAAGTAATAATGTAGTGGTGATTGATACCCCATATGTAACACCCCGAATTGATGTTTAAACGGAAGGAAAAGAAGAGTTAATGGAAAGAATAGAATTTTTGCGCAAGTGCAAGGGGGAAAAGTGTACAAAGTACACTTTTATTATTTTAAGGATTTAAGGGCATGGGTGCCCATTATTTCTTCTTCATCTTATCCTTCATGGCTGAAAAGAAGAAGAGAGAGAGACTCTCGGTTTTAGAGAGAGAAAGAGGAAGAAGAAGCTGAAAAAGGTAAGTCTTCTCTTGTTTGAGCTCGGTTTCAGTTAACTATTGAGTTCTTGACCGAAGTTCTGGTTGTTTAGAGTTTGTTTTCGGGATTCAAGAGCTGAATCGAAGGTGGGACTCGAATGGGAAGAGTGCTGCTCAAAAGCTGCTAAAGGTGAGTTTCTAGAATTCCTCTTTTACGGATTTTCAACTGATTTGGGGCTATTATGCATACTAAGTAAACGTTTTTAAAGAAACCGTGGACTTATAGTTTTATGTCCGAATGTTGTATGTATGTATGCAAGTTATGGTGTAGATTATGGGTTATAGATGATATTTAGCATGCTTTGATGGCCTTAGTATGTTAGATCTATGTTTGGGTATGCTTAGAATGATTATCGGGTGAAATGGGTAGCATAGAAAAGATTTCAGAATGTCTGATGAACATGAACAGTGGTTCATGTGCCCAAACAGTTGTCCATGCGTCCAGCATGGGTGACCAGGCGCCTAAGTGTTGGCCATGCGCCAAGGGTGGGTCATGTGCCTAAATAGTGGCCCATGCGCCCAGCATGTTGGCCCATGCGTCTAAGTCTTGGCCATGCACCCAAGGGTTGGCCATGCGCCTAAATAGTGCCCATGCGCCCAAGTGAAGAAAAGGCTAAGTGTGGACCATGCGCCTAAATAGTGCCCATACGTCCCAGAGATTGAAACGGCTAAGTGTTGGCCATGCGCCTAAGCAGTGCCTATGCGCCCAAGTGAAATGTTAAGTGTTGATGTGCCTGAACAAGGCAGAAACGCCCAAATAGTGCCCATGCGCCTAGACTGTTTTATACTTAGAATTTTTATGCCCATGCGCTTGGAAGGACCCATGCGCCCACTTTGGACTTGAGGTTTTCCAAGTGGTTTTTAAGGGGTAATATGGGGAGATAGGCCTGGTTATGATGTGATGGCTTATGTGTGTTATGTATGTATGATGTGCTTGTATTGGTGTATGTTTATGATTATATGTATGTTTCTTATTATGTACGTATGTCTTCCCTTGGCTTTGCGTTGAACGTTAATAATGTAATGAAAGTATTATGTAACGTAAAGTGGAAGATAATGAAAAGAGAAACGTAATGAATGAATTCATGCATGAATAAATGAATGAATAAAAGAGAAGGTATAGAAAGGCTTGCAAGCATATGTATGAGGTGAGCGACTCTGTGTCGCAACAAACTCGAAAGAGGTCCTTGTCGCGTATCCCGGTATTGTGTCAGTCTTCGGACATGAGTCGGGGGTTTGTGTGTCACGCCCCGGCACAGTATCAGTCTTTGGACATGAGTCGGGGGTATTGCATGAGACAGGATACAGTTTGCGTACTCCAGTACTGTGTTAGTCTTCGGACATGAGTCGGGGGTTTGTGAGCAGGCCCAGGCACAATATCAGTCTTCGGACATGAGTCGGGAGTATTGCATATGACGAAAGTGACGGATGATGAGATCCGTGTCCCGTATCCCGGTACTGTGCCAGTCTTCGGACATGAGTAGGAGGTTTGTTTGTCAGGCCCCGGCACAGTATCAGTCTGCGGACATGAGTTGGGGATATTGCATGAGACGAGATGATGAGGTGAGCGACTTTGTGTTGCAACAGACTCGGATAGAGTTCAATCCCTGTGATTGACTCGTATGGGATCTTTGTCGCGTATCACGGTGGTGTGTCAGCCTTCGGACATGAGTCGGGGGTTTGTGAGCAGACCCCGGCACAGCATCAGTCTTCGGACTTGAGATATTGCAAGAGACAAGATTCGAGTAATAATGAGTAATGAACGAAAGATCATGTATGAAAGAACGAACGTATGAATGAACGTAAATGAATTATCGTAATAAAGTACAGAACAGGATCCTCGTCATTCGACCTCAGTAATCGTGGCTGAGTGCCACGAAGAGGGTAAAGTCTGACCAGATCTAGAAAGAGAAATGAATGATAATGTAATACGTTGAATGAACAAAGTTAATGAGCGTAATGGAAGATAATAATGATATTATCTGTATGTACGTATGTTGCATGATCATGAATGATGTAAAGTATAGTATGTTTTGAAAGAACGGTTTTTAACGAAAGTAAAGTATTTTATTATTAAAACTAGAACTCACTCAACGTCGCTGACTTTTGTATGCATGATAGTTGGCAGGTATGTTGATGCTGAGGAGTTGCAGGCATGGATGCATAAGCTACTGGGAGCATTTTGAGGCTGGCATCCGTAATTTGACATGTCATGTATTTTGAGATAAAAACTGATGTTGTAATTGACATGTTTTAGTTATAAATGAAAGTTTTAAATTCCGCTGTAAAATTAATGTACATTTTATAATGTTTTAAGTGCGATGAGCCACCAGCTGTGAGGTGCCCGGGAACGGGGCCTTACACCATACAAATCTTTAAGGATTTTCTTTACACCTCAAACCTCACTCTTAATTCAATGCCGACGAATTGCCCCTCTCAATGGCTTAATGCTTCATTATTTTATATACTAAGTTAGTTCTCGTGTGATACATGGATTAAATAAATAAAATATTAAATATTTATTAATAAAAACTTATGCATTATAAATCATGCTTAAAAATTGAAACGCCCGGATATTTCTTTGAAGCCGACGAAAGAAAGAAAAAGAAATAAAATCCAAAGTCGAGGGACCAAACTCGCCAACGAGAGAAAGTTGGGTGAATTAAAGTATTTGAAGGGAGAGGGCAGCCATTACCCTCTCCCCACACCCAAAATTTAGCAAAGAAAAGAGAGGAGAAGAAGAAAGGGAGAAAAGAGAGAAAAGGTTGGTTCGGGTGGATTTGAGAGTGCAAAATCGTCGTGTAGCGGGTCCAAACGAAGCTCTACTTCTCGGTGTGGTTTGTGTGAATTATAGGACCCATCTTTTAAATGTTTTTGGTCAATTTTGGGGCTCAAACACATCTAAAAACTTGTTTTTGTATGTGTGAGTGTGATGCGTTAGGAGTTTGTTTTCGGGCTTGTGCGTGCTTGAATGACATTGTGGTATGCATTCCTAAGGTTTAGGATGGTTTATTTGGGCTTAGAATGGGTTTGAATGAGCTTGGAGGTCAAAAATGGCAGATTGGGTTCGGGATGAACTGCATTCTGCATCAGCTAGGGCTAGGCGACCAAATGGAGGCCATACGGCCGATTGAGGTGCGATTGATGTTCATTCGCACGATTGAGGGTTCATTTGCACGACTGAGGGTTCATTCACACGACTCAGAGCCCATTCGCATAAATTCTCATCCGTATTAGTTTCATCCGCATTAGGTCCATCCGCATTAGTTTCATTCACATGGACTCATCCGCATTGAGTCCATCCGCATTAGGTCCATCCGCATTAGTTTCATATGCATGGGAATCATCCATATTGAGTCCATCTGCATTAGGTCCATTCACATGGGTGTTCATTCGCATAGGTGTTCATCCGCCATGCGACTGAAGGGTGCCCATACGCCCAAGTAGGGTCTGTGCACTCGGAGAAAATATAGTTTATGTACTAACTTTCGGGGGAAAGTGCAGATGTAATTTTTGACGTGGAAGTTTCCCGTAAGTTCATGTAAGATGACCGTTGAGGTCATATAGGTATTTTGGGCATGATGATGATGTTGCATGATTATGCATGATGTATGTTATGTATGTATGATGTTGCACTATATGATGATGTTGACTGTGTATGATATGTTCCTTGATATGATGTATGTTTATCTTTCCCATGACTTTACGTTGAATGTTAATGAATGAAATGAAAGTATTATGTAACGTAAAGTGAAAGATAATGAAAGAGGAACATGAAGTAAGAATGCATGCATTAATAAATGATGAAAGTAAGGAAAGTCTTGCAAGCCTTGTATTTTGGGACATGCCATTAAAAGGTGTTAGCCCAACGATGTGCGGGTTCGCTACCCCGGGAGGATGCACATTAGGGTCTTTCTTTGTGATTGACCAGTTGTATAGGACCATTGTTGCATACCCTAGGTGTTGTGACTAGAGGTGCGGAGCACCGTTATAGCTGGTCTATGATAGGCCTAGGTCTAGTACCAGAAATAGAAGGGTATTGCACATGGAAATGGTACACCTAAACTCTACCCTAGGTGTTGTGACCAGAGGTGCGGAGCACCGTTATAGAAGGTCTATGATAGACCTAGGTCCAGTACCACGAATAGTAGGGTAAAGTTTATGGTTGAAGGAAAGAAAAGATGTAATAATGAAAGAATGCGAAAGTTAATGAACGTACGAATGAAAGAATGAATGTATGAACGATTAATGAAGATAATAATGATATTATCTATTTGTACGTATGATGTATGATCGCATGAAAGTAAAGAACGTTTTTAACAAAAGATAAAGTATGTTTTATTATAAAACTAGAACTCACTCAGCAACGCTGACTTTTATGTATTTCCAGTTGGCAGGTAAGTTGCTGAGGATGGCACGGGGTGGCTACTTAGCTCTTTTGGATGGCATCCATTTTTATAATGCTTTTGTGATGTAATGCAACATGTATTTTGTAACTTGTTAACAGTTTATTATTTTGCAAAAGATTTTGTAATGAAATGAGATGCATATTTTGGTAATTCCGCTGTGAAGTTTTATGAAAGATAAATGTATTTATATGTTTTAATTGCGACGATCGACCAGCTGTAAGCGTCCTGGGAACGGGGCCTTACAAGTTGGAATCAGAGCCAAAGTTTAAGTGAAATGGGTAAATTTTCAAAATAACCTTAACTTAAACTTAGAATGGGACGAAAAGGGAAGGAATGCCAATGTGAGTAGCTGCGTGTCATTAGGTATTTTCATAAAGTTAACCAGTATTTCGTGCGCATGGTATGTGGTTATGTGTTGTTGTAGATTTAAATACTGATGTAGTCAGGACAATTAATGCTTAGGGTATGAAGAGTAAAGTAAGTGGCTAATCACAACTGGCCACTATAATTAGGGACTTACTATACTTGACATAAACTAGTTGTTCCCTTGAATGACCGTGTTGGTGCTTGAATCTTTCAGTGTGCGTGTGAATGGCCGGTGGTAGATCTTCAAAAGCCTCTCGTGGTGGTGGTCGTGATGGGCTTGGTGCTGAGCTGCGACCCAAGAGAGGAAGACGCAGAATGGAAAAAGTGGTTCACGAAGGACCCGAGACTCCTCATCCGGAGGGTGGCGACGAGAGTGCCAATCTGAGAGCCTCAGTAAAGGAGGTTGTTTTTTAAGAAGTCCATTAGGTCATGCAGACAATCTTACCGTCTGTGGTGACCGAAGTCATTAAGGTTGTACGGGAAGGGGAAAGACAAGAGAGGAACAGGTTCGCAGGAGGACGAGAGCAACTAGAGCCTGAAATGGTTCTATCTGATGATGAAGAAGAAGAGGAAGAGCCTGCGCCGGAGGCGGCACGAGACTGTAATTATGGGGCGTTTCAACGGTGCAAGCCCCCTACTTTTGATGGAAACAGCACTGCTGCTGCGACTCACCGGTGGGTGAGAGAAATGGAGGTTGTCTTGAACATCAGCGAGTTCTGGGAAGACGAGAAGGTAAAGTTTACTGCCCATTCTTTTGTGGACTCGGCTCTGTGTTGGTGGGACAATATAGTCCAAGCCGAGGATAGCAGGGCTATTGGGAGAATGAGATGGTCGGAGTTGAAAAAGTTGGTGATTGAGGAGTTCTGTCCTCATAGAGAAATGGATAAAGTTGAGAGAGAGTTCCTGCAGTTGGAGGCGGGAACTATGACAAATCAGCAGTACACCAAGAAGTTCAACGAAATGGCACGTCTGGTGTCGGATCAGGTGACACCCCTATCTTGAAAGATCAAGAGGTATATTCATGGTTTGCCAGCAGATATTCCCAGGCATATGATCGCTGCCCGACCGAGCACGTTTAGGTCGGCGGTGGATTTGGCATGGAGGTTATATGATGAGAGGGCCGTAGTGGTGGTGGCTGAAGGTAGCAGGAAGGGTGGAGGTGATCAAAACTGGCAGGGGAAGAGGTTTGGTCGGGATGATGCCTCAACGGGTAACAAGAAGGCACGGGTGGATGACCGTCGTGTGGCCACATCGAGTGCGGGGTCAAAAAGGTGTGGCAAGTGTGGAAGGGAGCATGCGGCAGAATGTAGGTTCGGATTGAACGGGTGCTTTAAATGTGGGAAGACGGGGCATATAGCCAAGGACTGTCATGCGGTCCGGTGCTTTAACTGTGGCGTGAAGGGCCACATAAGAAGAGATTGCAAGAAGCCGAGGGTTGAGAGTTCCGGGGCAAAGAAGACGGGGAGTGAATGGCCAAGGGCGAGCCCCAGGGCATTCACTATGACACAGGAGGAAGCTAGGACGGACCCTGATGTTGTGTCAGGTACGTTTCTAGTGAACCAAACTTTAGCTTCTGTGTTATTTGATTCGGGTGCCAGTAAAAGTTTTATTTCTGCTACTTTCTGTGCTAAGCTGCCTGTTAGTAGTAGGCATGTTGATGCGCCCTTTGATGTAGAAACTGCCATAGGTAAGTCTACCAGGATTTCTGAAATGATAGAGAATTGTGATGTGGAACTAGAAGGTCATAAGTTTCCTGTTAGACCGTTCGTGATGACCTTAGGTGATTTCATTTGGTTCTTAGGATGGATTGGTTGGCGGACTTCAAGGCGAACATTGTGTGTCGCAAGAAGAAGATTCGTTTGACAGCGCCTGACGGGAGCTCAGTAACTGTTTATAGGGATCGGGTCACGATGATCCTGAAAGTAATCTCAATGGCGGTGGCGGGAAAGTGTATGAGGCGTGGATGTAGTGCCTACTTGGCTTATGTAACGATGTGGATACGCCAACACCACAACTATCCGATTATTAGGTTTTGTGTGACTTTCCGGACGTGTTCCCAGAATACTTACCAGGAGTGCCACCTAACATAGAGATCGAGTTTCAGATCAATCTAATACCGGGTGCCCAACCTGTTGCCAAGGCATTGTATCGGTTGGCTCCGACGGAGATGAAAGAGTTGATGGAGCAGTTGCAAGAGCTGCATGATAAAGGGTTCATTCGACCGAGTATGAGGATGTGTATTGACTACCATGATTTAAACAAGTTGACGGTCAAGAATCGATACCCCTTACCGAGAATCGATGATTTGTTCGATCAACTTCAAGGTGCTAGTTGGTTTTCAAGGATAGATCTTCGATCGGGCTACCTTCAGTTGAAGGTGAAGTAGCAGGATATCCCTAAAACAGCTTTCCGCACGCGTTATGGTCACTACGAGTTTCTTGTCATGTCTTTTGGTTTGACCAATGCGCCAGCTGCTTTTATGGATCTGATGAATCGAGTGTGTTGGCCGATGTTGGATAAATCAGTGATTGTGTTTATTGATGATATCCTGATTTATTCGAAGAGTGAGATTGAACATGCCGGTCACATTCGGGAGGTTTTGGAGACGTTGAGAAAGGAGAAGTTGTACGCTAAGTTCTCCAAGTGCACGTTCAGGTTGCGTGAGGTTCAGTTCTTGGGTCATGTGGTGAATCCTGACGGGATTATGGTGGACCCAGCAAAGGTGGAGGCAGTGATGCAATGGAAGTCTCCAAATACGTCATCCGAGAGTCGTAGTTTCTTGGGTTTGGCAGGCTACTATAGAAGATTTACCAAGACTTCTCTAAGATTGCTTCTCCACTAACTAAGTTGACCCGGAAGGAGGTGAAGTTTGTATGGGGTCAAGCTCAAGAGAAGGCGTTCGAAGAATTTAAGGCGAGGTTGACTCAAGCTCCTGTTCTGTCATTACCCGATGAAAGTGAAGATCTGGTGGTTTATTCTGATGCTTCCTACTCGGGGTTGGGATGTGTGTTAATGCAGAGAGGAAAAGTTATAGCCTATGCATCCCGACAGTTAAAGGTTCATGAGGTCAATTATCATACTCATGACTTGGAGCTAGCAGCCGTGGTCTTTGCACTACAGATTTGGAGGCACTATCTTTACGGAATGAAGTGCATCATTTTCACTAACCACAAAAGCTTGAAGTACCTCTTTGAGCAAAAGGACCTGAACATGAGACAGAGACGATGGTTGGAGCTCATAAAAGATTATGATTGTGAGATCCACTACCATCCCGAAAAAGCCAACGTGGTGGTTGATACTCTTAGCCGAAAAGAGAGGCCCAAGCCGATTTGGGTGAAGGCGTATCAGCTAATCATGACCTCTAACGTGATGAAGCAAGTTAAAGAGTTCAAGATGAGGCATTGAAAGAAGATCATCTTAACTTTGAAAGAATGAGAGGTCTGGTTGTGGAGTTGGGTGAAAACACACTTGGTGTTAAAACCCAATTTGGACGAGTGTGGATTACTCGTTTTGGGGATCTACGAATGGATGAAGCTCACAAGACTCGATACTCCATTCATCCAGGTGCCACAAAGATGTATCAAGACATGAAGAAGGATTATTGGTGGCCGGGTATGAAATGCGACGTAGTGGAGTATGTGAGTAAGTGCCTTACTTGTCTACAGGTGAAGGCCAAGCATCAGAAGCCATATGGGAAGATCCAAACTTTGGATATACCAGAATGGAAGTAGGAGCACATCACCATGGATTTCATTACGAAGCTGTCACGTACCCCGAAAGGGTATGATGTTATATGGGTGATTGTTGACCGCTTGACGAAGAGTGCTCACTTCCTACCGATCCACGAGACATATTCATTTATGAGGTTGTCTGATCTTTTCATCAAAGAGATTGTAACTCGTCACGGTGTGCCGGTGTCTATTGTGTCTTATCGTCACACTCGGTTTACATTCAAATTTTGGAAGAAATTCCATGATGTTATGGGGACGAGGTTACATATTAACACGGGTTACCATCCCCAGACTGATGGTCAGTCAGAGAGGACCATTCAGACATTGGAGGACATGCTTCGGGCATGTGTTATTGATTTTGGGGGAAGTTGGGATGACCACTTACCGTTAGCTGAATTCTCATACAACAACAGCTATCATGCCAGTATTGGTATGCCACCCTATGAGATGCTATACGGTAGGAGATACAGAACACTCGTTTGTTGGGGTGACATTGGTCAGAAGGAGTTAGGGAGCGTCGAGGTAATCGAGGCTACGACTGAGAAGCTTGAAAAGATCAAGGCCTTCACGAAGGCAGCCAAAGATAGACAGAAGTCGTATGCTGATAAACGACGCAGACCTATTGAGTTCCAGGTGGGTGATCGGGTTATGTTGAAGGTCTCACCTTGGAAGGGGATCATCCGATTCAGAAAGCGGGGCAAGTTGAGCCCAAGGTACATAGGCCATTTCCGAAACATTGCTCGAGTAGGAGAGGTGGCCTATAGACTGGAGTTACCGGATGAGTTAAGTGTAATTCATCTGATATTCCACGTATCTTATCTAAGGAAATGCTTGGCAGATGAAGATATGATTGTTCCACTGGAGGATATCGAAGTAGACGAACGGCTCAATTATGTGGAGCAACCAGTGGCAATCATCGATCGAAAAGAGAAGAGGCTGAGATATAGAAAGCGGTTCCTCTTGTGCGTGTACAGTGGAAGCACAGGAAAGGATCCGAGTCTACGTGGGAGACTGAAGAAGAAATGAGGCGGCATTACCCACGTTTGTTCGAGGAATAACAGGTTTTGGGGACGAAACCTATTTAAGGGGGTGGACTTGTAACGCCCGGATATTTTCTTTGAAGCCGACGAAAGAAGAAAAAGAAATAAAGAACAAAGTCGAGGGACCAGACTCGCTAACGAGAGAAAGTTGGGTGAATTGTAGTTTGAAGGGAGAGGGTAGCCCTTACCCTCTCCCCACACCCAGAATTTAGCAAGGAAAAGAGAGAAGAAGAAGAAAGGGAGAAAAGAGAGAAAAGGTTGGTTCGGTGGATTCGAGAGTGCAAAATCATCGTGTAGCGGGTCCAAATGAAGCTCTACTTCTCGGTGTGGTTTGTGTGAGTTCTAGGACCCCTCTTTTAAACGTTATTGGTCGATTTTAGGCCTGGAACACATCTAAAAACCCGTTTTCGTATGTGTGTGTGGTTGATCCATTTGTATGTGTTTGTGTATGATGCGTTGGGAGTTTGTTTCCGGGCTTGTGCCTGCTTGAATGACGTTATGGTATGCATTCCTAAGGTTTAGGATGGTTGATTTGGGCTTAGAATGGGTTTGAATGAGCTTGGAAGTCGAAAATGACAGATTGGGTTCGGGATGAACTGCATTCTGCATCAGCTAGGGCTAGGCGACGGAATGGAGGCCATACGGCCGATTGAGGTGCGATTAAGGTTCATTCGCATGATTGAGGGTTCATTCGCACGATTGAGGGTTCATTCGCACGACTGAGAGCCCATTCGCATAAATGCTCATCCGTATTAGTTTCATCCGCATTAGGTCCATCCGCATTAGTTTCATTCGCATGGGACTCATCCGCATTAGTTCCATCCGCATTAGTTTCATTCGCATGGGACTCATCCGCATTGAGTCCATCCGCATTAGGTCCATTCGCATGGGTGTTCATTCACATAGTTGTTCATCCGCATTGGTCCATTCGCATGATGTTCAGTCGCCTGGAATGCCATGCGACAGAAGGGTGCCCATACGCCCAAGTAGGGTCTGTGCACTCAAAGAAAATGTAGTTTATGTACTGACTTTCGGGGGAAAGTGCATATGTAATTTTTGACGTGGAAGTTTCCCGTAATTTCATGTAAGATGACCGTTGAGGTCATAGAGATATGCTGGCATGATGATGATGTTGCATGATTATGCATGATGTATGTTATGTATGTATGATGTTGCCCTGTATGATGATGTTGACTGTGTATGATATGTTCCTTGTAATGATGTATGTTTATCTTTCCCGTGACTTTATGTTGAATGTTAATGAATGAAATGAAAGTATTATGTAATGTAAATTGAAAGATAATGAAAGAGGAACATGAAGTAAGAATGCATGCATTAATAAATGATGAAAGTAAGGAAAGTCTTGCAAGCCTTGTATGTCGGTACACGCCATTAAAAGGTATTAGCCTAACGATGTGCGGGTTCGCTACCCCGGGAGGATACACATTGGGGTCTTTCTTTGTGATTGACCAGTTGTATAGAACCATTGTTGCATACCCTAGGTGTTGTGACTAGAGGTGCAGAGCACCGTTATAGCTGGTCTATGATAGGCCTAGGTCCAGTACTAGGAATAGCAGGGTATTGCACATGGTAATGGTACACCTAAACTCTACCCTAGGTGCTGTGACCAGAGGTGCGGAGCACCGTTATAGAAGGTCTATGATAGACCTAGGTCCAGTACCAGGAATAGCAGGGTAAAGTTTATGGTTGAAGGAAAGAAAAGATGTAATAATGAAAGAATGCGAAAGTTAATGAACGTACGAATGAAAGAATGAATGTATGAACGATTAATGAAGATAATAATGATATTATCTATTTGTACGTATGATGTATGATCGCATGAAAGTAAAGAACGGTTTTTAACAAAAGATAAAATATGTTTTATTATAAAACTAGAACTCACTCAGCAACGCTGACTTTTATGTATTTCCAGTTGGCAGGTAATGTTGCTGGGGATGGCACGGGGTGGCTACTTAGCTCTTTTGGATGGCATCCATTTTATAATGCTTTTGTGATGTAATGCAACATGTATTTTGTAACTTGTTAACAGTGTATTATTTTGCAAAAGCTTTTGTAATGAAATGAGATGTATATTTTGGTAATTCCGCTGCGAAGTTTTATGAAAGACAAATGTATTTATATGTTTTAATTGCGACGATCGACCAGCTGTAAGCGTCCCGGGAACGGGGCCTTACAAAGATAAAATATTATTATAATTACATATAAATAACTATTTTAAGTAAATAAACAATAATGTATTTTCTTAAACTTTTGTTTCTATAAAAAATTGTGATTTTTAAATATATTGTTTAAAAGAAATGAATTTTTTAATTTCGTTGTATTCTGTTTTTTATATTTTTTTGTTTTCAAAAGTATGTTTTTAATAAGATATAAGTTTTTAATTTATTAAATTATACATTTTTTAATTTGAAAATAGTATGAGTAATAATATCAGTATTTCATTTTATTATTAATAATATAGAGAAATGTGAAAGTAAGTATAATGAGGTTTACGATTATTTCACGCTTAGTTTGTTTTTTATAGATAGACAGATAGGCAAAAAAACTCATTAAATAAACAGATTAAATTTAATGTAAAATATATATGTAACATAAACATGAATAATTACAGTATAATATTTTAATATAAAATAGAATTAAAGTTATATATGTGTAATAGTTCAAGAAATAAAACAATTATACCATTTTTTAACTCTCTTATGTAAATAGTTTTATTTTTAAACATTCGTTTTAAGATTTTTTTATAAAAAAGATTTTTTTATAAAAATATTGTTTTAAAAAACCCGGTTTGTAATTATTGTGGTTGCTTTAAAAATATTGTTTTAAAATATTTCACCTATTTATAATTTTTGTTTTAAAGAAAAATGATATAAAATATATTGTTTAAAAGAAATGAATTTTTTAATTTCGTTGTATTCTGTTTTTTATATTTTTTTGTTTTCAAAAGTATGTTTTTAATAAGATATAAGTTTTTAATTTATTAAATTATACATTTTTTAATTTGAAAATAGTATGAGTAATAATATCAGTATTTCATTTTATTATTAATAATATAGAGAAATGTGAAAGTAAGTATAATGAGGTTTACGATTATTTCACGCTTAGTTTGTTTTTTATAGATAGACAGATAGGCAAAAAAACTCATTAAATAAACAGATTAAATTTAATGTAAAATATATATGTAACATAAACATGAATAATTACAGTATAATATTTTAATATAAAATAGAATTAAAGTTATATATGTGTAATAGTTCAAGAAATAAAACAATTATACCATTTTTTAACTCTCTTATGTAAATAGTTTTATTTTTAAACATTCGTTTTAAGATTTTTTTATAAAAAAGATTTTTTTATAAAAATATTGTTTTAAAAAACCCGGTTTGTAATTATTGTGGTTGCTTTAAAAATATTGTTTTAAAAAACCCGGTTTGTAATTATTGTGGTTGCTTTAAAAATATTGTTTTAAAATATTTCACCTATTTATAATTTTTGTTTTAAAGAAAAATGATATAAAATATATTGTTTTAAAAAATGTTTAGTGTTTTAGAAAATTTCATATTATATAAAACTTTAGTTTTTTGTTATTTAGATTTTAGTTAAAAGATGTGATTTACTTTCATAAAATCTATTTAAAAAAAGATAGTTTGACTTTAAAAAATTAGATTAGAGAGAGAAACATAATAATTAATAGAATTTATATTTAATAAGAGAGAAAAATTTATAGAAGTAATTGATATGTGAATATGTAGAAAAATAACAAGTGTTAAAAACATGATTTAAAAGAATAACAAGTGACAAAATAAACCTTGATTTATTAGAGGTTATAGAGTTTAAGAAAAGCCAAAAATATTCATTGTTTCCAAACATGAAATCTACATACTCTAATAAAAATTAATTAAAAAAGACACGTGACATAATCATATTTTTACTTACTAAAATTTTCTCACTTCTCTATACTATTTAGTAATTATATTAATTACTAACAAAACTCTTTTTAGATTAAAAATAGTTTTTAATAAATTTAGAAAAAAATTTTGTGATGTTGTTTCTATAAAAATTTATAAAATAAAATTTTTAAGTAAAACATCAATCTTTAATAAAAATACGAAACATTTTAAATTGGTGTTTTTAGAAACCTAAACTAATTTAATTGGAGAGTTATGACAAATGAATATGGTAAATATCATTTTTTTCAAAACGGTTTTTTTTTGAAATATAATGTTTAATTAATTTCAAAAGGTAAAAAAGGGTGTAAAGAATTGATATTATTCTGTTATTACTTATATTTCCTACTTATACGTAATTTTAATCATATCTTATCTTATGATATCGTATTATAACTAATACAATTTTATTGTATTTAATATTTTATTTATTCAACACGTGTAATATACGAGTTTATTAAAGCTATTATTTTTATATTGGTTATTTAAAAAATTACACATGAATTTACAAATGCTATTTAATATTAATAATAATAACAATAATAGTAATAATAATAATATAATAATAATAATAATAATAATAATAATAACTTTTATGTGTCACGTTATTTTATATTCATTAAGGTTTATACCTTAATAACATGAAATCGAATTTATCAAATGCTAGAATGTCCTCTTGAATATCGCGGTAACCTAAAAGAAGTATGTTTTTAAAAAGATATAAATTTTTAATTTATTAAATTATACATTTTTTAATTTGAAAATGGTATGAGTAATAATATTAGTATTTCATTTTATTATTAATAATATAGAGAAATGTGAAAGTAAGTATAATGAGGTTTACGATTATTTTACGCTTAGTTTGTTTTTTTATGGATAGACAGATAGGCAAAAAAACTCATTAAATAACAGATTAAATTTTAATGCAAAATATATATATAACATAAACATGAATAATTACAGTATAATATTTTAATATAAAATAAAATTAAAGTTATATATGTGTAATAGTTCAAGAAATAAAACAATTATACCATTTTTTAACTCTCTTATGTAAATAGTTTTATTTTTAAACATTCGTTTTAAGATTTTTTTAAAAAATATTTTTTTATAAAAATATTGTTTTAAAAAACCCGGTTTGTAATTATTGTGGTTGCTTTTAAAATATTTAACTTATTTATAATTTTTGTTTTAAAGCAAAATGATATAAAATATATCGTTTAAAAAATGTTTAGTGTTTTAAAAAATTTCATATTATATAAAACTTTAGTTTTTTGTTATTTAGATTTTAGTTAAAAGATGTGATTTACTTTCATAAAATCTATTTTAAAAAAATAGTTTGATTTTAAAAAAATTAGATTAGAGAGAGAAATATAATAATTAATAGAATTTATATTTAATAAGAGAGAAAAATTTATAGAAGTAATTGATATGTGAATATGTAGAAAAATAACAAGTGTCAAAAACATGGTTTAAAAGAATAACAAGTGGCAAAATAGACCTTGATTTATTAGAGGTTATAGAGTTTAAGAAAAGCCAAAAATATTCATTGTTTCCAAACGTGAAATCTACATACTCTAATGAAAATAATTAATAAAAACACGTGACATAATCATATTTTTACTTACTAAAATTTTCTCACTTCTCTATACTATTTAGTAATTATATTAATTACTAACAAAACTCTTTTTAGATTAAAAATAGTTTTTAATAAATTTAGAAAAAAAATTTGTGATGTTGTTTCTATAAAAATTTATAAAATAAAATTTTTAAGTAAAACATCAATCTTTAATAAAAATACGAAACATTTTAAATTGGTGTTTTTAGAAACCTAAACTAATTTATTGGAGAGTTATGACAAATGAATATGGGTAAATATCATTTTTTTCAAAACGGTTTTTTTTTTAAATATAATGTTTAATTAATTTCAAAAGGTAAAAAAGGGTGTAAAGAATTGATATTATTCTGTTATTACTTATATTTCCTACTTATACGTAATTTTAATCATATCTTATCTTATGATATCGTATTATAACTAATACAATTTTATTGTATTTAATATTTTATTTATTCAACACGTGTAATATACGAGTTTATTAAAGCTATTATTTTTATATTGGTTATTTAAAAAATTACACATGAATTTACAAATGCTATTTAATATTAATAATAATAACAATAATAGTAATAATAATAATAATAATAATAATAATAATAATAATAATAACTTTTATGTGTCACGTTATTTTATATTCATTAAGGTTTATACCTTAATAACATGAAATCGAATTTATCAAATGCTAGAATGTCCTCTTGAATATCGCGGTAACCTAAAAGAAGTATGTTTTTAAAAAGATATAAATTTTTAATTTATTAAATTATACATTTTTTAATTTGAAAATGGTATGAGTAATAATATTAGTATTTCATTTTATTATTAATAATATAGAGAAATGTGAAAGTAAGTATAATGAGGTTTACGATTATTTTACGCTTAGTTTGTTTTTTTATGGATAGACAGATAGGCAAAAAAACTCATTAAATAAACAGATTAAATTTTAATGCAAAATATATATATAACATAAACATGAATAATTACAGTATAATATTTTAATATAAAATAAAATTAAAGTTATATATGTGTAATAGTTCAAGAAATAAAACAATTATACCATTTTTTAACTCTCTTATGTAAATAGTTTTATTTTTAAACATTCGTTTTAAGATTTTTTTAAAAAATATTTTTTTATAAAAATATTGTTTTAAAAAACCCGGTTTGTAATTATTGTGGTTGCTTTTAAAATATTTAACTTATTTATAATTTTTGTTTTAAAGCAAAATGATATAAAATATATCGTTTAAAAAATGTTTAGTGTTTTAAAAAATTTCATATTATATAAAACTTTAGTTTTTTGTTATTTAGATTTTAGTTAAAAGATGTGATTTACTTTCATAAAATCTATTTTAAAAAAATAGTTTGATTTTAAAAAAATTAGATTAGAGAGAGAAATATAATAATTAATAGAATTTATATTTAATAAGAGAGAAAAATTTATAGAAGTAATTGATATGTGAATATGTAGAAAAATAACAAGTGTCAAAAACATGGTTTAAAAGAATAACAAGTGGCAAAATAGACCTTGATTTATTAGAGGTTATAGAGTTTAAGAAAAGCCAAAAATATTCATTGTTTCCAAACGTGAAATCTACATACTCTAATGAAAATTAATTAATAAAAACACGTGACATAATCATATTTTTACTTACTAAAATTTTCTCACTTCTCTATACTATTTAGTAATTATATTAATTACTAACAAAACTCTTTTTAGATTAAAAATAGTTTTTAATAAATTTAGAAAAAAAATTTGTGATGTTGTTTCTATAAAAATTTATAAAATAAAATTTTTAAGTAAAACATCAATCTTTAATAAAAATACGAAACATTTTAAATTGGTGTTTTTAGAAACCTAAACTAATTTAATTGGAGAGTTATGACAAATGAATATGGGTAAATATCATTTTTTTTCAAAACGGTTTTTTTTTTAAATATAATGTTTAATTAATTTCAAAAGGTAAAAAAGGGTGTAAAGAATTGATATTATGCTGTTATTACTTATATTTCCTACTTATACGTAATTTTAATCATATCTTATCTTATGATATCGTACTATAACTAATACAATTTTATTGTATTTAATATTTTATTTATTCAACACGTGTAATATACGAGTTTATTAAAGCTATTATTTTTATATTGGTTATTTAAAAAATTACACATGAATTTACAAATGCTATTTAATATTAATAATAATAACAACTTTTATGTGTCACGTTATTTTATATTCATTAAGGTTTATACCTTAATAAGATGAAATCGAATTTATCAATGCTAGAATGTCCTCTTGAATATCACAGTAACCTAAAAGAAGTTTATTCAACATCAATGCTGTGAATCATTTTCGTGAAGATTTTCATGTTTTTAATACTCACCGGCCGCGGTTTCGAGATCATTATTGATTTCAAGGACAAAATGAATTATCATAAAATAAATGAATGTAAATCATTTTACAAAGTCCTAATCAACTAAATATAAAACTTTATAAGTTGGCAATTGATGAAACTTATTATAATATATAAAAAATATATACCAAGTGAAAAAATGTAAAATCAGTTCGTAAAACTCATGGTTATGAATCTAATAATATATAAAACTTAAAACATAATCTGACTAACTGCATATTAAATAGTACTATCCTTTAAATCAATGATTTATTGTGTAATATATATACTTAATTCGAAGTGAACAGAAGACAGAACTAGTTATTAATCGATTTGGTCGATTCAAAAGACATACAACTTGTTTAGATGAGTATTAAATAAATTGAAAATGATTTACCTTAAAGATGACGAGAGTAGTCGTGTAGGGTGGATTTTCTACTAGTTTGATAATCGGGTTATTTCGTTGGCTTGGGAATTCGTCATGAAAAGAGTGACGATTTGCAGAATATGGAGAGGCATGTTACGATTTCGATCCATTTAAGCCTCCAAGATTCGGCTTGTATTTGTGATCAAAGTGCGAAATCACGGGCTAAAATTTCTAAAACACTTATATTGGCCGGAGATGATGGAAGGTTTGCTCATGTTTCTAAACCACACGTAAGTTTTGGGTTATTGTAAATCTAAATGCTTACTAATTTTTATTTATATAGATTAACCTTTAATTTATTACTATTTTTATATATAACAACTTTTAGAACCGAGACAAGGAAAACTAAGTTTGCTGGACCTAGTTTCGAACCAAGACCATATAGGCTTCATTGTTAAGTTCCATATCCACTGAGCGAAGGCTCCAATATTAAGTGTTGTCCGGGAATATATATTATATATATTAACCGCTTAATACAAGTGTAATTTTCGTACGAAATGTACCAAGCCAACAGGACGTGACACGTGTTTTTTTTACAAGTGTGTAGTTTCATCCGTGGCTGATTACACATGTAAGGTACATAATTATGCAAGTTATACTTATAATGGAAGTTATATCTATCGTTACACAAGTTATATTTATTATCACATGAAGTAAAATTACTCACATTATAAAAAATAATTACACAAGTTATATCCAAATTACGCAACTTATGCAACTCAAACATTAAAGTCAAAAAATACCAAGTTGGACCATGAAAAATAAAATTATCTTGATCACAAGATATTTTCAAACATTTTATATGATACACTATCAACATTTTACATTTGCTTAATATTATCTTGGTTCTTAAGGTTCTACATCCATGGCTGCTGCTTCTTTAAAGACTGTATTTAGAAAAACCTAGTAGTTCAAAATCTGCTTGTATAATTAAATTGAAACAAATTTAAATAACAATCCAAAAAGTAATAAGAATTGGAGTTAAAATAAGATTACATATACACAAGTATTGATTTTTATAAATTATAAAGTAAAATCCTAATAGCAAGGCTTATAGGTAATAGAAATTCATAAAACAATCAAAAAGTAGTAAGAATTGATCAGGGTAAAATTAAAGTTATGTTTACACATTCGACATTTTCATCTTGTTCGTTATCTCCACTTTATGTTGTAACCTTGCCCGAGCCACCTACAAAACCCCCTCAAAAGGCTCGGAACCAATGGAGGACTTATGTCATAAGGTCATGGAGCAGGCGCCCAACCTAAAATATTTTTTTCCCAGTGTCTATATGCATGCATGAAAATCCCAACCGCCCCCTATAAAATATTTCTAGTCAGCCCCTTAAATTTTGGAAACTAAAAAAAGAGAAGATTGTCGCAAACACATTCTCGAGTGTGAAACTACAATAGAGTCATAGTCTGGCAAAATACGTTTTCTCACTAACCGAAGTTTATAACCAAGTAGATTTTTAGTACTTTCACTCATAAAGATTTAAGTAAAGATAAATAACAAAAATAAAACAAACCCTATACATAAAGATTATCGAGTGTAAGTAGTTAAGATAAAGGTTAAAAAGTAAAACTAGTTACAAAAATATTATTTTATCTGTAATTTACTCATTATTATCATTTATATTTTTCATTTTTTAACCTAAAATGTTTGTTTACTCTTTCTCTATCTTAATTTTGAAATTTTCATTACAAGTTATTTGAGATTTGATTTAATATTTTTCTATCCAACATTCCAACCCATATATTTTTTTATTACCAATTACCAATCATTCAGAAAAGGAAACAACCAACCAACACAATCACATAACTCAATGACCTAATTAACCTTCTAATATTTTATGTGTACAGGTTCAAGGAGTCCAACAGCAACAGTAACCCGTTTTACCGGTCTGACCAGGCATGTACAAACATTGACCATTGGTCCAACCACGAGGGGTGCACTCCTCGATACAAAACCTGTCACCGATCCCCATTTTGCACACCACGTTCGTACAATATTTTCTTCCATCCCAACTAGCCTCCGATCCTGCAATGACAAGTTTCTTAACATTCATTCAATAACACTGTAAACAGACATACACGTTCCATCTATTAGATAGCATTATCCTAAAACTTTTATAATCCAACAACCCTAAAACAAAATCAAACAATGATACAACACAAGGTTTTAACTAAAAACCATTTAGATAATTCATTCATTAAAAACCATCGCAAGTTTACTTAGTGTTAAGGTGTTGGAAAGGTCTTGTAAAATACCAAGGTTCAAACATTCTTAGTGTAAACATGTTGAATGAGTGAATGACCACCATCATTCAAAAGAAAATTCATCTAGTGAACTATTGATTAAAACATTGATAGTATTAGTAATTAGAATGACAAAGATTCATGACGAAATTTTACCCAACGCAAATATGGCCATGAGAATGAAAACGATTAAGAACTTCATTTGATTTATTTTTCTTCTACGGTTTGTGTTGATGAAAATATACGGTTTGAATGCATGTGTGTATAAATGCTATTAATGAATTAAATTTGGCATCCGAATATTTTATTTTTGTAATAAATAAGTTCTATGAAAATCATAATCTTTGTAATAAATGATTTCTATGTTATAATACCTAATGTATTACACGTGTTGAATAAATAATATAGTAAATAGTTATCAACAAAAATTAATAAATTATAAAACGATTTTTTGATATAAGATATTATTGACATTAGGTACAGGTAATAAAAGGATAATGTCATTTTTTATACTTTTGTTAATTTTTTTTGTTTTTCTCAAATAAAGTTGGTTTTTAAATAAATTATTCAAAACAAACCATTTTTTAAAAAGTGTCATTTTTTAATAATTTCTTTAAACTTTGAATTTTAATTATTTTTGTTTTATAAGATTTTTATTTTCAAAAAAATACAAGTTTCAAAATATATTATGATTTTTAAAAAGTTTGATATTAAAAAAATCTTATTTTATAAAAAGTTATTTCTTTAGAAACTACATTTGTAGTAATATCTCTTTTTTAATTTATAAAAAAATTAATAAGAAAAACATTTAATAATATCATTAGTAGTTAATGTGATATTTCTTAAGAGAGAAAAGCGATAAAACAAAATTTAGGAGGTATAGAAGTGTGTGATGTGGTTTTCAAAAAATTTCTTTTTTTAGTATAGATAGATTTGATTTGATGAGGAGTAATGTATATTTTTTATTAATATTAAAAGTAAATTGTTATTTTCATCCTTGAGTTTTGTCTGTTTTATCATAATTATCCAAATAGAATTTTTTTTCTTTTGGCTCCCTGACTTTTTAAAAACTTGTCATTTTCATTCAACCACGTCAGTTGTCACATTCCGACGGAAGCGTGAAATGCTTGGGTATGACTCGTCGGTTCAAAACACATTGATTATCATGACATGTAAATAACAAAAATAAACTAAACATCATTTCCATTAATTTATAATTATAGACTTATAATATTATAAGACTTAGTCTAATAATTTAGACATACACATTAGTAACCCTATTTAAAAGTACATGTCTTTAACATTTTATTTATTCTTTAGCTAGTAGTGGACGTGAACATCCACATAAAGGTTGAAGTCAAACAAATCGATAGTCAACCAGATGCATAGCTTCCCTAAATAGTCGTGCCAATCACTAAACATGTCGAATGTATACTTGAGATTGTAATACATTTTTCTAACCTAAAAAAGCAGACTCAAAATAGTCAACATATAGTTGGTGAGAACATATGTTTAATCAACAACATAAATCATTTTGAATTGATGCAATACAATTAAACTTACAACCAAATCTACTCACATGTCAAGTTATTCATAAGTGTCAAATACAAATCACAAAATCAAATAATATAACATCACTACCCTCATCCGGCAGATACAGATTGACATATTCCTAAGTAGTGCTAACTATATTATTTGATGGTTCCTCATCCGAATTAATTGTTGTGTCATAATGACAATATCAAAAATTCTCAAATTTGCATCAAATTCAACACAAACAGTATGGTTTTTCCCTCAAATGTTTATAAATTAAAATGGAACCATGTTACTCACCTTAATTTCAGTCAAATATCAAATAATTTCTATAAAATAATTATTTATTAAAATAAATCTTTTTTCTTTAAAATTTTCAGCATTTAAATCACTAATTATCTCAAAAATCCTGATCGACAGCTACTATCATCCAAAAATCATCAAAAATTACCAGCAGACACATTTAAAAATCTATATCTTTTCATAAGATTTTAAATAATTAACTCATAAACATGCAGTTTACTAGAAGTTTTACAAATTTCACAATAAATGACAGAAATAGCTACATATCTCTATAATTCCCAACGTTTTACTCGCTATCTCTTTTTGAATATCATAATTTATGTAAATATTGAATGATTTATGCTGCTGTTTTGTTATCTCTTTTAATTTACTCTAATATTAATATTCCTAAGTTTTAAAAAATGCCACTTTTATTTCTCTTTATAAAGCATTATGAATTTTAGAATGGAAAGTAAATTAGATTTAGGACACTAATCTCTGAATATAAAATGTTGGTACTTATTAACCAGTCCAGTATACAATTTATTGTATTTATAATTTATATCTATATCTATAACTTATAATCTATATATCTAACAAAACAAGAAATTTTTTATATTTGTCATTCTCTTAAACTTTTTTTATCACTTTTGATTTTTCTAAATATTCACACATTAATTTTACTTTCAAAAAGGTATTATAGTAATTTAAATACTCATACAAAATTTCTCTCTTTTATTAAAAATAAATTTTATTAATTGCTATATTTCTTTCTTTTATCCAGATGTTTTTAATCAAACTATCTTTTTTTAAATTATATTTTATTAAAGAAATTAAGAATCACATTTTTAACTAAAATCAAAATAAAAAAAGCTAAAATTTTATATAATATGAAATTTTCTAAAACACTAAACTTTTTTTAAACAAAATATTTTAAATTGTTTTGATTTTAAAAGAACTATAAACATGTAAATTTTTATAAACAATCTCTTATTAAAACAACCAGAATAATTACAAACCAGAGTTTTAAAAGACAAAAATTTTATAAAAAAATGTTTTTTAATATCTTAAAATGTATGCTTAAATAGAAACTATTTAGATAATATAGTTAAAAAATAACATAACTGTTTTATTTGTTGAACTATTACGTATATATAATTTTTATTATATTTTATATTAAAATATTATACTTTAATTATTCGTGTTTATTACCGACTATAAATCGTTTAATTAATGGGTTTTTGGCCTATTTATCTATCTATAAAAATAATAAAATAAGCGTGGAACAATTGTAAGCGTCATTATACTTACTTTCTTATTTCTCTATATTATTAATAATAATGATGATGAATACTAAGAATATTCCTCATACCAATTTCAAATTTAAAACATGTATAATTTAATAAATTAAAAACCAATTTTTTATTAAAACACACTTTTTAAAACAAAATTTTATAAAATTTTGAATACAACAAACTTTTTCAGAAAAAAAATTCCTTAAAACAAAACATTTAAAAATCATAACTTTTTTATAATACAAAATTTTAAGGAAAACAATTATTGTTTATTTATTTAATGTAGCTATTTATATGTTATAATATTTTATCTTCAATCATTATTTTATAATGCATAAATTTTTATTATTACATATTTTATATTTTATTTATTCAATTTATGTAATACACAGGGACTAACCTAGTTGAAAATAAATACAATATATTGTTGCATAAGCTTAGGGTTATTTGTGAAGGTGGATCGTATATATAATAATGGCGATGTAATGATACAAATCAAAGTTTACACATCAATAGCATCTAATAAAACAAAGCTTTTTTGGCCATTTGTTATTCTCTTAACCAAAACTTTCATTTGATTTATGAATTATTTTATGAGACCAAATTAACTTTTATTTTATTCATGACATGTTTAATATTAATTTTAATAAAAAGTATAATTCATCATAAACATTCATAATGTTTATTAAAAGATTTGGTCAAAACATAAAACATCCATGTTAATAATACATGGTTTTATTAATATTATGCAAGAAATTACAAGAATTTCCTACAGTAATTACCCAAGTTCTACTTTTTTTATTCCGACCACTCAACTTCAAACATCAATATCTAATTCATCTTAGCTTTAGTTTGGGCACGGGATAGTTCGTTACAAAACGAGAACTAAACCAATAAATAAATAACTATTTATATAAAAATATATATAAATATAATTATTTTGTGATTAAAATTCCAACAATATCTTTATATTGATGTCTCGTTTTTTCAAGTTCTAAATTAATTGATATTGCCAGATCAATTGTACTACTTCCTTAAAAACTTTATAAAGAAATTCTAAAGGGTCAAAACCTGTAACACCCCGAAATTCTATTTAAACGGAAGGAAAAAGAAAAGTAAATAGAAAGAATAGAAATTGTGCACAAGTAGAGGGGTATAAAGTGTGCAAAGTACAAATCTTATTATTTTAAGATATTTAAGGGCATGGTCGCCCATATCAAGCAGAAAGCTGCTTTGATCTCGGAGGAAGAAGGAGAGAGAGAGAGAGGAGAGAGAGAGAGAGAGAGAGAGAGAGAGAGAGAGAGAGCCCGGTTCTAGAGAGAGAAAGAGGAAAAAGAAGCTGAAAAAGGTAAGTCTTCTCTTGTTGAGCTCGGTTTCAGTTGAGCATTGGGTTCTTGACTGAAGTTTCGGTTGTTTAGAGTTTACTTTTGGGATTCAAAGAGTTGAAACGAAGTGGGTCTTGAACTGGAAGAGTGTTGCTCAAAGGTTGCTCAAGGTGAGTTTCTAAAACCCTCTTTTACTGATTTCAACTGATTTGGAGCTATTATGCATATGATGTAAGCATCTTCTAAAGAAACCGTGGATTTACAGCTTTATATACGAATGTTGTATGTATGTATGCATGTTATATGATGATTATGGGTTAGTGATGATGTTTAGCATGCTTAGATGGCCTTAGTATGTTAGATTTGTGTTTGGGTATGCTTAGATTGATAATCGGGTGAAATTGATAGTATAGAAAAGATTTCAGAATGTTTTGACGAACATGAATAGTGGTTCATGCGCACAAACAGTTGTCCATGCGTCCAGCATGAGAGACCAGACGCCTAAGTATTAGCCATGCGCCCAAGAGTGGGTCATGCGCCTGAATAGTGGCCCATGCGCCCAGCATGCTGTCCCATGCGTCTAAGTATTGGCCATGCGCCCAAGTGTGGCCATGCGCCTAAATAGTGCCCATGTGCCCAAGTGATGGAATGGCCAAGTGTGGACCATGCGCCTAAACAGTGCCCGTGCGTCCCAAGTGATACAAAGGCTAAGTGTAGACCATGCGCCTAAACAGTGCCCATGCGTCCCAGTGATTGAAACGGCTAAGTATTGTCCATGCGCCTAAACAGTGCCCATGCGTCCCAATGAAAGAAACGGCTAAGTGATTGGTGATGCACCTGAATAGGGCAGAAACGCCCAAACAGTGTCCATGCGCCCAGACTATTTTATACATAGAATTTTTATGCTCATGCGCCTGGAAGGTCCCATGCGCCCAATTTGGACTTGAGGTTTTCTAAGTGGATTTCAAGGGGTATAATGGGAAGATAAGCCTTGTTATGATGATATGGCTTATGTTAGAAGTGTGTTATGTATGTATGATGTGCTTTTTTTGGTGATGGTGTATGTTTATGTTTATGTATATGTTCCTTATTATGTATGTATGTCTTCCCTTGGCTTTGCGTGTTACGTTAATAAATGTAATGAAAGTATTATGTAACGTAAAGTGGAAGATAATGAAAAGAGGAACGTAATGAATGAATGCATGCATGAATAAATGAATGAATAAAAGAGAAGGTATAGAAAGGCTTGCAAGCATATGTATGAGGTGAGCGACTCTGTGTCGCAACAAACTCGAAAGAGGTCCTTGTCGCGTATCCCGGTACTGTGTCAGTCTTCGGACATGAATCGGGGGTTTGTGTGTCAGGCCCCGGCACAGTATCAGTCTTCGGACATGAGTCGGGGGTATTGCATGAGACAGGATACAGATTTGCGTACTCCGGTACTGTGTCAGTCTTCAGACATGAGTCGGGGGTTTGTGTGTCAGGCCCTGGCACAGTATCAGTCTTCGGACATGAGTCGGGAGTATTGCATATGAAGAAACTGACAGATGATGAGATCCGTGTCGCGTATCCCGGTACTGTGTCAGTCTTCGGACATGAGTCGGGGGTTTGTTTGTCAGGCCCCGGCACAGTATCAGTCTTCGGACATGAGTCAGGGATATGCATAAGACGAGACAATGAGGTGAGCGACTTTATGTTGCAACAAACTCGGATGGAGTTCAATCCCTGTGATTGACTCATATGGGATCTTTGTCGCGCATCACGGTGATGTGTCAGTCTTCGCACATGAGTCGGGGGTTTGTGAGCAGGCCCCGGCACAGCATCAGTCTTTGGACATGAGATATTGCAGGAGACAAGATTCGAGTAATAAAGAGTAATAAACGAAAGATCATGTATGAAAGAATGAACGTAAATGAATTATCGTAATAATGTACAAAATAGGATCCTCGTCATTCGACCTCAGTAATCGTGGCTGAGTGCCACGAAGAGGGTAAAGTCTGATCGGATCTAGGAAAGGGAAGTGAACGATAATGTAATACGTTGAATGAACAAAGCTAATGAACGTAATGACGAAGATAATAATGATATTATCTGTGTGTACGTATGATGCATGATCACGAACGGTTGTAAAGCATAGTATGTTTTGAAATAAAGTAAAGAACGGTTTTAACACAGAAAAGTATGTTTTATTATAAAATTAGGACTCACTCAGCGTCGCTGACTTTTGTATGCATGATAGTTGACAGGTATATGTTGATGCTGAGGAGTTGCAAGCATGCATGCATAAGCTACTGGGAGCATTTTGAGGCTGGCATCCGTATTTTGACATGTCTTGTATTTTGAGATGAAAACAAATGTTGTAAATGAATGAACTGACATGGTTTTAGTTATTAATGAAAGTTTTAAATTCCGCTGCAAAACAAATGTACGTTTTATAACGTTTTTAGTGCAATGAATGACCAACTATGAGGTGCTCGGGAACGGGACCTTACAAAACCTTATTAAGACTAAAATGTATAAAGTAAAACAGGTTCATACAACAATCCAAAAAACATTAAGTAGTAATTAGAGGTAAATTTTTGTTATGTATAAATTTTTATCCTGTAAATTATAAAATAAAATCCTAATAGCAATGCTTATAATTAAAAGAGATCCATAAAACAACACAAAAATAGTGAGTAAGAATTATTATTATTATTTATATAAAAGAGGAAACTTAGCTACAATATAGTTTTATTAAGTTTTAATTTCACCACAAAACTTTAGTTTTTTTAATTACAAATCACTCTTTCAAATAACACAATCTTAACACAAATAACACTTTCATATTACTTTGGTGATTAAAATAGTTTACATTTAATATTTTTTTAGTGATCCCATAATTTTCATTATAATTAGTGTTAAATATCTTTTGTGTTATTGTTATAACTTTTAAAATACAATATTTTTAAATTTAAAATATCTAATTGTAGAGTGTGTATTATTTTTATTTCGACAAGTTTTTTAAATAATTCCAAATACAAACAAATACTTATTTTTATCTATGTATTGATATAAATTTTATTAATATCGAACAAGTCAAATATTATATATTTTTTATTTATTTCGTGTACGCTTCCATTTTAATATTGTTCAAAATCAGTTCGTCTCGTCGCGTAGCACCGGTGATACACACTAGTTGAGGGTAAAACTAGAGTTATATTAAACATTCATCATTTTCATCTTGTTCATCATCTTCATCATAGTCTTATGATGTAACCTCGTCCACGCCACCAACAAACCCCGCAAGCAGCCTAGGAACCTTAAAACCATTAGACTTGATGGTCTGCGCATACCGATAACTCCATGATGCGACACGGCCAGAGAGACCGTCAATCACCACTACCACCGTCATCGCCAAAAACCAAGGACATAACACCTTGTTTTCTTTTGGTTCAATAAAAGTTTTATGTAGCTTCCAAAAGGGTGGTGTTAACTATATAACATGAAATATTTTGAAGGGAGAAAACGATACTTTTAGTTTCCTTCCTAAAACTATTTTTTTAACGACAAATGTACGACCCTGCTTCGGATGATAGGTGTTATTTTTATCGGACACACCTATCTGTTTCCCAGCTGGGACCACACCTCCAACCCGTTCAGTAGAAAACTCATTGCTGAGAAACCCATTTGCTCGAATCTGGTTATTTTTGTTTAAAGTGATACTTGAACCCATAACCGCCCCTTATTTACATGTTAACGGTGGAGTAGATCATGGGGTCAATCCTCATCATCCTGTTTGTGAAAGTTATGATTTTGGTTTAACAACAAACATTGGAGAACTTTACACTTAAAATTCCATGTTAACTGTGGATTACATTTAAGATGATGTTATTTGAATATTATACCATGTTTCAACCTAAAATGTTGGGATCCTGGTTGTCACCCAGGTTTTTAGCACTCCTGGGACGCCTGACCAATTGGTTTCGTTTCATATGTTCGTGGTTTCAAATCATTTTACGCAGCTGGATATTTTTTAAATCAAAACATATGTCTTGTAAAATGTGTAACATCAGCCTTACATCAAAATTTGATATTTCATATATTTTGATTGACAATCAAAATCTGGTTTTATAAACACCGATTCAAAATTATGCATAGCCACTGCTAATTTAAGCGCCTGATAGTCGAAATCTTTTCAACATTTACTTATGTTGTAAGTACAAACATCTAGGTTATCCAAACATAGGGGAGTTATAATATTTAGGCCCTAACCCTGGCTAACATATCATGCGCGCTTATTTGTACAAGGCTTCGAAAATGTTTATTAGCAAAAGCTAGTGAAACGGACTCTAAAACATTTTAAGCATGAATGTTTTTCAAAATATTAAATCACTATTTTCATAGAAAAACTATACATTGAGTAGTTGATCTTAACTATGGAGTTGTTCACCCTCCATGTATATTGATTCTATGGCTCAGAATTAATAGGGACCTCCCAGATCTATGGTAAGCCCTGACCAAGCCTGATATGAGAATTTCATCCATCCCTGAGATAAAATTTTGGCCAAATTATACATATACTTCTGGTTAAATACGTATCATTATTTCATGATTCGTCATTTCATTTATGCCATTTTCACAAAACAAAATAATAAACATTTTGTTTACAAAATATACAATGTATTCATCTTAATGAGTGTAGATGAGAATAGATGAGTGAATTATCGTAAAGCTAGCAAAGTAGTTCCTACGTAAGCAGCACCTCTTTTTGAGACTTAAGTTCCTCGACTTCAGCTTCAACTTGACACATATTACCTCGAAATCACCTAGAATGTAAATACGAGGGTTGGATTTTTGAATTTAGAGAGAGAGAGAGCGCACGCAGAGATTTTATGTGCGAATTTACACATGTCGGAGTGCCCTTTATATAGAATTTTCTTAAGTTGGTGTGCCCATATTACAAGGATGATGCGGGCCACATCACCTTCACACATTGCATGGTTGACACGTGACACCAGCACATCAGGCTCATTAGCCTTGATCCTACTTTTGCGATGTGGCGCGCATCATGGCTACGTGTCAAAATCTAACCATTAGTCATCAACCACGTGTTATTCACCAATTCATCATCATCACCATCATGTCAACTAACCAAATTTATCTTAACCTGGTCGATGTGGCCCGCATCCAAGGTCTTATGCGGACCTCTTTTTTATCACCATGTGATGCGGGTCACTTCGGGTTTCTATTTTCAAGTTTTAGTTTTTTTCTTTATTTTGAAAAATAATGAATATTACATTAATGTTAAGCATGCTAGGGTTTTCCACAAGTACATCTTTTTATGAAAAGTGTTGTTTCACAAAAACACTACAAGCTAAAGTGAAGGTTACCCTAGAGTCGCCTTGGCGTAAAAGTTATATGCGTTATGTGAATGTCCATATGAAAGCAATGTACACAGAAGTCTCATACTATCACACAAATGTCGATACGAAAGCCCCTGACTTTTAGGTGAGAAAAAATAGAATCTAGTCTCCGTGAGTCTATACCAATATTACACTTTCTTTAAATACTTTTTATAGGTTTATAAGGAAGCCGATTAGTACTTTCGGGTCACTTTATGTTATGTGGAAAGTTAATCTTATTCACATGTGACTATCTTCCTCATGTGAGTTCTAGAACCCATTTTACCTATTTTGAGTTGGTGTGTATTTTGTAAAGGGCTTTAAAATAATGAATGTATGCTTCTAAAATCCATAAAAAGATTTAAACCTTTGAATAGTTACGTGTAAACGATGTTACATGGACATGTTTAATGGTAATGGGAGGGGGAAAGCTATAATAAGTTAATACGTTTTTTAAATCAGCTAGGTCCTTTTATGAACATAATAGCATAGTCATTCTATGGATACAATGATATGCGACAATGCCTCAATGACTAGCTAACGGTTATACAACTGGGTTATGAGTTAAGGTAGCATTAGATAACGCTATGAAATGATGACGATCATACATGGATGCCTACAGTTACAATTTCAATTCTATGTAAAATGCTTATATGATATATATTCAATGCAAATTTATCCTAAAAGTTTATATGCATCACTGAGTTTTCATATTATGGTTATGTTATAATGTAAATGCTAATGTATCACCAAGTTTTCATATTATGATTATGTTTTAATGTAAATTATATGTTCATGTAACCCATTTCAATGTTATAATAAGTACAACTTAGAGAATTCACATTCATTCCCTATTTTTCTTTGTACGTGTCATAATACAAGAAGTGATTGTAAGTAATGTAATAAAAAAATATTATTATTCATCGATATAATATTTGAAAAAAAAAAACATTGTTCACCTTTGTAAAATTTGTAATACTTTTTAAAGTGATTGTAAAAGAAAAAAAAGTTTATGATAATGATAAAGGTATAAGGATACATTATAATTGAAAATAAAAAAATAAAATAATAATTTTTGAAATAACTATAAGGATGGAATGTAAATGCTTTTAGTTTAGTTGTCTTTTGGTACACAAATCAAGTTGAAGGGTAGGCTTGCTTTGCGAGTTTGTAAAGACATGCTAGTCACATAAGTGAAACCCATAACCTCTCTATATTTACATATCGTATGTACCTCACCTTAACCACTTGAGATAAAGATCATTGACTTAGATGAGCCGAATAACTTCAACTAAAACAAAATAGTTAATCAATAATTGGTCTCGATTCAGTATAATCAACCACAACCATAACATCTAAGTAGTATAAATAATCCAATGTCTTCCATTGTTTCACCATGAAAGCATCCTATGAGTCTTTAAAAATTAAAAACCATAGATGACAACATAAAACACAAATCCAATCACCACTGATAATCAATCACCTGTTCAAAATCAAACACGAGGCAAAAATGAAAAAAAAACACAAAACATTTCAGTTTATTTTATAAAACATCAAAAGTACACGCTATCTATTTTTAAAAATAGTTAAAAACACTATAAAGAAAGTATGCAGGGTCAAGAAGAAAGGTTTAGACACGTACAACAAATTACTACCCAGTCCCAAGCCCAAAACTCACCCATTTGCCACCTTTGGTGATAATTAATTGCAGATTTTTCATAAAATAGCAAGACACTATGCACTGATTCATGATTGTAGTAGCCAACTACAAAAAACTCTAACATGGCAAGAAACTTTTATCTTATGAAGAAATAGTAACTTTTAGGGCCCCTGAATTACTCCTTAAAAGATTTGAACATAGATGATCTCCGAAGAGTTTTGACTCTTTCCACTTACCAACCCAAGTTACTCATCTATATAATTTTATTTAACTAACAAATACTTAATATTACTTATCTATATAATTTTGAACTCTTAGCTACATAAAATTTATAGTTATTGTGCTTTGACCACAAAAGTTTAGTGGTATTCATATTTGGTTACTTTTTATTTGCCAAGTTATTTTAGTAATTACAAATTATTCTAAATACCTATTTATTTTATTTGTATCATAAAATATGTGAAACCTTGCACTAATTTGACACGTTTGTTAAGTTTATTATGTTATGTAGACATTATTTCCTTCTTTCTATTTGCTTAATGTCTACGAGTTTAAAGTCAAAGTGATAGCCGTTACTTTATTTTTTATATTCTAGTTTACATATGTAAGTTCATGATGTCATTACCGCGCAAAGCACGTGTGATCATTGCTAGTTACTTCATACTTAGAAACTGAAAAGGAAACTTCAAAAAAATGACAGAAAAAGACAAATACGACATTGTAAACTCTTAATCTGGTAAAAAATTTACCATTTCAAAAAAATTAGATAAAAGTCCGTTCCTATTTTAAAGAATTTTCATCATTGGTTGCTAGAAATAAGACTAGAGCATAGTATCTTACTATTTTATGGGAAAAAAAACTTATTAGAGCTTGCTGTGAACAAAGTTTATAGAGATTTCAGTTAACCAAAATGCTAAAATAAACAAAATTGCCAAGAAAAGACCACCAACCTTGAGCATGTTGGTTAGTGTAGTTACACGGGCGTTTCAGTGATCAACTTAAAATCCAAGTAATCCATCTCTTTGTTAACACTGTAGAATTCAACAAAATAATTAGTTTAGCAGGTTGTAGGCATTTGAATAGGCCTTGAGTAACTGTCATGACAAATCTATCAGACTTCCTTCAACTAAGGATATGTTAGATGTCTAATGACTTATAAAGGTATAAATGGTAAATTAATCCACGGCCATAAATTAGTTTAAATGTTATCATGAGCCACATCATAAAATAAGGAACAGAGGTGGTGTTTGTTTGTTTGTTAAGGCTGCAAAGCACCCCACCCTTAAACCAACTGAGCTGCATGCCCGGGGGCCACAGAGGTGGTGTTTGGTTGATAGATACGAACCACTATGGAGATGTGTTTAATGGTGTAATGGAATCCCATATTCAAAGGTTTCACTTCTATTTCAAAAATCCATACCCTTGAACCAAACGCCCTCTGTGCTTCCTCTTCCCATTCCCATATTTCCAAGCACACCATAGACTCAAGATTGACTCTTAAAGCTTAAACAGTGATGGATATGTACCTTTGGAGAAGGATCAATACTAGAAGTGGAATTGCAGTCCAAAGACGCACTTTCTTCATCAAAATCTGAGAAATTCAAAACCCTTTTTGCAAATAAACTGCTTGCCACTACGTTCTGGTTAACCATGCTCTTGAGCTTGTTATCTTCAGAACCCACAGATCTCTTTGGAGTTGACAAATCAGGTGTTTCGATATTTATCTCATTAATTACTGGCAAACTTTTCATTGGTGTTTTTCCATTAGCAACATGAAGAGCTTTTTCTTGTTTCACAGGATCCAAACAGGTACTTAAACCCATTTCTTTAATAGATGAGAGCGAAATTGAAGGCTGTGAGAGTTTTGTTTTCATAAGGTTTCCAGTTTCTTTCGAGGAAAAGCGTCTTTTAAAAAACGGAGGCAAATGAGAAGGGTTAAGTGGCTCCGTTTCATCAAGATTTGGTACTTCTTGAATTGATGAGCCCATGGGCAAAACCTTTTCAGAAACTGTAATCTCTTTTCGGTTAAATGGCTCTGGTAGTTCAGCCTCAGGCACATCATAATCCTATTTCAGTTATAAACTGTAAGCGTAACACGTAAAGGTGGCATGATGGGTGGATCATATGGTCTCATTACAGATTCAGATTGAAGCAGGTTTTTTGGTACTGGTCAAACATGACGAGACAGGTTCATGTTGACCACAAACATTTTTTGTATATTTTAAGTTTTAAGAAATGGTTAGTGTGCTCAATATAATTACAGAGAAAGTATTATTTCATTTTGCCTTCCGCCCCAAAATTATTGTCCACAAACATCAAAAATAGCTTAAAATATGTAAAATTTAGTATGGATAAGCGGCAATTTTACCCTCTAAGAATTTAAAAAAGTTTGACTTTAAAATTGCCACATTAATGAAACGGGTAACTAAGGAAATTTTGGCAAGTTATAACTATACATATTTTAGAGTCAATATTTATTTTAAAACTAACAATACAAAAAATGTGGACAATAAGTATTGAGACACCAAAAGTAATAATATAATATTTATATAAATCAATTAAGAAGGTATGCTTTAAGATTGACTTTGGGCACCTCTAAATCCGTTTGGCCTGACCAATTTGACATGTTCCTTAATACTCTTTAAAGGCCAAAACGTGGTTCTTTTGGTTCCTAATTATTTAAGGATTCTCATCTAAACATATACATATATCTACCTACACACACACACATATATATATAAGAATAGAACGAATTACCTCTGAATGTGCATTGGCAAACTTAAAGAGCCTAGAAGAAATTTCACGAGAAAGAGCAATATAATCAGAGCGTTCACTGTGACCTTCAATAACATCAAAAAGCAATGTAACTTTTATGTCTGGCTCCATGCACAAAGTCTTTTATTGTGTACTAAAATCTTATCAGTCTGAACAGCCTCAGGGAGAATAAACTTTATCTGTGCAAGATTTTTATATGAAAACTTCCTGAAAAATAATATATAATAGTTTAGTAATTAGTTCTTGATAGGGATGCAACTATGGTTAAAAAGATAAACACATTCACTTCTTTTACAGCCACTTAAAGATGTGATTTATAGAAACAAGAAATAAGAAGAGAAAAAAGAAAAGCTTGATACAGATAAAATATTATAGATACAATATATGCTGAAGTATATAATGCAAACAGAAAACAAAAACAGGGTTCAATTTTTAATTACCTTCCTGTAAGTGTTTCAACCATACGACGTATACTCTGAAAAGTAGGCAACTGTTTACGCAGATTAAGCAGCCTCAGTGAAGTAGTCATACGATCAAAAAGCTCTAAAAGAAGTCCGTATCTGGCATAAAACAAAAAGATAATAATTTGTAGTTATGAATTACATCAAACTTGGTTTTATAAGAGATGGAACCATCAACCTCTTTATGCGGGAATGGTTTGATGATCAAACACGCAAAGTGAGAAACTTAGCTTAGAAGCAAATGTGACGTTGAAAGTTTTTGTAAGTATACTTTGATGCTTAATACCTCCTTAATCATTTTAGGCCAATAAATAGATAATAAATTAAAAAATATAATATTTGTAATCACATGTATCACCTTAATTACTAATTGATATGAGTCATATGACAAATATGATTACAAGTATTAGAGGTGGAAAATTCAACCCATTTACTTATTAACAAGCCCATTAGGGTTTTCTGACGGGTTAAGTGTCAAAAGTATAAGTTTTAAAGGTCAAAATTGTCCAGAGTATAAGTTTAACACGTAAAACCTTTTAAATCAATTGCTTCAAATAATTAGATTTATTATTGTAAAATTTAATTTGTGTAATCATATTGGATACACTGTTTAAAAACACTCTCAAATGTTTTGAGCCATTACCCCGCCCCATGGACCCAATTTGCCACCTCAAAATTAGATTGTTAATCATTCAAAGCATAATGTATAGTGAAAGACTCACTTCTCTGGGAGTTTAGCAGGTTCCTTTTTGCACCTGAAGTTCACAGTCTCTTCGGTCTTCTCTGGTGTCGGAGTCACCATATTATCATCCAAATGTGGAATTTCATGAATATATAGTTTTTTTGTTGGAGTAAATGATTCAGAGCAAGTTTTATGAGACACTGGAAAATTGTTAGCAGTGTGTTCAACCTCATGATGTTTTTGTTCCATGGCTTGCTGCTTGCCTAAAAGCAATAACATGAACACAAGTAAAAATTTGAAAATAATAACAATAATAATCAACTGCAAAAAAATTTAACTGAAATGGAAGTAACAAGCTTGTATAAGATAAAGAGACTAATAGTGTGCAAGAACGAAAGCATAATTTATCAGCTAAGTGTGTTCATAAGAGCAAACACTATACCCACATACGCCCAAGACTTGTATCATTAGAATTAAATTGTAAAATAAATGAAACGTAGACAAGCTGACTAGTTATTTAGTTTCAATGTATGAAATACAATTTATGTTATATAACCTTCAACTTTATAGTTACCTGGTTATCTATTGCTAACTTGCTAGGTTTAAAAAGCCGCAATTCAATTCAAGTAACCCTCTAAATAAGGTTAAGAATGCTTGAGTGAAAATATAACAACGTCATCTAAATATATAAAATGCACTTATTTGGCTTATAAGTCAACTCAATTGTGTTCAAAATTATTTAATAAAGTCATTGGATTACTAGTTTTGTTGATGAGTGCAGGTTAACAAAAGGCCATTGAGTTGCGGCTTAAACTTTTAAACAGTTTAATTCAATGATTATTCGCTAATGAACGGGCGCAGGACATCCTTTAAGAAGTTACATGTAAACCCTAATTTCTTCCATTTTCCAAATTTACCATGAATTGCTTCAAATATTTAGAGAACACCAAACTCCACTCCTGTAGCGATTAGATGTGCTATACATCACGCACTCAGTAAAACAGAAAACAACTTCGGGTACATAAAGATTTTCAGTCTTTTTCTATAAGAATATCGCTAAACACAATAATACCAACGACATTTACCAAAATTGCGCGACACTGCGTTCTTTTCCACATAAACTCATATCATTTGTACGTATGAACAACGCTAGTGTTGATAACAAACCCCAGGTTTCTTCCAACAAAAAGAGCATAAACTAGTACAACAACATAAAATAATCAGAATGTAGTAATAAACATACGATCTAGTTCAACAACTGTACTTCAAATGCCTAGATGAATAGACCGATCGGAACCCAATTTGATTTAGAAAACCCTAGATGAATAATATACTGTACTTGCAGATATTTCCGATCAAATAAAGTGTTCATACGATATACGTACCTGTATTATTATACAAAATTTGAGGTTGCAGAGTTGACCACGGTCGGAATATTGTTGATTTACGCCGTCGCGTGCGGTGGTGGAGAGTGTATGAAGATGAAGAAATAGGGGGAATGAGAGGGAATGTGAAGCGGGATGAAATCAAAATTGGGGATTAGTCATTTGGGTAATTGTGATCCCTGGAAAAAGATAAAGTGATAGATCTAGTCCCTTGATTCTTTTTTCATTTCTTGTAGTTAGTATTAACTTTGATATAGGTTTTATCAGTAATAAGTTTCCTTCTTAAAGGGTTACGATGCGGTCTCAGTACGGAAACAAAGGTAGTCCCGATTAAAATAACACTTATCTTTGAAAACAGGGGCGTACATTCGCCGTTCAAAAAATATATATATCAACTTTGAAAGAACACATTTTGGATGGTGAAATTCGAGAAGGCTTTTAAAACTTTTGAAAATACAAACATTTTTAAAGGGGTATGATATACATACACCATATTATTTTTATCATCTTTATCTCTATACATACATATACATACATGGAGAGAGATAGAGACAACACAGTGTCTAAATAACAAAAAAAGTATTTGTATAACACAACCCTTTTTTAAAACTAACATCAACAAAAGTATTTTTGTGTCTTCAAATGTATCGGTGTAATTTTTGTTACTAACAATAATACTTGATGTTTCTGTTTTTTAAATCAAAAGTTTAGTTTGATATGTATTGTTTGTTAGTATGTTTAAAGTTAGTTACATAGATAGTTCATGTGTTTTAACGAAAGTAACATGTTTAGATACTGATTTTTATGAGTAACAACTTTAAGACTTATGATTTTAATTCTATAACAAGTTTAGAGTTTAAAATTAACATGAGTAACAAATCATGTGCAGGGACATTTTAATACTTTTACTTTACATTTACATAATAAAGAATAGATATTTAAAACTATTTAAAAACCCCTTAACCATTCCCCTCGTTTCTCCCTCTCCCTCTCCCTTTAAACACCCAAATCTATCATCATGAATAACCCACCAACCACCAACACCATTTTGGTATAAAATCACATATTGATTATTGAAAAATACATGTTTTTATTGAATAATGAAGAAAAAGATACTACTTTAGCAAATTTTGTCTCAAAGACTTAATCACCCATGTTCATCACTCCTAGATTCAAATTTAGGACTAAGGAAACCATTTTGTAAAGTTCACAATTGTAATCATTTGTTGTTATTAATGGTATCATGTAACATTTCTTCCAAATCTGAAACAATTTCATTTTCTTAATTAATAAAAGTATTATTTGTTTTTTTAGGTTCAATTTAGAGTTCATTCACTAGAATAATCAATAAATTGTCCAATAGGTTTCAAGCAAGAACAGGGTAGCAACATAGTTCCACTAATTAGCAAACGAAGTAATTGGTGGAGGAAGGCCGGTCTGTACGTTTTAGATGGTGAAGTGTAGGTGTTGGTGTTCTTGGTAGCAAGTGAGTGGTGGCATGGCTGAAGGAGAACGATGGGTTTAGGGTTTTTTTGTTGATCAATGATAATGGAGGAGGATGATGATGTTTATGGATGATGATGATGTCGACATGATAAGGGATGGTTGAGGGCTAGGTATAGTTTATAATATTTTTAATGTTTTAACTATAATGTGACTTAAAATAACTAAAATGTCCTTATGTGCAAGGCACATGACCTAATTTAATGGATAAATTAACATCCGTCAAAGGAAATGATGTAACGTGTGAGTTTTTTTAAACGTAAAGGACATTTACTGTTTTATCTTTAGTTTAAAAACGAAAACGGAAATTTATAATAAACCTAAACGACGAAAAATATTATTTATTTTAGAAAATTTTCATTGTATGTTCCTGGTAAAGATGGACCCCAATTTATCATCTTCATCTTCAAATGCCCTAAACTAAAAAGTTAAACTTCAAAATATTTTACCTAAATTACAAAAACAAACCTCACAAATTTGTCTTATGTGTTAGTTAACATCTATTCAACAAGTGTGTCTTCTTCCAATTAAAATAAACAGATCCGCACAAGACTATGGATGATAAATTAAATTGTTGAACGATCTATGGGGTTTTAAAATTGTTGGACTGGACATCAATTTAATGGGATGGTTAGCATTATGTTCCCGGGTTCATATAAATAAACAAAAGAAAGAAAAATGGAAGAAAAAAACAATTACAATTCAGTGTTTTTTTAATGAAAGAAAATAAAATAAAAGTGAGAAATTTGTATTTCCAAGTTAGTTAATAAGGATTAGGAAGTGAATTTAAAGGAAAAATAAGACTATAATCCAATCCTTTCAAAATGTAAGTGAAGTAAAGAGAAGAGAAGGAAGAAAACAATAAGAAGAAAATAAAATAAAATGTTTCATTTCTCTTATATTCTTAAATAAACTCGAAACACACATCGTAAATCAAAACAATCTAATCTTCGTTGTCTCAAACAATTGGATTTTAGTCATAATCACTTTATGTTTCGCTAGAACCATTATGGAAGTTTCAGAGATTCTTCTTCTTTCTTACTATTGATTTTATTTTTGATTCTTAAAAACAAATCAATCATGGAAGATCATCACCACATAACACGACTATTTCATCCTTCGTTACTTCATTTATTACCATGATTCCATGTCTATCGATGACAACACATGACTTTTTGTTTTTAAATGCATATATCCAAGGAAACAACTCAATAGACAAGACTATTCTATCCAACATTCATCGAATAATCAAGTAAATTCCTCGTTCGTAAACATCTTTATTTATGTAGAATATGGAATTACTCTATCATCATTAACTTTATCAAACAATTTAATAACTTTATTCTATACCTCAGTCCCATACTAACCTCATTTTAAAACTATGTAGAGCTGGAAAAACTTTGATTCACACGTTCTCTCCATTGTTTACGAAACGCCAAAGCTATCTTTTGAGGAACGTGTAGTTAAAAGTTTCCAATGAATCAAACCCAACATTTTTTCCTTAATGTATTGCTTAAAACGATGAAAATGAACTTAAAAGTGTTAAAACGTGTATATAGGTTTTCAAAAAGCCAAGATCGACAAAAGAAGCATACTTAACAAGAATTTGAAGAGTCCACGCATAAGGTCGTGACTCATTAAGCAAGCCCCCAAGCCCAGTGTAGTGCACACCCTCGTGCTAAAATTATCACACCCCCGTGTTTGGCAGTTTAACAGGACAAAAAGTATTGTCCTCCAAAAGTAAGCACGGGGTCGTGCCCCACCTCAAACACAGGGGTTCCCCACCTCAAACACGGGTGTGCCCCATCAAGCACGGGGTCATGCCCAACCATCTCTATACATGCGATCCGACCAAATTTCGTAAGCATTGTACTAGCATGGGGTCGTGCTTTAACTATTTAGAAAGCCGATAAATAATGCTCATTTGTAACATGTTGAAAAGCTTATGGTTAGGGGATATTTTGTTGAATTTTCTCGAGAATCAACACTTGAAGACCCTTGGAAGGCTCGGGAGGTAATGCTTAGAATAAACTCAAGACTATATAAACATTATCCATTATGGATCACTGGTTTAATTGTTACATTCCACCCATAATTTTATATCTATCTTCTATCTCATTTGTTGTTATATTCAAGCTTATTATAAGCTGAACTCTTATTATCATTCTAATTGGATAGAATTTATGTAATTTATGATAAACTATTGGTGTTTATTATGTCATGGTCATCTGGGGTAAACTTTTAATGGATAGCATCTGCATTTGAATGGAAAGTTATAAACTTATGAATTGTAACTGTGAATGCCATACAAGGTTGAAAAACGTGCGAACTAGCTTTTATTCGTGAAATCGGTCTTCATAATATATCTATGGCTAATGAACCATAAATGATTATTAGAAATTATATCACATTAACTTTTTAATCGTTTGCGGGTTTCCTTTTATTCGTCTAAGAAATATACAGTAATTATTATGGTTTTCTAAAATTAATGGTACGTTAAAAATAAATTTGATAAACTCTCTTTCTAATATTAATTTATGTTTTCAAATTTCGTATGTTAAGAGGGCGCACAAGTATCACCTACATCACTAGTGGCTTTGAGGTTAATGTTGTAAGTGACTCCATGCGGCTTTCATTGTCACTATGGAGTTGATTTACGATAAATCGGCGATGGCTCGCGTTTATAAAGATTAACATAACTACTTTAACTTATATATTTAATCACACTTTGGCATTCATTATAGTAATCACATCATGACATTACAGTTACATAAGTGTAATCTAATTAGGATGACAACCTTAGTTCCTTATTTTAAATCAAAAAGTCTCAATTTTTTTCTACTTTTAATTATCGTTGTAATAATCTTAAATATTTGGCTACATCAATACAACTTATCATTTTCTCAAAACAATACTCATTATGATAGTCAATGATTAGGGTTGTTGAGTAGGCTCGCTATGCTCACAAATTGATACTTGGTTCTTACCAGCGCTATATTACTACACGACATGTATAATTGCCTTTTGTGTGCGTATATAATATAAGTAATAACCAATTGAAATTGAATTTGTGTTAAAAATCCTATCAAAGTATTACCTTCGACACACGTCATTTCCAATCTGAAAGCCTCTAACGAAAGTTATGAATAATAACTTCTCAACACTGAGCTTGTCATATTAGCATTCAACATGATCCCTGGACAGGTAAAAGGGATACTTTCATGACCCTTAATCCAACAAAAGATTTTTACACACGACAGTCAACCTCTGACTTTGATTAGGTTGGATTTGTGAAGATTAATCTTTAAGCTTGAAACCAAGTAAAAACCGTTAATGGTTCTCATAATATACTAATGTTAGTAGGAAACATTCTCTAATAACTAAAGCATCTTTTGGAAAAGAAGCAAGATAAAGGCCATTTATCCTGCTCAAACTTTAGAGTTTCTGAACAACCTAACCTCAAATTTGTAATGCAAGTCTTCATTTTCAAGCAATCTCACAATTGAGTTTAGATGTTAGAAACATATAATTTTTAAACTTTAACCAACTAATTCATACATAATAATGAAGTGATCATCAACAGACGCGAAGACTGAAGCCAACGATTTCTAACATTGGAGATGATGCTTTTGCCGTCACTAATGATTGATCCGGCAATGAAATTCAACAACAGAGATAATAATTTTATCGCCACGAGTGATTGATCCAGCAATAAAATTCAACAACGGAGATGATGCTTTTGTCGCCACTTATGATTGATCCGGCAACAAGACCCTTTTAAATATGAGACTCAAGCCAGTCATTATTTTTATACACCATGGAGTCGAGGTTGTTCGAGCCTATTAGCTTATATTTGTGTCTAGATGTAGTTTTATGTGGAGACTCAAAATTACACTCCCTAACTCCTATGGACTCATCTACATTCACCTTTCTCCCTCCACCACCACCACAACACCCAAACCCTAACCCTAGTTATGGTCCGGTGAACCACCACCACGACCACCGTACCACCACCGCTTCCACCACCGTCCCCACCCAAACCCCCGACGTCACTACCACACTATCAACCCTAAAACACCTCATCCACCTCTCCAAAACCACCATCCACTCCCTTTCCACCATCCTTCCGACCACGACCACTACCACCACCACCGCCACATGTCCGTACAACTCCAACCACCGCCTCCCCCCCACCTCCCTTTTCCGTCATCACCTCCTCTGCCCTTCATCTCCGTCACCAATCGACCTCTCACTCATCGACTCCCTTCATTACCCTAAATCCCTCAAAATCAATTGCCCCACGCAAACTCCACCCAACGATCCCAACGCAGATCTATATATACCTCTACATGATTACCATACATCTCCTGATCCGAATTTCTTTTACATTGAATGTCCTGCGGTTGTTACGTTTCCACAAGACAACAATAAAGGTGATCGTGATTATCGTCTGCTTACGTTGCCTGCTGCTTTGTCAGCTGAGTGTGGAGATGTTAGAGGAGATTGTAGTGATGATATGATCGACACCATTGATGGTTTGTTTAGTAGTGATTATGCTCTTAAACTGCTTCCTTCTGAATGTTATAATGTTAGGGCGGAAATTAGCCAGTGGAATGATTATCCTTCCTTTTATTCCCACGGTGTTCTTCGTTTACTCGTGTGTTGTTATGTATATAGAAAGGAGCATTTGATGGAGTGGATTTTGGTGAATTCTCCTTTTTATGGTGTTGTGATTGATGTGTTTATGAGCGATCATGTTCTTTTGCTTTTTGGGCTCTGTTTGAAAGCTGTAGTTAGGGAAGCTACTGGATATCTGGTTTCGGTTTCTAAAGGAGAGCGGGCGGGTGGTGGGTGTCGTTTCGATTGTCCTGTTCTGAACAGAGTATTGATGTGGTTAGCTTCTCAGTTTGGTATATTGTATGGTGAAATAAATGGGAAGTTATTTGCGATTAATATGTTTAAGCAGTTCCTACTGAATGCTTCATCAAAACCTTTGATTCTTTATGATGAGTCTTCTAGTTTAAGTGATTTGAATGGTGAAGCAAAGCCCGTCAATGGAAGCAAGGAAATTGATGGAAGTAGAAATGAGCTTATTCTAGTTTCACAGGTAGCAGTAGCTGTTGCTGCATTGCATGAACGATTTGCGTTTGAAACAAGAATCAAAGCCATACATTCTTCGCGGTTTGTTCCAGTTTATCAAAGGTATTTACATTTTACTCAAAACACTTGGTGCACAGTATACATTCTCAATTGCAAAAGCGCTGTAATGTAGGAAAAGATTATGATTTTTAGTCAATGTAGAAATGCTAGTTGTGTATTCCTACAATCTAATCATGGTCATGTGAAAAAGGTAACTCAAGGAAGATTTTGGGATTCTATAAAAACGAAAACCTCTTATACTATATTCCCTTGGTGAATCTTTTCTGTTGCTTTTCATATATTATGTGAGAAAAGATCTGAACATGTTAACTTCTTGCAGAGTGCAAGAGCATGAGTATATATCAAAGAAGGCTGATGAAGAGCGTAAAACGCGTTCAAATTATAGACCTATAATTGAACACGATGGTGTCCTTTGGCATAAGGGAGGGAACCGGGTAGGTGCAGTTGTGTGTGTGTGTGTATATATATATATGTATATGCATATCCAAAGCTTGATTATTCCTTATTGGGATGCAGTTTAGATTTCTTTGCTTTTTTTTAAAACACACATGTTATGCATTCATTAGTTCTTCAATTTTTTGGATACAAGTTTGATTTGATCTGCCTTTTGTTTATTTTCTTCTGAATGTCTTCGATTTTATAGGATTCAAATAAAAACAAGTCACGAGAAGAATTGTTAGCTGAAGAAAGAGATTACAAAAGGCGAAGAATGTCATACCGTGGCAAGAAAATTAAAAGAAGCACCACACAGGTGATTGACTACCTCTTTAACTACATAGCTTGTTTAGCTTTGTGAGCTTCTTTGATGTATTTTTTTTCCTTTTAATAAAAGGTCATGAGGGATATAATTGATGAATACATGGAAGAAATCAAGCGTGCAAACATGGCTGGTCAACCTTTACTAGATTCTACAAACCTTGAATCAGAACCTTCTTCCATAAGTAATGTGCATGAAGATAAACACACACGGGATGCAATTAAACTGAAAACTCTTCGGAAAGAGTCAGTTTCTGATATCAGTATGCAATCTCCAAGATATGAAGACGACCTTAACGAAAAACGCAACAAACGCAGACATAAGGATAATAGATCAAGCGTAAGGACAAAAGATCGCTCTTCAAGCCCTGATAATCGCCATAAGAGCAAACATAAAGACAAAAGATCATCCTCCCTGTCACGAAAGGAGTTTGAAGACAGATATGATCCTTCTGAATCTCATGACATTGATGTTTATGGTCGCTAATGTGAAGCTAATGTGATTGTCAAATTTGGTTCAACAATAACATCATCTTCTAAGGACAGGTATGTCTATGAAGTTTCCCTTTAGTTGGTAAAGATCAAAGAGGATTGAATAATTTGAAATTGTGACCATTTTCACCAAACTTGCAGTAGGAAGTTATCCAGGCTTCAGAAGCTTATCAAAATCTGTATCCACCCATATATCCTTTTTTGTTCTATTTTTATCGTCCAATCTATAGTAATTTATATCTAGTCTGTTAAATATGGTTATGAAATAATCTTCATTTTTGAATCATTTATGCATTATTAGTATGATTTGGGTGACTCAATTCATTCCACCCCTACCTATTTTTGTTGATTTTTTATTTTAATTCATTTGACCCATTAGAGAGAGAATATAACCAAACTGATCTATTTCTAAGAAATATTATTTCTCATTTTGAGGATATGGGAATTTATCTTGGAGAATGGCACAAACGATTTACTTCATCTATCAATTAAATTTATGTTAATTTGCATAAAGTACTTGCCATACTTCTGTTGCTTGGTTTATAAAATCAAATTAATACTACTAACCGGGTATCTAACTCCTGTATTTTTCTGCATTTTATCCTTGTAATATTAGCTGGTTGTGGTTTTCTAAATTAAGTTTTCTACTAAGTGGGAGCCACGAATGTGCTTACACTACTATTTTCTATTTTTGGCACTAGAAGTCGTTTGATCATGAAGATCTTCAGGGGTCAAATGGAAAATTTTGTGCATAGAAGGTGTATCGGTTATTATGTGTGATTTCTCTTTCAGGTCCATCATCCATTATTTATGGACACCAGGGAAATGTATCTAAATGTCTACATGTATAGATTTATGTGTATGTATCATGTATGTCAGTATATATATGTGTGAGCCTATGGCTTGCAATTAACATGACTAATGGCTTAATGTTGTATGAGTGAAACTGACTTTCTACTTTGCCTTTTGGTTATCCTCTTCATCCCCGATACACCAAGAACACACTATTATGAGTTGACGTGTATTCTAGGCAAATACACACTTAACTCCTAATGGCTTCACAACAGTGTATTCACTATTTATCTACTCTCAGTAGCTTAACACACCGTTTTGTTGAACATATTCTAAGCAAGAACGAGTAAGCTATGTGTTTGGAATATTTTGTTCACACAATCCCTAAAGAAAAATGCTCAGTCACTTGAAATTTGAACTGGACATTCTCAAGGAACCTACAGAGCTTTTCTTTTGCTTGCGGAAGACGCACGGTGGTTTTTGACGAGATCTAATCCGCACATACTATTTTGTTGATACTGAACACAAGACACCAATTATAGTTTTCAGATGGGCATCTAGGAATTGATCTTTAATATATCACCCATGCTTCTTGCATGTATTATTTTCTGTAATATATCACCCATGCTTCTTGTTGGGTTGAACAAGTTTTATTTTGTGGCTCTTGCAGGTAGAAAGTGTGAAAATGAAGTTGGTTTGTGCTGCCAGAAGCATGTAACATACTAGAGCAAGAAGAATTAGTTTATAAACTTTGGATATCTTCTTTCTGTGTATTTTGTCTTTCTATTTGAACAGATTCTCTTGTGTCTTTGATCTTCTGCTGGCTTCAGCTTTGTTGGTTTCAACACATTTGAACTAGGTTAGTTGATCTTCTCTTGAAATATCTTATCTTAACCACAGTAGTGTTTTATATTATGGGATGGTTTTTACTAGAGGTTGCAAAACAGACAGCTTGGGTAATCAGGTTAAAAACTTGTTCCGGTTAAAAGAAGTAATTCTATGCAACAAAAATATGAAAAGTAAATGATGGTAATAAAATTTTAGGAATAGGAAAGAAAAATAGAACAACTTGTTTGTTAGATAAAAATAAGAGGAAAAAGGAAATGAGGGATCATAAAAATATAAAATTATGATAGGTGGGCATCATTATTAACTTATTTATTATATATAGATAAATTTTATATTGGAACATAGATTAAAATAAAAATGTTATAATGGTGTATTTGAAATGCCGTAACATTAATTTGAAACTTAGCATAGAGATATGAAATATGTTTAAAAATAATTATAATCTATTAATCTGTTAACATATAATAAAATAAAGTTTTTTTAAAACACATGTCTTTATTTTAGTATATCAAATAACACATGTTATCATTTTATCATATCAAACTAATTATTTCTCGTATATCTCTCATAATAAATATGTTATTTATAATAAAAATCAATTTGATTTTTTTTTCTTACTAATATGTATTAAAACAACATATTATATTTATTGTCTTTCTTATATTGAATGATAATTATATTAAATAAGTAAATTAAACTATTAAATATCTAAAATAACTTTAATACATGAGCTATAACTTAATATTAAATTAATATTAAATTAATAGTAGCTTTAAGTAGTTGTATCTTTGTTTTCAAACAGCTTCCGTGCTGGTTCGTTTGAAACAAATTAATCAAAGCGTAGATAATATATGCATATTGCAATGGTTATTTTAAATGTAATAAAGCATCATATTGTAAAAGTTATAAAATAAAACAAAAAATGTTTATAATAATAGTAGCTTTAAGATCATTCACATCACATTTTCTGTAAACATATTTTGGTTTACTAATTTATTTATATAACATTTAATTGAAAAAAATACAAAATAATTGAAAAGATAATAATAAGATACGGCATCTCTAGGCTTTTCGAGCACAACCTTCACGATGTATGAATACTCTTAACGCCACCTCCTACGGTGGCGGAGGTGGTGGTGGCGGCTCTTTTGACTCCTCCGCCTTTTTAACATCTCCGGCCGCCGGTTTTGTTTCTTCCTCTTGCTTTCTTATCTCCTCCGGTGGCTTTACCTCCTGAAAAAGTAAATAATTTTTTTTTATCAAAACCCACATGTCAAAACTCAATATTTAATTAAACTTTAAAAAACCTGCCAACATTGAAAAATTAAACCACTTTGGCGTTATCTACAGACCACCGCAACCCTTCACGGCGTGATAACGCCGGCAGGGGCGGTGGCGGGGCGTTGTCCGGTAAGTTTTTTCCAATTTTAACACCCATTACGGGCGGTCTTATATCTTAATACATGTCCACCCTCATCCGGAAAAGGTATAACCTGACCACAACGTAAAATAATTATGAAATATTGTTAAATTTTTATTTGTCGAATGCGCTTAAAAACATTTTACAAGTCGAACTCCATCAAGTATGTAATACTAATATAGACCTAAGCAAAGTGAATTCTTATCGTGACACAATTTTCTATAACGTGTATATCTTTTTTACTTAATTAAAAAAAACCTCAAGTAACGTAATTTTAAAAATAGCTTTGAAATCTTCATCGGAATCAACACGAAGTCCATCTATAGCACAAACAAATATTATATGCGCAACAAATTAGCCCGTAAAAACACGTTGCAAGTCAATTTATATTTATGTTTTATTTTTTCAAACCGTGCTTATATTGTTTGAGGCGTCATTGAGTGAGAAGAAAAATTTTCATCATCAAACAAACAGTTCTAGTTACATATTCATATCAGATCAGGTTTTCTATCTCTTTTCTTTATAATTACATAAAAAATAATCATTTTTTCTCTCATTTTACATTTAAACAATTTGCTCCTACCTTTATCATAATTTACACTTTTCTATATCCGTAGCCATTTTAAAAAAAATATTAACAAATGTATAGGATTGAATAATGATTCCTCAAATATACAGATGAACAATAACATTTCTGTCTCTTTCACTCAAATATACATACTTGAATCACAACAACTTATAACACTCTCTACTCTCAAAAATCTCAAAAACACTCTCCACAAATACTTTCGTTTTAAACGCTCTCAAAAACACTCTCACAAAAATCTCTGAAATGGTTTCAACAAGTGCTCAATCATCCGTTGGTTGTGAAGCGTCTTCAAGTAACACGGTGATAGCAATCCTTCCTACGAATAGGAACCCCGAAGTATGGTGCAATTACGATTTATGTCAAATGGCTAGCGGTCCAGAAGGCTCGTTGCAAGTTTTGTCATAAGTTTTTCAAAAAAGATGCAAACACAACGTTGAAAAACCATATTGCAAATAAATATTGTAAAGCGTTAAAAGGTGAACCTTCTCAAGGTCAAGCTTCGATGACAAACGAAGGAAATATTTGGGCTTATAACGTTGATGCGGTTCGGGAGCAAATGGCGCAATTTGTAATTCAAGAAAGCTTGCCATTCAAACATTTCGACAACGAACGTTTGACTCGACTCATTCAACGAACTCTCCAACCACGTTACACCAATGTAAGTCGTGCTACTCTTCGAAGAGATTGTTTAAAAATGTGAAAAAGCTAAAAATGAATTAATATCTTATTTTGAAAATTTACAAACCGGAGTTAACATAACTAGTGATGTTTGGTCGACACCTCACGGTTCACCGGACTTATACATTTGTGTCACTGCCCATTGGGTTGAACCTGATTCGTGGCAAATGATGAAACGTACGATTGTGTTTGAATTGTTTGATTATCCTCACACCGGCCAAAACATTTTTTATTTTATTGATAAAGTTATTCAAACGTATAAATTAGAAAACAAAATATTTTCTACATCTTTTGATAATGCGTCAAACAACACTCTTGCGATAGATCATTTGAAATTAAAATATAAACCAATATGTGAGGGTGTGTTTTTTCATAATCGATATGTTGCGTACATCATAAACTTAGCCGTTCAAGACGGTTAAAAACGATTGAAACAGTTAAATATTGTTTTAAAAAAATGTTACGCGATATTTTTAGTAATAATCAAAGATATACTAAATATCGCAAATTTTGTAAAGACGCAAATACTAAATGTTTAGATCCGAATTGGGACGTACCAACATGATGGAATTTCACATGTAACATGTTTGAAAAGGCTATTGAACAAAAAGAAAGTTTAATAGCCTTTCATAATAGTTTGGTAAGTCGGGGAAAGGCAAATTCTTACCATCCATCGGGTTGGGCCATCATCGAAGAAGTAACAAAAATGCTTCAAGTTTTAAAAATGCAACTACATGTCTTTCTGGAGTTTATTACCCAACGAGTCCGTTGGTACTTCACCAAATTATTTAATGACTTCAAAATTAAATGAATTGTCGTGTAGGGGTAGACCTTATTCCGATATGATACCCCCAATGAAAGAAAAACTTAAAAAGTATTTTGAAGAAATGCCTCCCGTTATTACATGTGCCGCTACTTTAAACCCTTGTTTAAATTTGTCGGGGGTTGAAACTTTACTTGATAAAATTACTTTTAATTTGGATTTAAAAGTTTGGTAAACCAATGTATAGTAAAACTTTAAAAGCTACTTTCAACAAACAATTACAACAAATGTATGATGTTTATTTATTAAAATACGAGGAAACATCACAAATCCATGATGCTTTAAGGCATGCGGCAAATGCCGAATGTTCGAATGATCCAATGTTTGATTTATATAATACTTTAAGGGATGAATGCAATAAACGTCAATGTGGTAACACTCCGAGTAGTGAACTCGGGAGGTATGGTCTTACAAGCTTTTTATCAACCATGACTTCACATGAATTTAAAAATTTTGACTTGTTAGCTTGGTGGAAAGGTAAGGAAGATCAATTTCCCATCCTATCCACCATGGCCCGAGATTTACTAACCATCCAAGCTTCTACGGTAGCTTCGGAATCTGCTTTTTCTGTTAGTGGCAAGGTTATATCAATAAGACGAACTCGACTCACTCCACAAGCAGTTGAAATGTCAATTTGCTTGAAAGATTATTTGGATGCCGCAGAAAGAGTACAAGACGAACGTTTACTTGAAGGAGAACTGGAATACGATGCATAATTATACGAAGACGATGTAGAGAGCGGATTGACACCAGGAATGACTGATAATGAAGCGGCATATGATGACTATCTTCGTAACAGTTCCGGTTCTGGTGGCGAGGAATAAACGTACAAGTATAATACGAACGAAGAATCGACTATGTTAAATGTTTAGTTTTAAATGTTTTAAATGTTATTAATTGTTAAAATGTTTAAGTTGTTATAAAATGTTATAAATTGTTTAAATTGTTTATAATATTATAAATTGTTAAAATGCTTAAATTGTTTATAAATGTTAATAAATAGTATATATATATGTTTATAAATGTTTTAAATTGTTTAAATATTTTAAATGTTTATAAATGTTATAATTGTTTAAATAATATAAATGTTTATATATGTTATAAAATGTTATAAATTGTTTTAAATTATATAAATTGTTTTAAATTATATAAAATGTTATAATTGTTATAAATTGTTTCAATTATATAAAATGTTATAAATGTTTATGTTTTAATTAAAAGTTTAAAATTTTATTTGAATATAACAAAAATACAAATTAAAAAAAAACCGGTTTGGGCCCGAACCGGTTCCAAACCGACCCAAACCGGTTTGATAGGTTTGGGTTTTATGGAATTGAAACCAGTTTGAACCCGAATCGGTTTGGGGCCAAACCGGTTTTGACCGAGTTTGACCAAACCGGTTTCGGTTTGGGACCCGAACCGGTTTGGGTCCCCAAACCGTTTGTACACCTCTATACACGCCCATTCTCAAACGATCAAAATTGTTTAAACTGTCAGAAGCGGTTTGAAATTGTCTTTTTTCTAGTTCAGGTCTTTTTTCTAGTTCAGGTCGGATCCGATTCGGGTAGAAAACAATATCAGGCTGGTTCTTTTGTGTGGAGAAGGAGAACTGATCTCTGACAAACGGTTGTATCACGTGAAACATGTTTGAGCAAAAGCGGTTTGAATCTTGTTCTAGGTGCCTGGTCAAATCATAAAACCAGTAACAAAACTAAAACGAATGATCCAAATTGAGCCACCAGATTTTCTCGCCTAAAATAAGTTAACTGATGTCTTAACTTTCCTTTGAAAACGTAGGAGCCAAATGGAATTAATCGGATGATGGAATGGCCTTTAATTGATCCAATTAATGATTAAAAAAAACCATAAAACCGGTTTGGGTGACCACCTAACACCCTACCAAACAATCAAAACATGACAATGCCAAATTATAATGAAAGCTTACTATTTTGTCTTTATGTGTCAGCATGACTTTTGTTGATGTGTTGAATAAAAAATATTATTTTTATAAGAAGTTAACACAGCATATAACATCTATCTACTCTAATAATATTTTTTAAATTGTTACTTGTTATAATATTAGACTTCTTAAATTAATCTTTTGGTTTTTTTCATATTAAATATTTATATTAACTATAATTATATCATTTAATTTCTTTTAAGATTAAAATAGTTTTTTTAATAAATTAAGAAAGAGTTCTTTTTATAAATGTAATTTCTAAAGAAACAATTTTTGAATAACATTCGTAATTTTTTAAAACATAAAACTTTCTTAAAGATACAAATTATTTAAAATCAGTGATTTTAGAAATTAAGTTTTTTATGAACCATAAAAAATTTATAATTCGAAGTTATAATAAGAAATGTTTAGAAAATGACATTTTATTAAAACGTTTTGATTTTGAGCGAATTTATTAAATTTTCTTAAAAAAAATTTAAAACAAAAGTTTCAAAGAAAATAATATCATTATTTTATTATTTATAGTGTTTAGTTATACGTAATTTTAATCATATCATATTTTAAAATATCATACTATAATTAATAATTTTTTATTACTAATTATTTAATATTTTATTTATTCAACCCGTGTAATACACGGAGTACTAACCTATAGATATATGTATGAAAATGCTCAAAATTGAAAAACCTTCTCCGCTCTTACTATAAAATATTAGAGTTAATTTTGATTTTGCTCCTTGAGTTTTGACAATAATAATCATTTTTATCCAAAAGATTATAACATCAATTTAACTCCAAAGGTTTCCTAATTTGTTTCAATTTTACTCCAAAAATTTCATTAAAATTTTCAAGTTCGATCCAAACTTATAAAGCTTTTGGACTAAATCGAAACAATTTATGAAACTTTTGAAGGTAATTGATATTTTCAAATATTTTAGAAGAAAATAGTTATTTTTGTTAAAACTCAGAGATCAAAATAAAAATTAACTCAAAATATTAAAATATTTCTATTATTGAAGTAAAATCCAAAGCTTTTGATTGATGGTGAAATTTAAATAATATAAATCAGATTAAGAAAACTAGAAACATATAAATACAAAAACACAAAAGAACTCAACCTACTGTAAAGATAAAATAACATATAATCATTTCTGATTTTAGCTTGTAAACTCAATTTCTAGACTCAAAAAGGGACTAAAATAAAAATCGTATATATAATTTGTACATTCATTTTCATCTTTATCTTTATAATTTAATAAAATAATAAATTTAAGATGATAGGTGACATCACCACAATCACTTTTATTAAAATTTTCTCGTATCTCTCCTATTAATAATTACTTTAATTACAAATAATATTATTTAACACTTTTTTAGATTAAAAAAATCTATTTATTAATGTTATTTTTAAATAAATAAACATTTTCTTTATAAAATAATACTTTTTTCTAAAACGTAAAACTTTTTAAAAAATACGAAACATTTTAAAAAAGTCAAGTGTTTACAAACCAAAAATTTGGAGTTATAATAAGAAAATTTTTAAAAATGATATTTTTATACGGTTTGTTTTAAAACAAAATGTTTATTAGTTGGAAAAGTAATTTTTTTAAAAATGTTTATATTGTTGTTTTATTACTTATAGTACATTCTCATATGTAATTTCAGTCATAATATAACTTAAATATTTTTATAATTAAATTTATATATATATTAATAGTTTACATATTCAACCCGTGTAATACATAGGTTTACTAAAGCTAACATAAAATATATTAATTCGATTATAGTCCTAAGCTTTTATGTATAATCAATACAATCATCTTATCTTTTGTTTTGATTGTTTAAATATAATTAACCGTTCTCCGGGTTATGTTAGGGCAAATCAAAATATGTAACAATACATATATTCATGCAGAATGAAGGATTGTTTTAGTTTTTGAACAATAAACTTGTGTTTGCTGAAACATAATGACATACATAAACAATATTAAGTCTACATGCCATATTAAGCATCTAAAATTACATACAATATGAATTACTAATGGTACCAAAGTGTTATGATTTTTTTTAAATTATAAGTGTTTAAGTTTCTTGGGTAAGGATAAAATGTTAATATTCTTTTATTGTGATAATCGAGTTAATTTTTTAAGATCAATTAAAAGTTAATCTTAAAAAAAACTCACTACACATATATATAAAAGAGTAAATTACACGGATAGTCCCTGGGATGTGCACATATTATAATTTTACTTCATACTTTCAATAAATTAAAGATGAGGGCCTGACCTATGCATGATATGCATATCGGTAGTCGCCGACACCAACTGGGGTTAAGTTTCTATGTTAGTTTTTTTTAAAAAGACAAAAATACTTTTTATTTTTATCTTCTTTTTTCTCCACATTCAACACCCACCACCACCACCACCACCACCACTACCACCTCTTCCTTCGACCCACCGCCGCCGCCTCTACCGTCAACCTGTCAACCCACCACCACCTGCACCTCAACCCACCACCACTTGCACCTTAACCTACCACCTATACCTCAACCTACCACCACCTGCACCTCAACCTACCACATGTACCTCAACCTACCACCACCTGCACCTCAACCTACCACCACCTGCACCTCAACCTACACCACCTGCACCTCAACCCATCACCACCGCACCTCCTGCACCTTCAACCCACCACCGACATCGGCGCATACAATCTCAACCCACCTCCACAACCCACTACCACCCTTAACCCACCACCACCGTCACCGCATCACCCCCAACCACCACAACCGTCGCCAACCCATCACCATCGTCGCCAACCCACCACCACTGTCGCCAACCCACCACCACCATCACCGCATCACCCTCAACCCACCACAACCATCGCCAATCCACCACCACCGTCACCAGCTCACCACCAAATAAAGAGAGAGTTTTAAAAAAAAGAGAGAAAGGAGGTGGGGGGAGAGAGTGAAGATAAAGATGAAAAAGATGAAGATGAAGAAGATGAAGATGAAGATGAAAAAGATGAAGAAAATAAAGATGAAGAAAATAAAAATGAAGAAGAAGAAGAAGATGATGATAAAAATGAAGAAGATGAAGATGGAAGAAAATGGAGGGAGGAGGTGAGGTGTGATGGGTGGGTTTGAGTAGGGTAAGTTAGGTTTTATTTATAAATTATTATTTTTTTATATTTAGAGGTATATTGATAATTTTACTTTAACTTAACAAAGAAACTTAATCTTGGTTAGCGTCAAGGACTGCCGATGTGCATATCATTTATAGTTCAGGCCATCATCTATAATTTATTAAAAGTAGATACTAAAGTTACAATATGTGCATACCCCAGGGATTATCCGTGTTTTCTCTATATAAAAATATATTAGGGGCTGTTTGACAGCCTTTTAATCAGCCTCTTAATGGTTTAGATGTCTGAATGGTTCAACACTTAATGGTTCAGGCGGTTTGTTTCGCGAGCACATGTCTGAATGATTAAGACATTTACCTCTAAATGATTAAGCATTATACTAATGATGAATAGTTAGAGGTCTAATGCTGAATGGTTAAGACATATTATTTGAATTGGTCAGATATTTGCCTTTGAATAGTTAAATGCTATACTAGCTTTTAATGGTTCTGGCCTTTTAATGGTTCAACACTTAATGGTTCAGACATCTTATTGATTCAGCACTTAATCACTCAGAAGTTGTCAAACATCCTCTTATTTTATGTCTACATGTAAATTTTAGCATAAACAAATTTACATTTATGTAAATTACCCTTACATCTTGTAGTGTAATTTTATTTCGCTTATAAATTTACACATATACATAAAAATAACATATTTATGTATATTTGTAATGAGATTTTTTCAACAAAAAATAATAAAATATTTAATAGATTTTAAAAAGGTAAAACGATTATAATAATAAATAGTTAACATCTAGTTATTTTCCCGATGACGTAAGTTGAAGTATTAATTGTCACTTCAGAAGACACTATACATTTACAAGGGTTGTTTATGCAAAAGGTTGAATCATGAGGGTCTAATAACTCACTACTCATAAACATGTGTCTCTTTCACTCTCCAGAAACGGATCCATCGTCCTTTCTAGCATCTTTTAAACTTTTCGCTCCGGCGACGGACATCTCACCGGAATCCCCACACTCACGGCGGAACAAGGCGGTGACAAGGCGGCGATGGCATCTTCTCCGGCGAACAAACTCAAAACTGTTACAGAAACAAGCAATGATCACATCAATCACGAACAACGAGGGCGAACACGAAGCAAAGGACGGAGAGAGATGCTGCTAGGGTTAGGGTTTTGGATGCAAGGATTCCGATGCTTTCCGTGGATGGCGGTGATCTTCTTCCTCAAAGACGGACTCCGTGTGGATCCATCGACGCTGCAAATTCTCCTGAATTCTGCGAATATTCCGATGGTTGCGAAACCGTGTACGGTCTTCTCTCCGATTCGTTCTATTTCTTCGGTCAACACCGCATTCCGTACATCGCCGGTGGAGGTACGATCGTTTGTTTGTTACAGTGTTTGAATTTTCATACAGTTACTTGATTGATCCTCTAGAACATTCGTTGTGGTTATCGCATCTGAGAATTATGATTCTTCGTGTTGCTGATTATGCGTCTTCATGATTAGTTTTGAACGGAATTCTGATCTAGTTCGCTCATTGCATTTGATAGAGTAACTTGCTTGATCCTCTAGAACATTCGTTGTTGTTCTTCGTATCTTCGAATTATGCTTCTTCGTGAGTTCGTGTTATTCATCTTCATGATTAGTTTTTGAACCGAATTTTGATCTAGTTCGCTAATTGCATTTGATGTAGTAACTTCCTTGATCTTCTAGAACATTCGTTGTTATTATTCGCATCGTTGTGTTATGATTCTTTTGCTTTTCGTGTACATGCTATTATTAGTTGTTGATTCTGCATCTTCATGATTTGATTAATTGTAAACCGAATTTCAATCCAAATTTGTCGTTTTCAGATGAAAAGTGGTTCAATTTTGGTTAAAAACTGGTAATTAATCAAGGAATCTTCGTATGTCTGTTTGTGGAGGTGTTATACTTTCATATCTAACAATATTGCGACTGAGAGAGGATCTTGTAGCAACTGATAAACTTGCTGATTTGTGATCTTGAGATCATGAGTTCAAGACGTGCGTTTTACACAAAGTGTAGGGTGAGGATGCGTACATCAGATCGCGAAACGATCTAGTCTCTCTCTGGCCCCTGACAAAACGGGAGCTAAGTCAAACATCGGATAGTAGTACTGTGGTTATGTTGTGGAGAGATTAATAAATGCTGTTGTGATTATGTTGTGGAGAGATTAATAAATGCTATTGTGATTATGTTTTGCAGCTTTATTACAAGCTTTATCATGGTTTGCAATTGCATCTTCACCTTCTTCAACCATTTCATTCTTTACAATCACCATTTATCTTCTTCTTGGGAACCTTGGGGCTTCAGTAGTTGAAGTTGCAAATGATGCTGTAGTTGCAGAATGTGCAAAACAATCCACCAGTTCTGATCTTCAATCATTTGCATGGGTGGCTTCTTCGATCGGTGGGATCTCTGGAAACCTTCTTGGTGGTCTTTCTGTAGATCGGTTTTCCCCACGAGCAATGTTCTTGTTCTTTGGAATCCTATTGATTCTTCAATTCTTTATCACAGTTTCCATAAGTGAGAAGTCACTTGACTTGCCAAAGAACCGATCTACACATGGTATCAGTAGCCAGTTTTCAGAGCTCTTACTGGTGTTAAGAAAACCCGAGATTTATCAACCCATTATATGGTTTTCAGCATCTTTTGCTGTGATTCCGGCGTTAACAGGCTCCATGTTTTACTACCAGACACAACATCTGAAAATCGAGTCCTCAGTGCTCGGGGTTTCAAAGGTGTTTGGTCAGATAACAATGTTGTTATGGGGTGTTGTATACAATAGACACTTGAAGTCTCTCCCACCACGAAAACTTATTTCATCGATTCAAGGAACAATGGCGGTTTTGATGGTATCCGATGCATTATTTGTGAATGGGTTTTATCGAGCATTGGGTATGCCCGACTCACTATATGTTGTGGTTGTTTCTGGGTTCCTGGAGGTTTTATATTTCTTCAAGATTCTGCCTTTTAGTGTTTTAATGGCAAAACTATGCCCGCCCGGTTGTGAAGGATCTTTGATGGCGTTTGTCATGTCTACCATTGCGTTGGCGTTTATTGTAAGCGGGTACATTGGTGTCACGCTTGCATCGTGGGTCGAGGTCACAGAAACCGATGTTTCGGGTCTCCGGAAAGGGCTTCTAATACAGGCTGTGTGCACTGTTGTGCCTCTTCTATGGTCTTCTTATATCCCTGAGGGCCCAAAACCCGAACCCGATGCCCGAAAGAAAGAAGAGTAAACGAAGCAGAATTGGTGCAAATATATATAGGAAAGTTTTCTAGACAAGCTTAGTTCGTATATCTATAAATTATAGGTTTCGCTTTTAGTTTATTAGTTTATAAATCCGGTGGTATTTTAGTCTGTTTGTCCGAATATATTGTCATATTGAATTCATTACATTATTTTTAAAAATATATAATAAATAGTAGCTTAACATTGTTATAAACTTGAAATTATAAATAATAGAGTGTTAGAAGTGTAGTTGTTAAGTAATATTTTAAGTCGGTTGTTGAGTTGAGTTTAAGATTGTATCCGTATAACAATCGGTAAATTTTTAACCATATAATTATAAAAAAACGGGTATACACTTTGTACCCAATGGTTATTGTGTAACAGTTGCTTGATAGGTATTGTGTAACGAGTGTTTGATGGGCATGAGACATGATATAAAACACGGTTTGATGATCAGTATGTGTTGGCAACGTATTTTTACTTTATTATATATACTCTTGATCATATACTTTATGAAAACTAAAGAAAATTATGCTTTGTAAATAGACCAACCTAAACCTTACCACTCTAGTATTGTTTTAGAATCTGTTTAGTTTAGTTAGAGTGTGAACAAAATACAAATATGTGGTTTGTTAGTTTAACAATAACGTAAGAATGGTTTGGTTAACCTAACTTTTCAACCGACTTATGACGTACCACTCGTGTTTTGGTTTAGAAGCGGTTTGACTAACAGACTTTTGAACCATCAAACAGATCTTGCTTATGTCTTTCTCTCGGTATCTTTATTTAAATAATTTTTTAAATTCAAGTATAAAACAAACATTTTAAAATAATCATATATTTCTTTCTTAGTATGTTATCACACATACTATTTTTAATCTTCTTTACAATTAAAATGCTAATCCAATATATGTTGTTTAGTTGATGTTATGAAGATCAAGCTGTTATAACACCCTTAAGTTAAAAAAAAAGCATGCATTAGGCACGAGTCATTAGAGACAATGGTCCTAGGGCTTTAGACACATAGAGGTTGCAATGCCTTAAGGCAACACTTCAAGCATCATGACAAGAGATCAAGAGAGTTGAAATCGTCGAGAGTGTAGCTCCGTTGCAATAATATAAACAATAAGAGTGAATAGATGGGTTAAGTGACACATGATGTTTGGTTGTGTTCGAGTGAATTAGTTTGTAATTATTTGCAGAATTAAAAGTGCTAAAAAGATCTAAATCATAACATCTAAATTAAAAAACCTAAAATTCCAAACCCGGAGGATATCCAAACTTCGGTTATCCCGTATTTTCGAATTCGAATATCAACTTTAATTTTTTTTTGTTTTTTTCTTATATTGTGATAATTATAAATGTGAAATAAGATTTTTTTATTTCTTGGTCATGTATTATCATACTTAGAAATATAAAGTATCATTTTTTGAGTTTTTTTCTTTTACATTTTATTTCCTAACCTTTTTTGGGTTTACATTAAGCTTGTTCATGCTATTAATGATGTCAAATCCAAAATCTAACAATTTTTTTGGGAGTTAGACTTCCAACCTCAAACATAACGATTACTTTGGTGGTATAAAGTACACAACTTACAACTACAATGTCTATACTATGGCATCTAAATTGATTATTTCCTTTCTTTAAGGTTTCTAGTGTGCATATATATAGCCTATATCGTTATAGATATAGTTTTTTGGTGGTATACCACGTGTGTATGTAGGGCTGCAAACGAACTGAACATTCAGCGAACACTTCATGAACCGTTCGGCGGAAAGTTCGTTTATGTTCGTTTGTTTTGTAAAAGAACGAACACGAACAAGAAAATTTTGTTCATGAACACAAGCCGTGCTCGTTCATTTATGTTCATGAACGTCCGATTATGTGTTCGTTAAAGTGTTTGTTTATAATCTTAATTTTGTGTCAATTATTTTTATGGCTATTATATATTTTTCGATATTTATGTTAACTACTTATTTATTTTTGATTGATATTGTGTAATGTTTGTAATAAAAAATATAAATCTTATTCTAAAATAAATCTATAATAATTTGTATTTGTTTATGTTCATGAATTTTTTTGTGTTCATCATATTGAACAGTTGTTTGGGTTCGTTTGCTTTTGTTTGTGTTCATTTTCGGTAAGTATTCGTGAATAGTTCATGAACATTTTCATTTTCTTAATAAACGAACGCGAACATGAAATCTTGTTCGGTAAGTTTTCGTGAACAGTTCATGAACAAATTTATTTATTAACAAACAAATATGAACAAGGCCTTGTTCATGTTCATTCGGTTCGTTTGCAGCCCTATGTGTATGCATATCTATACTATATATAAATCATATGAGAGGGGTATTTTAAGATACAATAAAATAAAGAACAAATACTTATACAATCAATTTAAGGGTAAATAGTATTTATAACATTATTTACATAGGGAAGGGATCAAATGAGAACTAGTTTTTTGTGAAAACTCTAGGAACCAATCTCAACCACTAGTTATCAATGGCAAAATTGTAATTAACAAAAACATATTTAAAAAATTTATAAATAAAAAAATAACATAAAACTAAAAAAATAAAAACACAAAAATATTCCCCAATTTTCCCTCTTTCATAAAAAAATATAAAAAATAAAAAAAATTCCCGTTTTTTTAACGAAATTCGTTTTACACATGTGTAATATCGGATTTACACATGTGTAAATCCAGTACTACACATGTGTATAACTAGATTTACACATATGTAAACAACGGATGTACGCTTTTTTTAGAAAAGTATATTAATATGGTAGACGTTGGAAAGATAAAAAATACTGAATTTTATAGTGAATTTCTTTGAAAAAATGATGTCGTGAAAAAAAAGTTACGAACGTTTAAAAAAAAAAAGGGAAATAGCATGTGATTTGCATGTAATAAAAAATAAGTGGCTGAGATTGGTTCTTAGAGTTCTCACAAAAAAAATGTGATTCTGATTTGAACCCTCCCCTATTTACATATTACCCTTTACAATTAGTTACATAATTACCTTACACTTACTAATATTTACATAAATTTTTTTATTATCTATCCATAAATAAATAAAAAACTTAATTTGTTTTAGATGTCAACTATATCCTTTAATCTATCATATTTTAAAACTTTTTGATACTATAATTGTAACTTATATTTTTTTAAACGTTTTGGTGTAAACTTTTTCCTGAACCGATTTTATTTTGTGACGTATAATAAGTTAATGCATAAATATACAAGTAGTCGTATATAACCCACTTATATGATATTTAAAATTTTAGCATAGAAAAAACATAATAATAAACTTTTATAAAAATACTATAACAATAACAAAATATTATAAACACTTGCCGAATGTAAAATGTCACATGCCGCATTACGCGGACACCCTTCTATTATATATACATACATACATCTAGAATTATATTACCAGGTATTTCATTATCTTATTTATTTTTGGTGTTTAAAGACTAATAAAATTAAGTAGAAATCATTATCTATGATTAATTTATGAAATCTTTTAAATGGCAAAGGCCTCATGTACGTGAAACTCTCACCACCTTGAAATGCTTCATGCACTTGAGCTTTACACCTTTACAGTTTATACTCATGATAATAACAACAACAAACATATGCTTGCAAGAACAAATTTCATTGAGAAAGAAAACCGAAAACAAGAACAATCAAAAGCATTGATTCTTGACGTCAAACATAAAGATTAACCACATCACATAAAGCATAACATAAAACATAACATGATAAAGATAACCCAAGACAGCTAGAGACTATATAGGGCAACAAACATAAACATGTTTCTTGAATTGTGACAGCAAACACGTGCAGTGTGTTGTTTTATGGTTTAAACACGAGCATCCCACGAGTTGAAACAAACCTCGTGTGCAGCCGAAGTAAACAGACAGTGAATTTTTTCAGCGGGCGATTCGATTCATCCCAACACACGGCCCGCCATGTTCAAGTCAAATTGCCTCAACACCTCTTCACTTGCATCATGATTCTCTGTCATGCCAAAACACAAAGTTATTATCAAATTAAAATGTGTTTATGGTTCTACATTCATAGGTGAAGGAATCTTGATCGTATAGAATCAGATTTGAATTGATGAAGTTCATAGGTGCATTAATCTCAATCAGTAACCGTATGCTTCTGCATCAACGAAGGTCTAAAAACCATATAATCATGTGCAACGTAGAGATGATATTCGATTCATCGTCACAATTTTAGACCTAAAAGCAGAATTATGAAACCCTAAAAGCACAAAACACTATCCGATTTCTAATAAGAGATTGTTGTTGCATAAGGACAGTGAACTCACCTTGAGAATCAAGAGAATATGCGATCATCGATTCAAAACTGGCAGCTTTTTTCGACTTTGATTTGGATTTGTATGAAGAAGGTTTACTGATTCCAGCATTCTTAATCTTCTTTTTCTTCTTCTGCTCTTCATGTCTGCCATTTTGATTTGCTTGATTTCAAACCCTAATTCTTTCAGGCTTTTGAATTTGAAAATTGAATAAACGTTTATACATATATTATATGGCAGGGATTGTAAACGTTTAAACACGGGTACGCTTTTCCCCATGTATATTGAAAAAAGTACATTTTTAGGTGTTGTTTGACAACTTTTGAATGGATAAGTGTTAAACGAATAAGATGTCTGAACCAGTAAAAAATCTAAATCAATAAATGTTGAACCAGATTAAATTTGTTTGATTGGGTATCTGAATGACTATATAGAATAACTATTTCATTCATCTGAATTACTTCTTGATAAATATAATTTATCTGTTTGGTTACAACTCCTAATAATAAACAACTATTAAAGAAATAAAATACAAATCATATTAGAAAATTCAAATTACACATAATTCCTTCTTGAAAACATACTAAATATAAATAGAAATGAATAATTGCATACAAATTTGGTTTTAAGCATTTGACATTAGTTGAGTTGTTATCTCGTCACGTAAAGTAATCATATGCTCAATGCCTTGCGAGCCCCATTCCATGTCATGAACAAACTGGCCATCACTTTCTTCCTCTTGCATTTCTCTAAAAAAAGTATTCTCGTTGTATACCATAAATAACTGATCATCAATGTTTCATTTCCTTATAAAGTTATGGATAACGAAACACACAATCACTATGTCTTTTTGTATTGGAAATGAAAAGAGGGCCATTTGTTTTAGGATTGGGAATCTTGCTTTCAAAACACCATATGTGCGCTCAATTACATTTCTGACTTATGCGTGAGCATGGTTGAAATTTTCTTCCTTAGTCAACGCACGCTGTCGTTGAAAATCGGCTAACCAATATCTCGTATTACGGTAGGGAGTCATAAACCCACGAGTGTTGGTGTATACAACATCGCAAAGATAATATTTGTCTGTAAACGTTATGTAAAGCCCCGTTCCCGGGCATCTCATAGTTGGTCATTCATTGCTCTTAAAACATTAATAAACGTACATTTATTTTGCAGCGGAATTTAAAACTTTTATTAATAACTAAAAACATGTAATTTCATTCATTTACAACATTTTTTTTCATCTCAAAATACAAAGACATGTCAAAATACGGATGCCAGCCTCAAAATGCTCCCAGTAGCTTATGCATCCATGCCTGCAACTCCTCGGCATCAACAAATACCTGCCAACTATCATGCATACAAAAGTCAGTGACGCTGCGTGAGTTATAGTTTTATAATAAAACATACTTTTCTTCGTTAAAACCGTACTTTACTTTACTTCAAAATCATACTATACTTTACATTCGTTCGTGATCATACATCATACATACATACAGATAATATCATTATTATCTTCATCATTACATTCATTAACTTCTGTTCATTCAACGTATTACATTATCGTTCATTTTTCTTTCTAGATCCGGTCGGACTTTACCCTCTTCGTGGCACTCAGCCACGATTACTGAGGTCGAATGACAAAGATCCTGTTTAGTACATTATTATGATAATTCATTAACGTTCATTTCATACGTTCGTTCTTTCCATCATTATCCTTCTCATTCATCAACTCACGCCATACTCCCGACTCATGTCCGAAGACTGGCACTGTGCTGGGGTCTGTACACAAACCCCTGAGTCATGTCCGAAGACTGACACAGCACCGGAGTACGCGATTCATTTCTCTTTCATCTCATCTCAGTTTCACGCACTACTCCCGAATCATGTCCGAAGACTGATACTGTGCCGGGGTCTGAACACAAACCCCCGACTCATGTTCGAAGACTGACATAGTACCGGAGTACGCGATCCTCTTCTCATTCATCCAGATCCTGTCTTATGCAATACCCCCGACTCATGTCCGAAGACTGATACTGTGCCGGGGCCTGTAATCAAACCCCCGACTCATGTCCGAAGACTGACACAGTACCGGAGTACGCGACAAGGACCTCTTTCGAGTCTATTGCGACACCGAGTCACTCACCTCATACATATGCTTGCAAGCCTTTCATTCGTTCATTCATTCATTCATTCATGCATGCATTCATTCCTTTCAACCGGGACTTTCTCTCTCTTCCTTCTTCCCCCGAATGAAGAAGATGAAGAAGAAATGGGCGACCATGCCCCTTTAAACCTTACAGTAAAAGGGTTTTGTACTTTGTACACTTTTTCCCCCTCCACTTGTGCTTATTATCTATTCTTTCTATTTACTTTTTTTTCTTTTTGTTTAAATAGAAATTCGAGGTGTTACAAGTCTACCCTCCTTAAAGAGGTTTCGTCCCCGAAACCTGTCGCTTCTCAAACAGTTATGGGTAACACTGTCTCACCTCTTCTTTGATCTTGCACTTAAACTTAGATCCCTTTAGGCTTCACTGCACCCGCACAAGTGAAACCGTCATCCTCCTTAGCCTATTCTCTTTTTTATTAATAATGGCCGCCAGTTGCTTCTCGTGGTTGGATACTTTGTCCATCTCAATGTTCTATAGTAGCATGATCATATCCTCATCGGTTGAGCTCTTTCTTAGACGAGATGCATGGAACATCAGATGAATTCCACTTAACTCATCAGGTAGCTCCAGTCGATGTGTCACTTCTCCTACCTGAGCAACAACTAGGAATGACTCTCTACACTTTAGTATTAGCTTTACTCGATTCCAAATCAAGCAATCCACTTTCCTGGTCGAAGCCTTCATCATAATTCATTGTTATAGGTCGACACCAAACTCTGGTTGTGCACGGTTGATTAATCCATCTCTTTGCAACACTTGGGGTTCGAGTCGTAGATTACTAATCAACTCACCCGGAGATGTACATCTATCCACCTACGCCTATCTTGAGCAGTCTAGCAGGAACAAGCACTCTCTCTCTCAATTCTATCGCGTAATTGTTGATACATATGTACCTAGATTCGGATCTTATGTAATATGTCTTGAATGTCTTACGCTTATGTAATGCTTGGGGTACTTAATGAAATGAGAATATATGGTTGTGATTTATAATGTTTAATATTTCATTAATGAGTTGTGTAACGCATATTGACTAGATTATATAGGTTTGTGATTGTTTGAAATGATAAGCATAATGTTATAATAATGAATACATTCAAACTTGGTTAAGTGAAGTTCTCTTGCGTCCGACTGGACCATGCGCCCCAACAGTGGTCATGCGTCCGAATGGCCATGCGACTGAGTGTCCATGCGCCTAAATAGTCCATACGCCTGAACAACTTCATGCGACTGACTCAGTCGCATAACTGAACACTCAGTCGTGTGAATGGATCAACCACATGGTTCAATCGCACGAATGAACCATGCTAATGGTTCAGTCGCCCGAATGAGCAACCCTAACCTATAAATACCACCTAATTCGTGGAAAAAGAAAATCATCATACACACTTCGACTCCAGACATACCCTAGCCGTCCAGAGACCTCTAAGATCATACTCCAAGTTCATAGATCGCGGTAGATCGATTCCTAATCAATTCTTAACGTTAGATTCAATACATAATTGTGTCTACATGCGTTCTCACTGATTGGATCGCAAATCAAATAGGATTCCGCACTATTTGGTTTGGTATACACGTTAATCAGTTAGTACATTGTCCAGTACACGATCCCTAACAAGTGGTATCAGAGCCTTGGCTCTTGATTACGTGTTGATTCAATCGTTTTTGATACAAAAATTGTGTTTTTTCAACTAAAAATGCAATCTTTTTGTGTCAAACGGAGTCTTAGATGTTTCTTGACCATAAAGTTTAGTTTTTCCGGCATATGGCAATTAGGGTTTGTGAAAATTCGAGTTTTTGCAGCCAAAACACGTTTAACCTATGAATTTTCAAACTTCAGCAGGTTCAGTCGCACGATTGGCTCAATCGCACGACTAAGTTCATTCGCATTCCCAAACGCAAGATTGGATTCATTCGTACCCTCATTCGTACGACTGAGAACTCTATTCGGACTGTTCAACCGCATTAGTTCATTTGGACGACTGACTCATCCGCATTTGTTCAGTCGCACGATTGAACCGTTCGCCTAGTTCAATCGCCCGAATAAGCCCAATCGCATACATTCATTCGCACACATAAACAGTTTGTTTAGTAGTAAAGTTAAGTGAAATGGAGGACCAGTTTTCAACATACACAACAAGTAGAGACACTCGTATTCAGAATCTACTGCTGTTGGAGAACGAAGTGGGAATTCATAATAAACCCGAAGCTTTACGTTAGACGACTACCCACAATGGAAGCAACGTTTCGAAATCTACTTAAATGGAGTAGATACAAATCTGTGGAAGGCAATAGACAGGGTACAACATACCTGTTGAGCTGACGGTGTCAAACTTACGTTAAGTGGCATGTCTGATGCCAAAAAGTAAAACCACAACGCTGAGAAGAAAGTCTACGCTTTGCTTACTCAGTCTATTCCGAAGGACATCTTCCATCAGTACTCGGAATATACTCAAGCAAAGAAACTGGGATGCGTTGGAGAAGAGGTATGACGGAAATGCCTCACTCAGGCCATTAAGGCCAAAGCCTTGAAGAAGGAGTTTGAAACTTCTCTTTAATGGGAAAGGAAGGCCTGGACGATGTGATCGACAGATTCTACCACTTGATGAGTGAGATGCACACTCATGGAGTTACTAAGTCGATGGAGAATAAGGTATCCAACATTGTAGATGGATTACTAGAGAAATGGGCTTCCTTGATTTCTAATCTTAGATAAATGGGATGGTCTCAAAGTTAAACATAAATGACTTCATTATGAAACCGAGAGAGGAGGAGCTTAGGATGAAGTATAGAGCTCAAAAGGCAAACTATGACCAAATCCTGTGCTCTACAACACGACTCCTCCGGTACAGACATCTAGAGCACCACTGCAGACTGCCTTCGTCTCAAGCTCAACAAGTCCAGCAGAAGCATCTACTTCAGGGACTGAAACGTCAGGGTCGTCTGGTACCCAGTATATTATACCTGAAGCCAATGCAGCAAAATTGAAGACCGATAACTTCGGTAACGTGACTGTTGAGGTGGCCAGAGAACACATGGACCTCCTAGCTGCTGTAGTCCACTCCTATGATGGACTAATTGCTGGAAAGATAGGAAATTGCCACCTGGCAGATGAGGATTATGAACAGGTGGATGAGATGGAGTTGGAACGAATGGATATTATGTGGGCCTTGGCAAGTGCTGTCCGACGAGCTAAGAAGTTTGTCAAAAAGACCGGATAGAACATGGTTGCAACCAAGGACACGACCTTTGGCTTCGACAAGTCAAAGGTAACCTGTTTCAACTGTGGTGTGAAGGGCCACTTCAAATGGGAGTGTGTGAAGCCAAAGAAGACTGGTAATGGCAATCCTTTCTCATCCTTCAATCATCAGGACAAAGCCACATCTAGTAGTTCTACTTCATCAAGCAAGGATCCGAAAGCCTTGACTGCGAACGAGGATGAAGGACAGGACTAGAGCTTTCGGTTCGTCTCACCGGGAGAGACCAACATAGCTAGTGTGGATGACATAAATAATGATTCCGCCAGTGAGGGAGATATAGCAGTAGAGCTCGCGATGTCAAATTCTGAAGACACTACACCTGTGGTCATACACCTGCCTGAAGAAGTACAATCTACATCAAAGTCAGAATCACCATAACCAGAGACGACAGATTTTGCACACATGGTTGATTCCTCTTCAACATCTCAGGTAAGTACTACTGACCAGTTGTTCAATAATCATGCTTGTTCTAATTGTAATAAATTTAGAGAAAGCATAGATTTAAAATTTACTAGGTTATTAGATCATAATGATAGCTTAGTAAAGGATCAGGAACTGTGCACTGAAGCTAATAGAGTTTTAAAACAAAATGAGCACAGTTATAAGGAAAAGATAGACCTATTAAACAAACAGGTTAGAGAAACATAAGTAGTTGCCTTTAACCAAGCTAATGACATTAGGTACTATCTTAACTCCCTAGAGGATACTAAGAAGCAGAAAGCAGTTTTAGAAGTAGAAGTCAACTCCTTAAAACAAAAACTGCACAGTTGGACAAGCTCATCTCATATGTCCAACACTTAGTGAGAGAGAGAAACAACGGAGGATTGGGATACAAAGTGGTTCCGGCACCACCTGAGACCTTGATGAACACCAAAAGTAAACCAATTAATAATACCCCATCAAGGATCATGTGGTGACCACTCCTCTTGTTAGTGACCCAGATACCACAAGTAAATCAATTGCATCTGGCACTAAACAAAAGGAGTCCACTTCAAAGGCAAAAGGAAAAATGCCTTGTGTTAACCTAGAAAAAGAGTTTGAAAAGGTTAATTTAAAGTCAGGTTCAAACAAAGTCAAATCAGAACCCAAAAGATTATTAAACCTAATCAATCACGCACATCATGTCAATGTCCAGGTAAACAAGAAATAAAAGATGTAAAACTAGGTTAAACAATTAAGTTTGTAAAACCCGACCATACATCTAACAAAGAAGTGTCTCAATCTAAACAAAATAAGGTCAACCGTGTGATACCTACATCTCCATAAAAACATTTAAACCGTAAAGTTGAAAGCAGATCCTGCTACAATTATGGAGAGTACGGTCACATTGCGTCTCATTGTCCTTATTATCAGACACCGAGGAGGAAAGTTGAACTTCCTAGATCTTTTAAGAGGAACTCAGTGATGCCTCCTAAAAGGGATAGTGAACCCAAAGTTCAACCCATCAGCCAGTCGTCTGTTTATCACAAACAGGCCTTACACAAAGCTGGTCTATGGAAAGAAAAATCCGCCTCAGCGTCTGAAAATGAGAACAAACAGACATCTGAGCTTCCCTCAACCTGAAATGGTCAATGGGTTGAGTTTATGTTATGTGATGCCTCGGGAAACCCAATGAATGTTTTCAATGAATGTGCATGGTGTTCGCTATAGTGCTGAGACTAACACATGGATTGTAGATAGCGGAGCATCCAGGCACATGACGGGGAACAGAGCTCTCTTATCAAACGTCAGACAAATCAAAGGAGGGCATGTTTCATTTGCTGGAAACAAAGGAGGGTATATCATAACCCAAGGAGAAGTGGGAAATCAGAAAGTTAAGTTTGACAAGGTAAATTATGTCCAACAATTACATAATAACTTACTTTCTGTTTCTCAAATATGATAAAGGCTTCAAAGTAGTCTTTGACAATAAGAAGTGCTACGTTCTGAAGAAGGACTACGTGATCCCGGAGGACCAAGTTCTAATGACAGCTTCAAGATATAAGGATCTTTATGTTTTGGATCTTTTGAAGGCCTCCACAATGGATCGTGAGGTTCAGTGCTTCTTGTCCAAAGCTACTGAAAAGGATTCCATCTTCTAGTATAGGAGAATGGGACACATAAATCCAAGGAAGATGAATCACTTGATCCAGAACGATCTAGTGAGGGGAGTGAACGTCAAAAATTCCAACTGGATTCTGTGTTGCGTGCAAGAAGGGCAAACAGAAAAAAGTCTCATAAGGAAAAGAAAGTTCATTCCATAGAACTACCTCTTGAGCTTCTTCACATGGTTCTGTTTGGTCCAGTCAGTACAAGAAGCATCGCAGGCGACTTGTACTGCTACGTAGTTACGGATGACTACTCAAGATTCTCTTGGGTAATGTTTCTGAAGTCCAAATCAGAAACATTTGAATCCTTCAAGGAATTAGTAACTACACTGGAATCCCTATACAAGCTGAAAGTACGACAAGTGCGCTCAGACAACGGAACCGAGTTCAAGAATCAGTGGATGGAGGCCTACTGCATGGAAAAGGGAATTATGCATCAATTTACCTCTACCCACATTCCTTAGATGAATGGTTGTTGCTGAACGGAAGAATTGCAGCTTGATAGAGACCGCACGGACTATGCTAGCAGACTCGAAACTGCTTATTCAATTCTGGAATGAGGCAGTTGCAAATGCATGTTATACGCTCAATCGAGTTCTGGTAGTTAAATGCCATGGAAAAACATGCTATGAGTTACTACAACGATGTAAACCTAACTTAGAGTATCTCAAGCTGTTTGGTGCTCCATGCACCCTGCTGAAGAAGACTCAGGAGGGAAAATTCAGCGAGAAGGTAGATGAAGGGATCTTTCTAGGATACAACATACCAAACAAGAGAGTTACAACAACTCAACGGGTCAAGTAGAGGTGTGGTGTAATGTTGATGTTCAGAGATACACCATACCACCTGCTGGAAAAGGGCCTGCTTACTTTTTTTACTATGATGGATTCTTCAAGTCCTTCAACATACCTCTCTCCACTTCCGAAGACGAGTTGGCAAACAAGATGATGTACGATGTCTTGAACACACCGTTTTAAGATTCAACACCATACGGTTCACAAAGTCAATCATCTACCAAATCAGGGGAGCACTTGATGTGAGTGACTCTTCCTCTGATGAAGAAAATATAGAAAATGATCAGAACAACCAGGATGAACAGGTTCCGACTACCACAAGTCCACAAGCATCTGACAGTGATGCTTCTGAGCCTTCTGAACCTCAGACTCCTATAGCCTCAGATCAAGAACCAAATGTGCATAATCTTGATTCTGAGGTGGTTGTTCCAACAACTCCGGCTCACGTATAAACGTCTATCATCCTTTGGATAATATCATAGGTGATGTGAGATCCAGAGTTCAGACCAGAAATCAGTTGTACTCAGCTGATTATGCCTCTGTGATGGAAAAGAGATACCTTCATGATGGTGCCTATCATTTTTTGTGTCTTAGTTTGAGCAAAGTATGTTAGTGAAGCCCGGAATGATGATGCATGGGTGAGTGCCATGCAAGAAGAACTTCTTCAGTTCAAGAAGTTGGGTGTATGGAGTCTAGTGGATAGACCTAAAGGTGCTAAGGTCATTGGCACCAAATGGGTCTTGAAATGCAAGAAAGATGATCAAGGAGTGATCATCAGAAACAAGGCTCGGCTTGCTGTTAAGGGATTTCGACAAGTTGAGGGTATTGACTACAATGAAGTGTTTGCACCCGTGGCAAGAATGGAAGCAATCCGCATCTTTCTTGCCTATGCATCGTATATGAAGATCAAAGTATATCAAGTAGATGTGAAGAGTGCGTTCCTTCATGGTGAGATCCGAGAAACAGTGTATGTCAGTCAACCCGAGGGATTTGAAGATCCATATCATCGGGACAGAGTTTACAAACTTGACAAGGTGCTATACGGGCTTCATCAAGCTCCAAGGGCCTGGTATGAGAAACTCTCGAACCATCTTGTGAAACATGGTTTCGTAGGGGAGTCATTGACTGTACACTGTTTATCAAAGAAAAAGATGGAGATTTACTGCTGGTACAAATCTATGTCAATGACATAATCTTCGGTTCCAAGAATGAAGAATTATGTAAAGAGTTTGAGGCAGTAATGAAGGCGGAGTTTGAGATGAGTGCAATGGGAGAGATGAAATTCTTTCTTGGGTTACACGTGGATCAGATACCAAATGGGATTTTCCTACATCAAACTAAGTATGTAGGTGATATTCTTAGTTGGTTTGACATGAAGAATGCTTCTACAGCTGGAACTCCACTTGCTACAAACCATGATGTAGCACCCGACGAGAATGGTGATCTGGTGGATGCCACTATGTACTGAGGAATGATTGGATCTCTCATGTATCTCACTGTCTCACGACCTGATATCATGTATGCTACATGTTTATGTTCATGATATCAAGCAAAGCCTAAGGTGAACCATCTTATTGGTTTCAAAGGGATTTTTCGTTATCTGAAGGGTACACCCTCACTTGGGTTGTGGTATCCTCATGATGATGACTTTGAGCTTACGGCGTATAGCGACTCGGATTACGGAGGCTGCAAGATGAACTAAAAGTCTACATTAGCAGGGTGTCAGTTCTTTGGGAGAAGATTAGTAACCTGGCAGTGTAAGAAGCATACCTCAGTTGCATTGTCAACCTGTGAAGGAGAATATGTTGCTGCTGCAAGTTGCTGTTCACAAATCATATGGATTCAACAGCAAATGCGAGATTACGGTTTAAAATTCTCTTCTACTCCTATCTTTGTTGATAACTCAGCTGCAATTGCAGTCACCAAAAACCCGGTCCAACATCCTAAGACCAAACACATCGGGATTAAATATCACTTTATACGTGATTGCTTTGAAAAGAACTTAATCGATGTGGTAAAAATAAACACAAATTTTCAACGCGCTGACCTCTATACAAAGGCTTTTGACAAACCACGTTTTCTATATCTGTTAGAGGTCAACAACGTTAAAAAGAAAAATGAGGTCATTCCTGAAGATGCCCATGTGTAGTCCGATGTGTCATGTAAATTTACTTTTCTTTTTTTTTATTTTTTTTTCAAATTTTAATTTATTTGTTTAATTTTACGTTGGTTAATTAAAATTGGTCTTACTGTCTTGCCTATTAAAATCCTAAAACGCTAATCCATTACAGTTTTAAATTTTAGGGGGAGAATAGGTTTAGACAGTATAAAAAAATGAGGGAGAAGGAGAGGTAGCCGATAAAAATAAGATCGTATGGTTGATATCGATTCAATATTTGGAAAATGATAGTACACAGGAGCAAACCTTGGGACTTTAAAATTTAAAATTGAAAATGATACAAAGCTCAACTATAAGTCTGTGTAGTTTGAGCAAAATAAAAGGAAATATGATAGATAAACTAGCTACTACTAAGGTAACACAAAGAAAGTAGACCTAGAGGTTGCTAGACCACAAATGATATGTTGGTAGATTCGACACAATAGATGACTAGACCTTGTTGGTGATCTCAAGATTAAACTAATATGCTTGACTAGCTGTGGGTAACATCTTATCCCTGGTTAACACAATCAACAAAATTCCAATAAGGGGTGACGAGCAAAATAAACTCCACGAGTGTGTGCGTAAGACCAGAGCATGAGCAAGAGCACAGAAAAAAAATGAAAATACAATCAAACTAATAACCTATGTTGTTGGTGAGATCTGTGCAAAAAGAATGAAATTGCTCAAACAAGAAGATAGGTTATGTGCCTCTCTGCTGTGCGGTGGCACTAACCTGAGGATAAGCATAATCTATATATTCTAAAATTCATTGATGTTTGCTGCCTCTCTGCTGTGCGGTGACACTGACCTGAGCCTTGGCTTCTCTTTGAAAGTTCTGTGAATAGTTTCTTCTTGAATGCTACCCTTAGACCGCTCAAAAATCTCCTGAAGAATGTTGATTATCATATAAGTGTGGGATCCATAAATGCTTGTTGAAATAAACAAACCATAAACCATCACCAATCTATGTTGAAAGTTTGTGTATGGATTTAAAAGGACAAATATACTGACAATCATTGTGGCTACAATTCTTGAAAGTTCAAATCAGTGTGGGGACCTAATGGTACTAGTATGATTTCCTAAATTTGCTAAATGACTCTAGATGAAAAACAAGAATAGTGCATCAAAAGTTTTAGATAACCTGTCCCGAACGATTTGAATATCCTGTATGATTCCAAACTGAATTAGTCCATGTATGATTTAGATGAATTGAAGCTGCCTTTTCCAGATAAATAATTTCTTAGATTTATAACTTAGGACTTAACCCTCACAAAAACACAAAAACATGTCTTAGTTTTAAGTTTCAGTCTTATTTCTTTTATAAAGTTTGTAAATTTTAGTTTTGTTCAATATCGGACTATGTCATGGAAGTTGATAGAGAACCTCATCATCTAAACGGGCACGTTTGAGGTGACCACACGTGCTTTCAAATAAATAAAAAAAATGGGTCACGTCTGAGAGACAAAGTATTTTATAAGGACCACGTCTGAGGTGGTCAAAAGTTTTTCAAGTTAAAATGATCATGTCTGAGATGATCAAATGTCAATAATGTTTAATCAAAAGATAAATGAAAAATGATCATAAAGTCAAAATCATGAGTATGATCCATTCGCACGATTGGACCATGAGTATGGACCAGTCGTACGATGGATGATACGTATGAGCCCAATCGGACGTTTCACCCACACATATGGGACATACGTGCGACTGGACCATAAGCATGAATAAAACCACACGATTGGATCACAAAATGAACCAATCGCAGGGATGAGAGTGACCAAATGACAAAGTCGCACGACTGATCGCCAGTCGCACGACTGAAGGTGACCGACTGTGCCAATCGCACGACTGATCTTCAGTCACACGACTGAAAGAAACCCCAGTATAAATAGAGGGGGAGTAGGAAGTAGTCACTCATCACTCCTAATATCGTCCTAAAGTCGCACAAGAGCATTGGTACTCTACCAAAACTGAGTTTCATTGATGTAGCTTGGAGTTTGTGATTCTAACGATTACTCTATTCATTTGCAGGTACACTCCAACTTAACTCGGTTAAAAGTGAATGTCATAAATGCAAGTTTTAGTGTAGAACTTACTACAACTTGTCAACGAGACTTCTCTTAAGAATAGAACACTTAAATGGTCACCCATGTTGGACTAAATGATTCTAAGTGTTGATTCGAGTCTCTACGGTCAAAATGATTGTAAACACAAAGTGAAATATTAGGTCTTGATAAATGTTACAATCCTTTGTGTTTAACAGTGAGGTATACGAATGGACACGCTGATGAACTCCAGTCGCACGATTGAGTTAGCCGAATGACTCAATCGCATGTATGAACCATGCTTATGGGTTCTGTCGTATGACTGCTCCAATCGCATGGTACAGTATACGACTAAGTCGCAAGCTCAATCGTACGACTGAGCCCAATTGCACGACTAGACCTCAGTCGCATTGTCCATTCGCACGATTGTACTAAATGAATCTAGTTCATTGAAATCCAAGTGTCATCCATGTACACCAATTCTAACTTATATGTCTTGTATTGCAGCACTATGGCTGAATGCTGGATAGTGAACAACAAGCATAATGTATGTGCACATGTAGATGCTAGTCTGAGGATGAGGTACACTGGGGACATCAACGCAGGTGTGTTCAACAAGAGAAACTTGAGTCTCATGTTCAAGTGCTTAGCTCATGACATCCATAAGGGTATAGTGTCAAGTGGAGCAGGAATTGATGAGATGTCTAATCAAATCCAGAATGCATACTTAGCACTGATGTTAAAACATCTGTCCACATGCTCTCAGATGATCTTCTTCTTGTTGATGGAGAGGAAGAAGATGATGTTTTGGACAAAGATGGGAATAATGCTATGAAAATGGGCGGTGGTATGGATGACGAAGACTCTCAAGAAACTAACGAGGTTATGTCATTTAGGGTCCAAGCTGTCTATGCTTATTGGTTACAGTAGAATATCTCTCAGGCTTATGAACAGCAGATTGATCCACAACAGAGCCAAAAGCTTGCAGAGAAGAAGTACTAAAGATTCTAGAAGAAGGTGATGACCGTGAAGTTGAAACTAAGTTCCTGATGCTTTGGCAGTATGATAATTTCAACCCGATCAAGAATCTTTTGAGAAACAGATTGAAGATTGTGTGAAGTACACATCAAGCTCAAGCTGAAAAGACTAAATCTCATGACAAAAGGAATTATTAGATGTTTATGTATTTGAAAACTTTTGTAATTGAATCATGTATAAAACTTGTGTACATAATGTTTATATTTTGATTATTGGTATTTGGTATTTTTGTCTTGATTATTAACTAATGATTGTTGTGTTACATGTATAAATCAAGCAGATCCAAACTTCAGAGGGATGAACATGATGTTGCTCCCCTCCAACAGATCAAGACTCAGCTCACAATGATTCTTGATCTGCAGGGTATTGTTAGGAGATCGGTGATGTACACTTCTGAAGAAGGAGAGATCATTCACAATCTCACTGACGAGCAAATTGCAGAAATGTTCAAACTTAATCCCGATGAGATAGTCAAGGACGCTCCAACTTTTGTAGAAACCAGTGACGACGAGCTGAACGACATTGATGAGATAGAGATCGAGGACGTCACTGCAGAGCATTATCCTAAGTATGCTGATAAAGAGGGAAATGTTGTTCCCAATTTGGGTGACTCCCTGGTCGGTGATACATTTAAGATTAGATAAGATGGAGCAAGAGTCCGAGAAGGTTGAAGAACAAGCCCAAGCCTCAACACTAATGTTGATATCAGAAAGGTTGAATGGGCAGCTTGTTTTGAGGAGATTCGAGCCTAATGCGCTGCTCCTAAACAGAATGTCTACACCAAGCTCTACAATGTGAAGAAACATCATAAGGTGTCAGGAAAGATAATTGCGTGGGCCTATTTTGATGATCTTAATGTATACATGGTGAAGAGAGAGAAAGGTATTGAGTACTTTAGATTCCCGCATGATCTAAAGTCTCTACCTGGTTTTGAGCTCAACCAGTTGGCTAAACTGAAGTTGTTATACGCTGACCCGAGAAAGATGTCAGGCTGGTTTGAGGCTGCCTTGAAGAAAGAGTACCACACCAGGTGGGTAAAATTCAAACCTCAACAACCTACGAGGTATATCAGACATTTTGAAGTTGATCCCATAACTGGAAAGCCAAAGATAGTGCTGAAGTGGAGTCCTCCACGAACAATATCAAAGATCCCTCTACGGGAGATGCCACAGGACTTCACTCCTCACTTCAAATGGTGGTACTATGATTGGAGAACAAGGGAAGCTGTCATAGTTCTGAACAAAGAGGAAGAATGGATACTATTAGGGTATTAGACCCGATGTGGCTTACCAACTTCTCAGCTGACGACGTCTACACTCTATACAAGTGGCCATTGTTCTATGACATGCAGGATATTGTACAAGCTCTCCAATTTCAAAATGTGATACGACTCTGCTTTTCATTTGAAATACATGCAGGAGTCACAAGAGAGGAGAAGTACAAGAAGTATGAGGAGGTTATGAAGAAGGTAAGACGATAGATAGATCTAGGTCAAGGGGGAGTTGTTGATACATATGTACCTAGATTCGGATCTTAATGTAATATGTCTTGAATGTCTTACGCTTATGTAATGCTTGGGTACTTAATGAAATGAGAATATATGGTTGTGATTTATAATGTTTAATATTTCATTAATGAGTTGTGTAACGCATATTGACTAGATTATATAGGTTTGTGATTGTTTGAATTGATATGCATAATGTTATAACAATGAATACATTCAAACTTGGTTAAGTGAAGTTCTCATGCGTTCGACTGGACCATGCACCCCAACAGTGGTCATGCGTCCGAATGGCCATGCGATTGAGTGTCCATGCGCCTAAATCGTCCATACGCCTGAACAACTTTATGCGACTGACTCAGTCGCATGACTGAACACTCAGTCGTGCGAATGGATCAACCGGATGGCTCAATCGCACGAATGAACCATGCTAATGGTTCAGTCGCCCGAATGATCAACCCTAACCTATAAATACCACCTAATTCGTGAAAAAAAAAGATCATACACACTTCGACTCCAGACGTACCCTAGCCGTCCAGAGACCTCTAAGATCATACTCCAAGTTCATAGATCGCGGTAGATCGATTCCTAATCGATTCTTAACATTAGATTCTATTCATAATTGTGTCTACATGCGTTCTCACTGATTGGATCGCCAATCAAATAGGATTTCGCACTATTTGGTTCGGTATACACGTTAATCAGTTAGTACATCGTCTAGTACACGATCCCTAACAATAATCCTCTAGGGCATCTAGGCAACCTAGCGGGTTCATTAATAGCAATCTCTACATCGAAGGGCTCATCGATGTTCTTTCTCCTAACATGCCACTTACAACAGAAAGTAGTAGGAACGAGACTACTACTAGCATTGCATTCAAATCATAGATGAACGAAATTTTAAATTACCAGAAACGTACCTGACATCAAGTCGAAGTCCACTCCAGCCTCCTCTTGATCATGACAAAAGCTCTAACCTTTACCCTCTGTTCCATTTCCTCGCACCGGAGCTTCCTGCTTTCGACTTCTTACAATCCCTACTCAGGTGTCCAGTCTCGCCACAGTCGTAGCGCTTAGCCGTGCGACAATCCCTCGCCCTGTGGCCTTCCTTCCCGCACTGGAAACAGACGTTCAGTCCCCACTTGCATCCCCCTCATGGCCTCTACCGCACTTTTTGCATACTTCTCCTTTTCTTTCTGTTCTCTTTCAATCATCGTCCCTCAACGCCATACCTTCATACACAAATCCACCATCATTGTCTCGCCTTCCTTTCCCCTTCTTAACACAGGCTCGCTCCTCCCCTTCGTCTGTCATCGCCATCGCCCCCCGCTCGTTGTACAACCTTCCCGCCAGGTCAACTGCCGACCTAAACGTGCTCGGTCGGGTAGCGATCATGTGCCTACGGATGTCAGCCGGCAAGCCCTGAATATACCTCTTGATCATTCGCGAAAGAGGTGTCACCTGATCCGGCACCAGACGTGCCATCTCGTTGAATTTAGTGGTATACTGTTGGTGTGTCATCGTTCCCGCCTCCAGCTGCAGGAACTCCCTTTCAACTTTATCCATCTCATGGTGAGGACATTACTCCTCAATAACCACCTTCTTCAGCTCCGACCATCTTATTCTCCCAATAGCTCTGCTACCCTAGGCTTGGACTATATTGTCCCACCCGCACAGAGCTGAGTCCATAAAAGAATAGGCAGCAAACTTTACTTTTTGATCCTCTCGGTACTCACTGATCTCAAGGACAGACTCCATCTCCCTCACCCATCGGTGAGCAGCAGTAGTAGTGCCATTACCATCAAAGGTAGGGGGCTTGCATATTTGGAATGTCCCATAATTACAGCCTCGTGCTGCCTCAGGCACATGCACTTCTTCCTCGTCTTCCTCGTCAGTAGGGATAACCATCTCGGCCTCCGGTTGTTTTCCCCTTCCCGAGGACCTATTCCTCTCCTCCCTTTTCTCGCTCCTCACAGCCCTGATGACTTTAGTCACCACGGACGGTAAGGCTGTCTGCATGACATGGTGTACTTCCTCAGCAATCGCCTCCCTAGCTGAGGCATTCAAACTAGCATTTTCATTCTCTTCGCTCCGGCCATGAACCTCAGGGTTCTCATGGGTCGTCTCAGAAGCCTTAGCACTAATCCTAGTCATACGTGAATGGCCTCTTCCTCTAGGAGCCTTGGAAGATTTCTGCCCAACCATCCTCTAGCACACTATAAGATTCAGACACCAACACGTCATTCAAGGTAATAACTCAGTTTATGTCAAGTATAGTAAGTCCCTAATTACAGTGGCCAGTTGTGATTAGCCACTTACTTTACTTTTCATACCCCAAGCATTTTCTATCCTGACTACATCAGTATCTAATCTACACAAAAGCACACTAGCCACATCACATGCGCACATAACACCAGTTAACGTTAACTTACTTTAAACGTTTACATAAAACTTTACTTGCAGGCACGTAGCTACTGGACTTGCATCCCTTTCCTTTTAGTCCCATTCTCAGTTTAAGATTAGGTTTTTCAAAGGATTCACCCAATTCATTTAAACTTTGGCTTTGATACCAACTTGTAAAGCCCCGTTCCCAGGCACCTCACAGTTGGTCATTCATTGCACTTAAAACATTAATAACATACATTTATTTTACAGCGGAATTTAAAACTTTCATTAATAACTAAAAACATGTCATTTCATTCATTTATAACATTTTTTTTCATCTCAAAATACAAAGACATGTCAAAATACGGATGCCAACCTCAAAATGCTCCCAGTAGCTTATGCATCCATGCCTGCAACTCCTCGGCATCAACAAATACCTGCCAACTATCATGCATACAAAAGTCAGGGACGCTGAGTGAGTTCTAGTTTTATAATAAAACATACTTTTCTTCTTTAAAACCGTACTTTACTTTACTTCAAAATCATACTATACTTTACATTCGTTCGTGATCATACATCATACATACATACAGATAATATCATTATTATCTTCGTCATTACGTTTATTAACTTCCATTCATTCAACGTATTACATTATCGTTCACTTCTCTTTCTAGATCCGGTCAGACTTTACCCTCTTCATGGCACTCAGCCACGATTACTGAGGTCGAATGACAAAGATCCTATTTAGTACATTATTATGATAATTCATTAACGTTCATTTCATACGTTCGTTCTTTCCATCATTATCCTTCTCATTCATAAACTCATGCCATACTCCCGACTCATATCCGAAGACTAGCACTGTGCCAGGGTCTGTACACAAACCCCCGACTCATGTCCGAAGACTGACACAACACCGGAGTACACGATTCGTTTCTCTTTCATCTCATCTCAGTTTCACGCACTACTCCCGACTCATGTCCGAATACTGATACTGTGCCGGGGTCTGAACACAAACCCCCGACTCATGTACGAAGACTAACACAGTACCGGAGTACGCGATCCTCTTCTCATTCATCCGGATCCTGTCTCATGCAATACCCCAAACTCATGTGCGAAGACTAATACTATGCCGGGGCCTGTAACCAAACCCCCGAATCATGTCCGAAGACTGACACAGTACCAGAGTACGCGACAAGGACCTCTTTCGAGTTTGTTGCGACACCGAGTCACTCACCTCATACATATGCTTGCAAGCCTTTCATTTGTTCATTCATTCATTCATGCATGCATTCATTCATTAGGTTCCTCTTTTCATTATCTTCCGCTTTACGTTACATAATACTTTCATTACATTCATTAACGTTCAGCGCAAAGCCAAGGAAAGACATACATACATAATAAGGAACATACACATAATCATAAACATACACCATCACCATACAAGAAACATCATACATACATAACACACATCAGACATAAGCCATCACATCATAACCAGCATATCTCCCTATATTACCCCTTAAAACCACTTAGAAAACCTTAAGTCCAAATTGGGCGCATGGGACCTTCCAGGCACAAGAGCATAAAAATTTTAAGTGTAAAACAGTCTGGGCGCATAGGCACTATTTGGGCGTTTCTTCCCTGTTCAGGCGCTTTGCCACTATGTAGGCGCATGGCGCCTGTTCAAGCGCAACACCAACACTTAGTTGTTTCAACACTTGGGCGCACAGACACTATTTAGGCGCATGGCCAACACTTGGGCTCATGGCCAACACTTAGACGCATGGCAACATGCTGGGCGCATGGGCCACTGTTTAGGTGCATGGCAAACACTTAGGCGCATGGCCAACACTTGGGCGCATGGCCAACACTTGGGCGTCTGGCCACTCATGTTGGGCGCATGGGCCACTGTTTGGGCGCATGAGCCACCTCTGGGCGCATGGACCACTATTCATGTTCATCAGAACATTCTGAAATATTTTCTATGCTACCAACATCACCCGATTATCATTCTAATGATACCCAAGCACAGATCTAACATACTAAGGGCATCTAAGCATGCTACACATCATCACTACCCCATAATCAACACTAAAACATACATACATACATACATCATTTCGAACATAAGGCTGTAGACCCAGGGTTATTTTCAAAATATTTACTTAGTATGCATAATAGCTCCAAACAAGTTGAAAATTAGTAAAAGAGAGGTTCCAGAAACTCACCTTGAGCAGCCTTTAAGCAACACCCTTCAAGTTCAAGACCTACCTTCGATTTAGCTCTTGAATCCCGAAAACAAACACTAAACACCAAGAACTTCGGTCAAGAACTCGAAACCCAGTTGAAATTGAGCTCATATAAGAGAAGACTTACCTTTGCAGCTGCTTCTTCCTCTTTCTCTCTCTAGAACCAAGGCTTTCTCTCTCTTCCTTCTTCCTTTCAACCGAATGAAGAAGATGAAGAAGAAATGGGCGACCATGCCCCTTTAAACCTTAAAGTAAAAAGGTTGTGTACTTTGTACACTTTTCTCCCCTCCACTTGTGCTCATTATCTATTCTTTCTATTTACTTTTCTTTTCCTTTCGTTTAAATAGAAATTCGGGGTGTTACACGCTAGTATCAAAACGATTACATAAAATACTAGTTAAACAATTACATAAAAGTTAAGGAACGAATTAAAACCTGGTGGGGGAAAATAAAAGCCGGAAGTTGGATTAAATGAAACTTCTTTCAAAACACGTGAATCATGTGCAATACCCTCCTATCCGACCCATACGAATGTGAATATCATATCAAAATTACAGATTCCCAAGACATTTTGAAAGCATTCACCCTTTCCTCTTCCCCTGTAACGAGTTTGCTGATCAGTATGTACGACTTCATGTACAAGAGTTCCATCTAACGCACCTATTGCCCCAGAAAATATTTGTTTTAGCCTTTTAGGTTTTTCTAAAGCATTCGCGATTGGATTAGAAGATGTGGGAAGTATAACTTCTCTTGCGAAATTCATCATTGTAATTAAGACCTCATGAAAACATCTATGAATTGTTTCTGTTGAGTGTTAAAACCTTCGCTTAACCATTCGAAATCGCTCATTATGTCCTATGACAATCGGAAACATAGCCATCTTTTCTTCAAAGGTTATGGATCTACTACTTTGCAACTAATTTCTTTGCTTAAAATGATTGCATAATAGTACATACGCATCACGTGACATACGAATCATCTCATGACATTGTGTATAAGTGCCATGCAACAATTCTTGTGTGTACTCATGACCGGTTAGTGCCGAATTCAGATCTCTTATCCTTTCATGATCGGTCAATGCCAAGGCTAATTGTAGCCAATGCCAACAAAGCAATAAGAAAAGCATAATGTCCTCATCTGAGTCCATAGGCTACCTGTTATCCAAAACTATCAAAACAATAGAATCCAAAATAACATTACAAAAAGTCACATACAAACATAGATGACTCAGACTAACATTAAAAAACATATAATAGAATTCAAATAACATTAAAAAACATATAATAGAATTCAAATAACATTCCAAAAGTAGCATACAAAGTTTAGCATCCAAAAGACCATACAATCCAAAAAGACAAACAGCTTAATGTTTAGCTATCCAAAAAGACACATACATATATAGCTTTAAAAGACAACTAGAACACAACATCAAAACAATCCATACTTCACTCCTGCATTCTTAACCCACATTTCACAGGTGTGTGGCTTAAGTCGTAACCACACTTTCCACAAATCAGCACTTTCACCGAAAAGCAAAAGCGTTGTTTGATGTTTCGCCTCAAATTCTGACCATCCCAACGTCTCCAACTTCTCCATGCATGAATCTATATCATTAGACTGATTGTGTTTCTCAAGCAACATATTTGCCACATTCCTAATATCCTCCCCAACTTCCATGAGATGTGAATTGAATGTTTGTTTCCCTTTTTTAGACCGACCTGATGACTCATTACTAACACCTTGAGTTGATGATTTTCTTTTTTGTTTAGACCGATCAGAAGATTCTTCACTAGCCCCATGTTCCATTTGACTGCCATCCATGTTTAAAAGAGCACTTTGATCAATCACTTCCACAAAAGGATGAGGAAGTGTAGAAGATGGCCCCCCAACTATCAAAACCATTTGAAGTATATCCTTTAAACAATTAAATACACAAGTCAAGATAATCAAGTGGTGTTCTTCTAAACTTTTCTATAAATTTGTTGGACTATGTGAAAAAAATATAAATTACTATGACGTTATTGAAATATATATGTATATATATAAAGAAATACCTTGATGTCAAGTTGTCATTCCTCTTCCGTTAAGTTAAAGGTATTTGTTAGAGGGTTATAAAAATTTCTAGTTTTGTTCTTAAGCTTTGACCAAGCTACATATTTGATTACAAGTAATCATAGTGGTTCTTTATTGTTTTTGATCCACTATAAACTCATGTTCTGTTTTCAACTTTTCAGCAACGTTTCTCCATGAAATCGTTTCAGGCTACTACCCTCACGTCCATGAAGTGCAATTGCATGAATACACGATTCTAGAAAGGTTTTATCAACTCCTTCGTGCTTCCAATTAATCCTAATCTTTTTTCAACCATTTCTTTAGAAGAATCTATCAATTATAATATGTATTATAAATATTAGAAGAATTAACCATATCACAAAAATACAAACCAAACTTAAATTGATGTTTATGAACCACTTATATGCAACTATGCATCAACCCTTAAGTTATATGCTTGTCTAAGACATGCAAAAATCTTAACCATCAACCAAATAGAGCCAAGTTCAATATACCCTTAAGTTATATACTTGTTAAAGTTTCATCAATCAAAATCAAGCAAAGATAAAATCCCTTAAGTTATATGCTTCTCCCTAAGCCAAAATCCAATTGATACAAAGCCAAAATCACACCATTTTAAGCCAAAATCATGTAAGCAGATTGATCCAAAGCCATAAAAAACAAAGGAGCATCATGTAAACATACCGCGATGTTCAAGATGAAGGAGGCGACTTTGAGATTAGAAGGATGGAAGCAGCTCCGGTGGGTGTGGGCGTGGCTCGACTTGAAGGAGGCGACCGCGACTTTGAGATGGAGGTTCGACTTGAAGGGGGCGATGGCATGGTTCAACTAAAGGGGGTGGCCGCGAGAAGTAGGGGCGGCTGATAGAGAAAGCACGACGGGAGAGGGTGGCAGCCGCGAGGTTTCGAGCTGAAGAGGCGGCCACGACTTTGAGATGGAGGGGCGGCGGGAGGTGTTGCGATGGTGATGGCCGGCGAGCACAATGAGAGGATAGTGGAGGTCGATGACTGCTGAGTATTTTGGGTCAGATATTTGAGCCTCTCTGACCTAAAAAGAGGAGGAATAAGACCTCTTATTCAATAAGGGGTTGTTAACCAAACACTAAGGTCTGACCGAGTCAGACCTTTGCATCTGACCGAGTCAGACCTTTGCATCTGACCAGTGTTATTAAGACCCAACAAACACAACCTTAGTTTCATGTGAGTATGTATTTTATATTATAGTTTTGTGAGTATGTATTTTATATTATAATTTTAAAAGTGATTATGAAAGAAAGATAGAAAATAATAAAAGTATAAAGAAAATATTATTTAATTGAATAAGATAGAGAAAAAATAGAAAATTTTAATATAGTTACAAAGATAGGGATGAAGGATGAATTTTAAATGCTCTAATTCATCTAAAACCTTTGATTTTTGAATAAAGTCTAATGGCTTCACAACTAGAGTTGACAACTAACTCTCATCTTATTTTCTTTTCTTTTTTTGACTTAATTACATGGGTGGTTTATGTGGTTGGGCCTGATTTCACTTTTGATACTTAACTTTTAGATTTTACAAGGTTAGTCCAATATTTTGCACGAACGTAACATGGTTTATCCTTGCGTTGAATGGACGTTAACTTTGGCTGTCAATATTTTAAAAATACCTAAAATACCTTATATTAAAAAAATAATTATTTAAATAATACTCACTACCTACTAAAAGACAAAACAAATAATATTATATATATATTTAGTAATGGGATCCACTTGATTAAATCAAATGCATTAAAAACCCACCCCATCGTCTTCCCCACCCCACCCACCACCACCTTCAGCCACCACCATTGTCGGCGAACATCACATTGCACCCGATGAGCTGTCCACCGTCTGCAAGCCAAGATGTGGTGGTGGAATGGCTAGCCTCCAACGAAGTTGTCCATCGTCTGCAATGTTGGATCAAAAGAACCAATGAGCCAAGATCAGAAAACCTCTAAGTCCCACATAATATCACAAAAACTGCTGAAGGCTTCATCAGCAGTTTGACAAGTGCTGAAGACTTCAACAGCTGAAGATTAAAGTGCTGAAGTTCAACAGCTGAAGAACACAAGTACTGAAGCTGAACAGCTGAAGAACACAAGTACTGAAGCTGAACAGCTGAAGAACACAAGTGCTGAAACTAAAGTCTAAAGTACTGAAGTACAATAGCTGAAGAGTTTACAAGTGCTGAAGATCAACAACTGGTGTACAAAGTCTGAAGACAAAGACTGAAGACATCAGCTGATGATATCTACTGAAGTCATCAGTTGATGAAAGTCTGAAGTTCAAGTCTGAAGATCAAGTACTGAAGTTTCAGTAGTTTGTCACAACAGCTGAAGAGTACTTCTTCAGTAGTTGTGATATCAGTAGTTTTATGTTTTTACTTTCAGTAGTTTTGTAAAACGACTGAAGAGCTTGTTCTTCAGTCGTTGTAATTTCAGTAGTTTTATGTTTTTCAGTAGTTATAATAACTGATAACACTTAGTATTTTTGTAAGAAGATGTCAGCTGTTTTGACATCTTCAGTAGTTGTGTTTCAGTTGGAATAATTCTGTTAGATGTCACTATCAAGTGACATCAGCAAACGTCACATCTCTTATATAAGAGGTGTCGACCTAATTGTAATTGTGACATTCCGTTACCACGAAAGCGAATATTGAATGAAATATATTTGCAGAATTTTCTCTTTCTATAACCGTCTTTGTTCTTCATTGAATATCGTTTCGTTCTTGTGAATTGGCTAATTCATTGTTAGAATTCCGCTGCTATACTCTCTAATCAATCAAACATAGATCACTGATCCTAACAAGTGGTATCAGAGCAGGTTAATCATTGATCGATCTAATAATTGATCATTGAAACTGCTAATTGATATCTGTGTTTGATTGAATTAGCATATTCGTAAGAACTGGTTATAGATTATTGAATTTCTGTCGCTTTCGTTCATTATTTTGAGATCTCTCCTGGTTCAATTGGTTGTTGTGTTTTGTTCTAAATCTGTTTTAGCTTAATTGAATTTGATTGAATCTGAGATGACTACTCCTTCTAATGATCCTCACAATACCGGTTCCTCAACCAAGCCTCCGATGCTGGTTAGGACCGAGTATAACATATGGAAACGAAGAATGCTTCATCACCTGTCTGTTAACAGTTCAGGTTGTTGGACATCTGTGGTTCATGGACCACATAAGCCTATGGTGAACAATCCGGAAACCAATCAATGGTTTCGAAGAAGAAGGAACAATACTCTGATGAAGATCGGAAACTGTTTGAGATTGATGCTAAAGCCCATGGAATTCTGGCCATGGCACTGCCTAATGAAATCTATTAAGGGCTTATGCATCATGAAATTGCTCATGATCTCTGGAATGCCCTGAAGGAACAATTCGGTGGCACAGATGAGGTCTTAGCAAACAACAGAGAAATCCTTGCCCAATAATATGAGACATTCTCTCATAGAAAGGGTGAGACACTGACTCAATAGTTTGAGCGTTTTTCCTGCTTGATCTCTGAGCTGAAAATGGTGAAACAGGAATACACCAATAGCCAGATGAATAACAGGTTCCTCAGATCACTGCCTGAGAGATGGGACACATACACTATCGTCCTACACTCCAGTGCAAATCTGGATAGCCTATCTCTCACCCAACTTCATGGGAAACTGCTTACATTTGAAAGAGAGATAGAGCAGAAGAGGAAACTATCCTCATCAGGAAAGCTCACTGATGACTTTGTACCAGGGAATACTGCCTTGGTTGGTCATGAGTCAGAATATGCTGCATCTGAAAGCAATTATGATGAGCATATTGATTTCTCTACAAATAGTTCTGATCATGCATTTGTTGGTATTGAGAGTCATTCTGGCAGTAATAGTGACAATCTATGCTTCATCATGGATGATTTGAAAGGAATAGCTGATGATGATCTTGAAGAGATGGATATTCTAAGTCAAATGGCACTGATTAATATCAGATCTCAGAAGTTCTATAAGAGAACTGGCAGGAAATTTCCTGGACTCTCTGGCAAAACCAAAGTTGGTTTTGACAAGAGTAAGTTGAGGTGTCACAAATGCCAAAGGCTGGGACACTTTGCAAGGGAGTGTAGATCAACTAGATCTAACTCTTCTGCACCCTTTATGACTTTTCCTAGTACTAGTCCACAAAACAGAGGGCAACATCCTGCTGGTTCTGGTCATCATTCACATCCTAGATCTCCTGCATACTTTGTTCCCCAGGGTCAAATGTCATATCCTTATCCCTGCTATATATGCCTCAACCAAATCCTGTTCAAGCTCCAATTGCACAACAACCACAAGCATTGCCTGAACCACAACCTTCCCAATCTCATCAACAAACTCAACCTCAACAACACAGCTTCTTCACCCCAGGAGTTGTTGACTGGAGCAGTTTACCAGATGACTTGTCTGGTCATGAACAACTGTTCTCAGGTGCTGGTCAACATGGTGGTGAAAGTCTCTTTGGAAATCTAGCTCTTATGGCTTTGGATTCTGCTGATACTTCATCCACTAATGCCTTTACATCAAAGGTATCACAGGTATCCTCTGAGGCAAAAGCCAAATTATGTTCTGAAACATGCATAGCAGCATTTGCATCTATCAGAGAAGCAAATGTAGCTTTAATCAACAAGAACATTGAGCTAGAACAAATAATTTCCAAAAGCAAAGCTGAATTTGAGTCTGTGCTTAATGATAAGAATGATGAGATTTATAAACTTAAATGCCAAATAAATGATGATAAGGCTAGGGAAGAGATACTTCTAGAGAAGTATAAAGATCTCAAAGAAACCCTTGCAGTCACCCAGGTAGAGTGTGATAGATGGGTACAATCATGCAAAGGTTTTGAAATGCTTCTTAGTAAGCAATCTGCTTCCAATGTGAAGTTTGGCATTGGTTACAATCACACTGCTCCACCTACAGATTTTACTCCCAGAGCAGAGGTAGAATCTGATGGTGAGATAATAACCAATCCATCTCATCATGTGATCTACTTTATGATACAGCACAATCAGAAGTAGAAGTCAGCATCAAGCCCTCTCAGAACCTATCAGCTGATGTTGATGGTTCCACTGCTGACACTCACATGATCCATGAGTTGATCAACTCAGGAGTTAATTCTGAAAGTCCTAAAAGGACTAGAGAGCAGGATTTAACACCTGAAGTTCAAACTCCAACTACTGCCAGTACTGAAAAGAAGAAAACTGTCAGTAGAAAGAGTTTGAAGACTACTAAAAAGGTAGTCAAGAAAGCAAACAATGCTTCCAAAGTACTAAAGAGCAAGTCTTCAGTTGCTTCACCCTCTTTAGTTGATGATCAACCTAAGATGAAGAAGAAACCATGTGAAGTATGTGGTTTGTTCAATCATCTTACAGATGATTGCTGGTACAAAAGAGGTTCCAAACTCAAACATAAAGAAGAAATTAAAGAGAAAATGGTAAAAATGAAAACTGAGTTTGAGACCACATTTGTATCAGCAACATCAAATCCTGTAACCCTTAAGTCCACAAAGAAATCCAAAAAGGAAGGGGTTAAACAGGTGACAGCTGAGATTGCTCAGAAGAAGAAGGTGCAACATAGGAACTTATCAAACTCCACTAGCGATGTGTCTGATAAGCTGAAAGCTTTATCACAAAATCAGACACAGCTGGTTATGATGGTTCAACATCTATTGGGAAGAGTTAACCAATTAGATGCTCCTATGTTGAAACCACAGAAAAGGAGGTCCAAGCCAAAGGATTCCTCTTCTTAACCATCTTCTTCCTCTCAGGCTGTTGTTTCCAATAACCTGTTAGTTTACCATCTGTTGATGAGACCAGGCCCAAAACCAAAAAGGTTTGGGTCTCCAAAACTAACTGATTGTTTATTATTGCAGGGTTCTCCAACATGCCAAAGTAGCATCTGGTATGTAGACAGTGGGGGATCTATGCACATGACTGGGAACAGCTCTCTTCTTCATGACTACTCTCAAGGAAAGAAGGGCTTTGTTTCTTTTGGCAATGATGCTAGGGGTTACATCATTGGAAATGGCTTTGTCTCCAATGGAGAAATCAAGTTTGATGATGTTAATCATGTGAAAAATCTCAAGTACAATCGCTTGAGTGTCAGTCAAATGTGTGATAAAGGCCATGTTGCTCTTTTCACTAGTCAGAACTGTAGGACTCTGTCATCCAAAGTTCTACATTTGATTGATAAGGTGTTGGATGATCACACTCTCCTGAGAGCCAACAGGACAGGAAGAGTGTATGCCTTAGATCTTTCCAAGAAAATAGATCTCAGAGGCAATCCTTGCCTATTTTCCAAAGCCTCTTCTCAAGAATCTAAACTGTGGCACAGAAGGCTGGGTCATGTTAATTTCAAAAACATGAATCAGCTTATCCACAATAGTTTAGTTAGAGGCTTACCAATAAAGGAGTTCCACTGTGATGAAACCTGCACTGCTTGTTTAAAAGGAAAACAACACAAAGTCTCATTCCCTCCTATTGAAGAGCCTAAGTCCACTGCCTGCTTGCAATTACTGCATATGGATCTCTTTGGTCCTGTGAGAGTAATGAGCATGGCAAAGAAGAAATACTGTCTGGTAATTGTGGATGATTACTCCAGATTTGTATGGACTTTCTTTCTACATTCAAAGGATGAGGTTGCTCAGAAGATTATTCACTTTGTGTTGTATATTGAGAAGCAGTATTCCCTTCCAGTCAAGTGTATTAGGAGTGACAATGGAACTGAATTTAGAAACCATACCCTTGATGACTTCTATCTTTCAAAGGGAATCAAAAGGCAGTTTAGCATACCAAGGACTCCAGAACAAAATGGAGTAGTGGAGAGAAAGAACATGACCCTAATTGAAGCTGCAAGGTCCATGCTGGCTGACTCTGGTTTGCCACTGACCTTTTGGGCTGAAGCTGTTAACACAGCTTGCTATGTGTAGAATAGAGTCTTAGTAAATCAGAGGTTGATGAAGACTCCATATGAAGTTCTCCATCACTTGGCTCCTCTAATTTCATTTTTCAAAGCATTCGGGTGTCCCTGTTTTATTCTCAACACAAAGGATCAACTCCATAAATTTGATCCTAAGGTGGATTCAGGGTATTTTGTTGGTTATTCATCTACTTGCAAGGCATACAGAGTCTTCAACTGCAGAACAAAGATAGTTGAAGAGACTTTGCATGTGAAGTTTAATGAATCTCCTTTGGACAAGATTCCACAAAACCCTGTGGAGTTGTTTGATTTGGACATACTGCAATATGTTCCTTATCAACCTCCAGCTGTTGCAGATCATGTGGATAAATCATCTTCTGCAACATGTCTTCCACCTGGTGGTATTGATGATGATGATGATAATATCAATACTCACCTATTCAAGTTTAGCGACCAACTGCCTGTGTCTGCTAAATTTGATGTTCATGTAGCTTCAGCAGTTCCATCCACAACAAATGCTGATGAGATCTCTGTTTCCTCTACATCTTTTGAGCTACCATCTAATTCTTGGTTTCAAGAGTCTGTATCAACATCTGCTGCTACTGAAGGTCCTACAAACACTTGCACAGATCTCATTGTTTATCAAGAACTGAAGAATCACCCAATGTCTCAGATTATTGGTGATATCAATGCTGGTGTTTCAACAAGAAGTCAATTGTCTAACTTCTGCTTCTATGCTCTCTTCATCAGTCAGCTAGAGCCAAAGAACTACCATGTTGCTTTGAGAGACAATGGATGGGTTGAAGCTATGCAGCTTGAGCTACTTCAGTTCAAGAAACAGCAAGTGTGGGAACTAGTTCCTCTTCCCCCAGGTAAGTGTGCAATAGGCACTAAATGGGTGTTTAGGAATAAAACTGATGAAAATGGGCTTATTGTTAAGAACAAGGCTAGACTGGTTGTACAGGGGTTTTCACAAGAAGAAGGTATTGACTATGATGAAACCTTTGCCCCTGTAGCCAGACTAGAGGCAATCTGATTGTTTTTAGCCTATGCTGCATTCCACAATCTTAAAGTTTTTCAAATGGATGTCAAAAGTGCCTTTTTATATGGTAAAATAAAGGAAGAAGTTTATGTGTGTCAACCACCAGGTTTTGAGGATAATAAACATCCTGAATGGGTGTATAAACTTGATAAGGCTCTTATGGGTTGAAACAAGCTCCTAGAGCATGGTATGAGACACTTTCTACTTTTCTTCTTAAGAATAATTTCACCAGAGGCTCCATTGATAAAACTTTGTTTATTAAGAAGGTGGATCAGCATAAGCTACTTGTTCAGATTTATGTTGATGATATCATTTTTGCATCCTCTGATCCCCAGTTGTGTGATGATTTTACAACATTAATGAAAAAAAAGGTTTGAAATGAGTGCAATGGGAGAATTACAGTTCTTTCTAGGCTAGCAAATTAAACAAAAGGCTGATGGAACCTTTATTCATCAGTCAAAATATACAAAAGATCTTTTGAATAAGTTTGATTTACAAAACTGTAAGCCCTGTTCTACTCCCATGTGCAACACCACACAACTGGATGCTGATCAGAAAGGTAAAGCTGTTGATGAAACACTTTACAGATGTATGATTGGGTCCTTGATGTATTTAACAGCTTCTAGACCAGATATTATGTTTGCCACATGTGTTTGTGCTAGATTTCAGGCTGCTCCTAAAGAGTCTCATTTGATTGCAGTCAAGAGAATCTTTAGATATTTGCAAGGTACACAATCTCTGGGTTTATGGTATTCCACTGGACACTCTTGCAAATTAGTTGCTTTTTCAGATAGTGACTATGCAGGGTGCAAGTTAACTAGAAAGTCAACTTCTGGTGGTTGTCAATTCCTAGGCAACTGTTTGATTTCTTGGCAGAGTAAGAAACAAACATCTGTTGCTACATCAACTGCTGAGGCCGAGTACATTGCTGCTGCAAGTTGTACTTCTCAGGTACTCTGGCTTCAGAACCAACTTCTGGATTATGGCATTACAGAGACTAAGACTCCATTATTAATGGATAGTGCTTCAGCTCTGTGTATTGTCAAAAATCCAGTCCAACACTCTAGGACCAAACATATAGAGATCAGACATCATTTTATTTGGGATTGCTTTGAAAAAGGTCTGATTTATCCTAAGTTTGTGCCTAGTGCTGATGAGTTTGCAGATATTTTTACTAAGCCTTTGGATAGTTCTACTTTCCAAAACCTTGTGTTAAGGCTTGGTATGCTGCAGCTAGAATAAGTGACAACTACTGATGATTTCAGTACTAATTACTGGTGATCATTGGTACCCATGTCACATATAAGTACTGATGAGTTCTTTCACCTTCAGTAGTTTTTATAACTACTGACGGCTAAATGCCTCACAAGTACTGACGTACTTTATCTGTTTCAAACTACTGATGTAGTTACAACTACTAATGTAGTTACAACTACTGATGTAGTTACAACTACTGAAATCAGTACAAACTGTCACACCCCAACCTTGATGGCGGAAACGTCGAAGTGTGAGGTTAAGATTGTTCACAACCACATAACGCTATGATTAAATGTAAATGCCATTAATTAATTGTTTTCAACCACCACATACATCAATGTCTCAAAATCAAACAAACAATACAGTAAGAAATCCCAAAAGTTCTTATTAGGTCTAAGTCCATGTCCTAAGTTTAAGAATTTCCTTCAATCATCTTTTAAGCTTGCACATTACCTGAAACATGTTGAAAATAAGGTCAACTAACAAGTTGGTGAGTTCTCATGGTTTTAAGTACAATAAGTATACCAAAAAAATGTGGCAATTCTAGTCAATGGTCACAGAATAAGCAAGTATATAGAACATGCATAGTTACAACCAAACCTTGACTGAACAACATATGAATAAGCATGATTAGCTAAGTGTATTTGGTTCCCTAGTGCACAAGCATATGGCTCCTAGGAGTCGGCAATACATCGACTTTAGCACCAAATAGGCTTGTCAGGCCAAAGATCTAAGACTTTGCCAGGCTAGATTTAGTTAATGATTGCACACATATGACACATCTCATATATAACTCAACACATTCAATTAACCACGACTATGTAAAGAATTGCACGTGCATAATAAGTATCAAAGCGTGTAGGAGTATGTTTGTATAACCAACATGTTTCACCCCGAAAGGTGTAAAATATATGTAAATGGGGCATAAGAACTCACTTGCTAATAAAAGGCTTTGAAGATGAAATAATAATAACCACGAATAAGATTCCAACACAAACGTCACAACGCACCTAAATAAAATAAAGTAGCGCGTTATAATTGGTTTTGATGATTAATTATTATGTTTGAGGTTCTCACTTATATATTGAATAGGGGTTGACAACTATTCAAATTTATTTCATGTTATTAATGTGAATCGGGTTAAGGGAACGAAAGGATAAATATTTAAATAATTAAATTGATTGCGCGTAAGAAAAGGATAATCGAATCGTGCGTTGAACTATTTTATTAAGGTCGCATATAGTAATTACAATAAGTGGATTAACCATTTAAAAGGAAATATATAGATACATATATATATATATATATATACATACATTGATAAAAATATATATTTAAGTATGAGTTATTTAATCATTCTAATTGCTTGACGATGCATAAATATATATATATTGAAGATATTTTACACAAGTATTAACTTTACACAATAACATCATAATTTTAGAATAAGGAAAAAAATACCACCATGAATCTTATGTTCAAACATATTTATAAACCTTTGATAAAAATAAACAAATTCTGAATTTATAAAATAGCTTTAGAAATTTTCAGAATTTCAATTTTAGCAAAAGAAATAATTAATAAAAGGAAAATAAAACAGAAAAGAAAAGAAAAGAAAAATAAAAGGAAAAGAAAGAAAACATAAGAGAATAAAAGAAAACAGAAAGAAAAAAAGGGGGGGTGCCCGGGGTCGAACCCGGGACCTCCCCTGAAACAAGGGGCTCGGGAACCAGTGAACCAGGGCCGTGGCCTTGGTTCATCCCGGTTTCTTTTAAATTTAAATCAGAGCCGCCCCGAATTTCCCCCAAATCGTATGAACCCTAGGTTCAACAGATCCTCAAATTGACCCTCGATTCGATGTTTAAACATCGAATTGTCATAGGGCTTTTGATCCTTGGATCAAATCGAACAAAATACAAGATTCCATTACCTGATTTACAGAGATATAGATGAGTTTCGTGTTTGAGTCCGGTTGAAGGTTCTTGGAATTGGGGTTTTTTTCGTTTGGGAGGGTTTAAGGTGAAATTGAGCTTACGGGGAGTTTAGGAACTTTGAAATGAATCCGAAGCTCTCATTATATAGCCTCAATTACATGGTTTTGAGCTCAACGAACTCGGTTTGAAAACCGTGTTTGAATTTACCAAAATAAGAGAAACCCGAGCTGTTAATTAGCTATATTGATTGATTAATTGATTGATTAAGCCGCGTAGTAAGTTTAGGTGTGATTAATTTGATTGAATTTCAGTTTTAGGCAAGATTTGATTGTGGTGTTTGACTCGGTTGATTCGAGGTTCGATTAGGAAGGGTTAAACGCGGGAACAACGAATTAAGTTGTGGTTCGGGTTCGAATCACAGGGTCGAGAGGGTTCGGGTGATTTATTGATTCAAATTGTATATATAAAAAAAACGGTTTGTAGCCTCGCCGGAGCTCGCCGGAGCTCCGGCCAAGGCCACCGGCGTTTCAAAAGAAATAAAATGGGCGGTTTACGTTTTGACCCCTGGAGTTTGGGCGTTTCACATAACTGCCCCCTGCAGTTTGGGCGCTTGGTTAAGTAAGATTTAAACTTTTGTTCTTAAGTTTGATAAATTACAAAGCACCCCCTGTACTTTGAGTTTAAAGAAGTTTGTTATTATTATTATTATTATAATTATTATTATTAGTATTATGATTATGGTTATAATTATTATTGTTACTTTTAGAATTATTATTAGTATTATGATTATTAATGTTATTATTATTATTAATATGAGATGCTTATTTTTATTATAATATTTATTATTATTATTATTGCCATGATAATTATTATTTGCAAGCATTATAGTATAACACTTATAATTGCTTATTAATAAATAATATTGCAACCATCAATTGTTTATTAAGCAAAATAAGTCCCCAAAGATTCAAAATGACATAAAAGGTCCACACAAGAAATAACGATGTTAACTTTTAATTAACTCAAAAATACAGAATGTTACACAAACAGATAAGTACTGACGTCCTATGAACCACCTGAAAAGCAGATGCAAAGTCTGATGAGTAAGTGTTGAGGACAGTATGAAACAGCTAAAAGGCTATGAATTGACGAAAACTACTAAAGAGAACTTTCTCTTCAGTTGATTCTACAACTTCTGTTTCATTCTAAACAACTGAAGCAAAACCATGTCTTCAGTAGTTTTATAACTACTGATGACTATACCAAGTCTTCAGCTGTTTACAACAACTGATGACAAAACCACTGTCTTCAGTAGTTTTCACAACTACTGATGACTCACACCAAGTCCTCAGTTGTTTCATCATCTGAAGTCAAAACCATGGTCTTCAGTAGTTTTCTAACTACTGATGCCTAAAACCACGACTTCAGCTGTTTCAACGTCTGATAGGGAATACCATGTCAACAGTCGGTTTAAAACTACTGATGACTAACACCACTCCCTTCAGTCATTTTCACCCCTACCCTATAAATACCTGTCCTCTTCTCTAATGTTTCATTAGCCGTTATTTTCTGAACTTCTCTCTCTCAAACATGGCGACCATGAGTCTGAAACCACGACACAACTGCGTTGCTTACCTTACAAAGTAGGCTTTCTGGAACAAATATGATAATGCCATTGACTTAATGGTGGATTCCCCATATCGCACAGCTTTTCTCTTGAATCCAACCATTTACCCTGAATCCCTCAGTCACTTCTGGTTAAATGCTTCTGTTCATACTGATGAGTCTACCGGTCAGATCTCTGTTCGGTCCCTTATCAACCAGAAACCAGTGGTCGTTACAGCCGACATCATTCGTCGGGCATTACATCTACACGATTCCACCGCTGTGACTGCATGCCCAAAGGGCATAACCGATATGTCCTTTATCAATCATGGGTATGAAGGTGATCTTCGAGCTACAACCGTTCTAAAGAAACATTTCCATGACGCTCAGAAACTCATTTTTCACATGGTAAATGTCTGCTTAGCCTCCAAGACATCTTCTTGGGATCAAATGTCATCCCAATGGCAACAGGTATTGTATTCTATTCTAGAACACCAACCGTTAAATTTTTCTGAAATTGTGTTCCTAGAAATAAAGAACTTGGCTCAGAAACCTGTGGCAAACCGATGGTCATTATATCCCAGGTTTCTGATGGCCATTATTTTGGATGAACTAAAATCTGATGGCCTTGTTGGCCTTGGAGTCCCTGCACCAGCTGTTTTGGCTAAGGTATACTCCAGGCACAACTCAGACCCTACACTCAAAGAAGCTGCCCGAATGCTAAAGCCCAAGCACAGGGAACCCATAGCTTCCTCCATCAGAACCAAAGTCCCCACTAAACCAACACCAAAACAACCCAAAACAGCTATTCAGGGAGATGAGTCCCCTGAAGATGCTCCTGCACCACCAACGCAGGCTATACTTGCTGGCTTAAACCCCCCAGCAGTATCAGAGACTCTACCTGCCATATCCGCTCAGGTTTCCTCTCAAAAGGAGCCTGCAGCCACCACACAAGGGGTACCCACACATCTGGGATCTTCCTCACTTGAGGAGATTGCCATTGAAGAGCACCTTCCTCCCCAAGTGCACACTGCTTCTACCCCATCACCCCATGCAACCGCCCCCCAAAGTCCAACAATAATTATTGCAAATGTGCTGACTCAGTTGCATGCCTCTCCTCCTCCCCAAAACCACCAACAAGGGGAGAACCACAGACATTGAGGAAGAGGATCAACATGTTTCTGACAACCCACAGCACCGGGGTTTACAAATTCTATCTCCTGGTGTAGATAGGGAGATTAGAATATCTAGTGAGGCTGCCACCTCTTCTGAATCAGCACATGATCAGAATGAGGCTGGTAACATTGCTAACACCTCACTAGAGGCAACAGCTGATGACAGACATAGTCCTGAGGCTGGAAGTCCCCAGTTCCAAGACAAAGGGGCACATGCTACAACTGGTCTACACTCAGTGCATGTACATCCTGCTCCAAGCAGGAGGTCAGGTGATTCAGATTCTGCTGATGATGACCTGGGCTTTTTCTATGACGTTCTAGCCCACAACACCATTCTGGAGGCTGAGGTAAGCAGACTACAAGAACTGCTTGCCACGAAGTCTCAGGATGAAAGTCCATCTGCCCCCACCAACACACAGATGGCACCTTCAGTTGAAGGTTCCCCAAACACTTTACCCTCTCACTTCACTGAGCCTCCAGCTTCTGCTTTTGGCACTATCTCTCCGGGACAGAACCCCCCAGAGTAGATGGTTGTTGTATTCCAACAATCCCTACCTCTCATCACTCCCATCATCAATGAAATTGTTAATAAAGCCCTTGATGAGAGGATTTCCTCAAATCTACAACCACTTATTGATGATGCTGGGCAAAAGAAACTTTCTGCGGTACAAAACCCTGCCACCAATGCATCCAAAAAGGGAGAGAGTACTGCAGTGAAAGAAAAGAAGAGGAAAAGAACTGAGGATGAGAAGGCACAAGAGAAAGCCCAGGAGTTGGAAAAAGAAAAGCAACAACAACTGATCACCTACAAAAGAAAGAAAAGTGTTGGTGATCAACCTACTGCTAAAGAAAAATCCTTGGAAGAGCTGGTAAAAGATGCAGATGACACACACAACCGATCCATGGACAAAATCATTGAGCAACTCTTCAAGCAAGGTTTTGATACAGCCACATTAGATAGTGAGATCAGGAAGTTGGAAGTGGAGGAGATTCAAACCAGATGGGCTGGGTATGATGTACTGGAGAAAGAGAGATTGGAGATCATGATTTGTTTCATTGCTAAATACTTAGGAAGATCTTTGATGGAGATTCGTTCATGGACCAGAGACAGTATTCTGGCTATAGCCACCAGAATCTGTCTGTCTGAGCAATTCCATAAGGGGATTATCATTGAAGCCCTTGATGAGACTGGGGCTGGAAAAAGGTTTGAAATGGCAAGACTTACAAAAGCTAAACTCACAACCAAAATGCTGGAACAACCTTCCCTTTCACCCACTCAAAAACAGCCTACCCCTCAAATCTCCAAACCAATCTCAAAGCCCAAATCCAAACATCCTCAATCTTCAAAACCAATTCCTTTACCAACCCAACCATCATCCAGTGATGCACCTAGAAGGAGGAGAAGGGTGCTAAGGATAGAAGAAGATGAAGAAGAAGAGGATGAAGATGATAGTCTGCCACTCTCTGCTGTTCTAAAGATACCAGAACCCAGGAGTCAACCCATGATCACACCTGACTCTCAAAGGGAAATGGTTAGAGTCAAGATAGAAGATGAAGAACAGCAGAAGCAGCACGATGAGCAACTACTGAAGATGGTTGACAAGGAATTTCCTCAGTCGTCATCTATACAAGCCATGAAAGGGCATGCTCAGAGGCTGTACACTCTCAGACACACATTTTAGTATCAAAAGGAGAGAGTGAGAGTATGGCCAGACCCCAAGGTGAGTTCTAGAATCCATAAAAGATCTATTCCACACAGATACAATGGCCAGGATAGAAAAACAATAGATTCTACCATCATGTTGGCCATTGTAGTCTCACCATGGGAAATAATTGATGAATTCAAGAAAGCTCATCAATCAAAAATGACCCCTCAAGCTTTACTGGAAAATAAGATGATCAAAAAGGGGTTATTATATAAAAAGCTTGAAGACATCAAGAAGAATGAGCTCCAGTTACTCCTTGAAGGCACCCATCCTGATGAATTGTCTATAGGGAGGTAACTACTGTGGAGTTGAAGAATGGCAGGACTGTGAGTACTTATCTGAGTACTATGGTCCAGAGTTCTTCTTCGAAGGAGGAGTAGAAGAACTCTCCAAGGAGGAACAAGTTGTTCTCCTTGAAGCCTATGTTCGAGAGTCATACAGACTCATTATGGGGAAGTAAATCTCATGAATGGGATAACAACTCTGTGTCCAGTTCCCCAAAACAGAGTTCCCATTCATACCTTGCCAAACAAATATCTGAGATTTCTTCCCAGGCCGGAGCTTATATGGGTCATCTTCTCTACTGATCAAGAAGGAAAAAGACCAACCTTTTGCCAACAATAAGTGGGAAAATAAATAATTAGAGGTTTTGGCTGCATTGGTTCAGGGGGAGTTTGTTGGATCAAAAGAATCAATGAGCCAAGATCAGAAAACCTCTAAGTCCCACATAATATCACAACAACTGCTGAAGGCTTCATCAGCAGTTCGACAAGTGCTGAAGACTTCAACAGCTGAAGATTAAAGTGCTAAAGTTCAACAGCTGAAGAACACAAGTACTGAAGCTGAACAGCTGAAGAACACAAGTACTGAAGCTGAACAGCTGAAGAACACAAGTGCTGAAGCTGAAGTCCAAAGTACTGAAGTACAACAGCTGAAGAGTTTACAAGTGCTGAAGATCAATAACTGGTGTACAAAGTCTGAAGACAAAGACTGAAGACATCAGCTGATGATATCTACTGAAGACATCAGCTGATGATATCTACTGAAGTCATCAGCTGATGAAACGTCTGAAGTTCAAGTCTGAAGATCAAGTACTGAAGTTTCAGTAGTTTGTCACAACAGCTGAAGAGTACTTCTTCAGTAGTTGTGATATCAGTAGTTTTATGTTTTTACTTTCAGTAGTTTTGTAAAACGACTGAAGAGCTTGTTCTTCAGTCGTTGTAATTTCAGTAGTTTTATGTTTTTCAGTAGTTATAATAACTGATAACACTTAGTATTTTTGTAAGAAGATGTCAGTTGTTTTGACATCTTTAGTAGTTGTGTTTCAGTTGGAATAATTCTGTTAGATGTCACTATCAAGTGACATCAGCAGACGTCACATCTCTTATATAAGAGGTGTCGACCTAATTGTAATTGTGACATTCCGTTACCATGAAAGCGAATATTGAATGAAATATATTTGCAGAATTTTCTCTTTCTATAACCGTCTTTGTTCTTCATTGAATATCGTTCGTTCTTGTGAATTGGCTAATTCATTGTTAGAATTCCGCTGTTATACTCTCTAATCAATCAAACATAGATCACTGATCCTAACATGCAAGCACCCCACCTTCCGACGGCTCACGAGAAGTGTACTTCAGGCCTCCATCTGCAAGAAACCCACCTCTATTTTTTCAACCCCATCACCGCACCCAACCGGCAACCACCTTGCCCACCACCAAACCCAATCGCAACCACCTTACGTCTATTTTCCTAGTCGCACCACCACACCCAATCACAACCACCCCATGGTACCCGATTAATGTGTTCTCCGGTGACTGATTCAGGAGGTCAATGTGTTCTCTGGCAATGGCCATAGTGGCTGTGACATTTGAATGGGGGGTGACAGACTGAGGGTGAGGGTGAGGTGGGTGAGAGTATTGTATATTAATTATTATTTTATAATAACAAGGGTATTTATGTCATTTTACGTCTATTTAACGGTCAAAGTTAACGTCCATGCAACACAAGAACCAACCATGGTCATTTTACGCCTATCTAACAGTCAAAGTTAACATCCATGCAACGCAAGAACCAACCATGTTACATTCATGTAAAATATTTGATTAGTCTTGTAATTTCTAAGAGTTAGGGACCAAAAGTGAAATGGATCAACCACAAGAACCACCCGTGTAATTAAGTCTTTTTTTAACGGCAAACATGCAACCCTACTTAAGAGGATATATGTTATATTAATCAGGTCCACCTATATGTTTTTCCAGCCGAGACCACACCCCCAGCCCCTCATATAAAAAACTATTATTGAGAAAACCCTTGGCTCAACTTTAAATATTTTGATCAGATTGAGATTTGAACTCATGACCTCTCAATAATTACATTTTATGGATATCTCATATTAATAAGTTGGGCTAAAAATCATTAAGTAACTATTATCTATCAATAGATGACAATGAGACGAAATTGGTAATTCAAATCTCATAGCTTATTGTATGTTTATGTAGGATAATGATTATACTTGTTAATTTATTAAATAATATATGTTAGGGACTCTCAAATACATATTTACTATTTTTAATTCTTATATAGTTTTATTCTAAAGAAATCTATAACTTATAATAAAAGACTAATTATAGGTACACGTGGAGTCTCTCTAACACATCCACCTAAGCGGCACATGTGCATTGCCATATTTCGATATATCCTTTAATCTTGAGTTAATATAAATTTGAAAACTATTAACTCATATCAACTACATATTAACTCATATCAATTACAATAAATACTCTGTTATTGATCAATTATTACTTTTAATTTGTTTGACATTTTTTATAAATTGTTATTTATGTTAACAAATAATGATTAAGTTATTAGTTTTAGTATTACCGTTAACAAATTTTGTTTTATTAAAATAAAAGTTTTTGTCATATTTTTTTATGAAATAATATTTTTCTCTTAATTAATTTTAAAATTCATGACATTATTCATATTTTTGATATTGTTTGTTTTTAACAATATTTCATTGCTGTGACTTTTACTCATCCTTTATAACTTTAAATATTATTACATAAATAAGTATTTACATCTTTATGAATAATTAGTTTTTAATTTTAATTGTTCATTGTCTTAGTTACGTATCATCGTTACATACTTTTGTAGATTTTATCAAATTTGTTTATTAGTTAACATTTTTTATTTTTATGTTCAGTTGTTCTACTTTTATTTATTTCTATTGTGGAACATCGGAATTTTTTGATATCATTATATAGAAAAGATTTTTATTCCATCTTTTCAACATCATATATACGTATTACTGTAATTTATTTACTCATGTGTTATTTTAAGTATTGCTCCACCCGTGTAACACAGGTCACTAACATAGTTATAAATATAAAACTAAAACCTACGTGAATTTAAATTACTCTCCTACATATCATGTTTGGGCTTTTATCATCCATATATATCACTCGTATTATTCCTTAATTTCCATGGTATATTGATAATTTTATGTGTTCTATAGTTTGAGTTTTTAGTTAATTTGTTTGAGATTTCATTATAAGAATCATACAAATAAAAAAATAACAAATTAACTGAGTCATGAGCTAAATCAAGTTGAATATGAGCTAAGATTCCAGTCTAGATTACATAGTAAGAATTGAGTCAACTTTGATTACAAATTACGAATAAGTCAATTTTTGCCTCGTTCTAACAACGTTATGTGCATGACAAGACCTATTTTAAACAATTAATTTTTTAGATTTGTTATTGTATTATGGTCTAAACTTTTTTAGCAGTTATGTACAATTTATAAACATAGGATCCACTACTTTCCAGAAGTGTTTCCTTGTCGCAAATGCCACTTATTTCTTTGGACATCGCTTTGTTAACAAACACAGATTTAGGAAATTAATTGAATCATAACCAAAAGATTATTCAAAATAACAAAACAGTTATATCATAGATGGTTTGGTTAATATGGTTATTGAGGTAACCAAAATAATCAAATCAAATCCTAAAACTTGTTGCTGTTCGATTTCCCTTTTTTTCATGTCTACAAACATTGTGATAGAAACCTTGGTTGTAAAAAGCGAGAAGCGCACCAAGGCGACAAAGTTTAAAACAGAAGTGCGAAGCGCAAAAGCGTAAGGTTTTTCGTACGTGAAGCGCTAAGTGTTTATATAATTTTTTTTAATATAACCCTATAGGTTTTTAGCATCCCCACCCAAACCATATGTCACATTCCGGCGAAAGTATGAAATGCTTGGGTGTGACTCGTTAGTTCAAAACATATTGATTATCAAGACATACAATTCATAACAATAACTTAAACATTGTTTTCATTCATATATAATTTATAAGGTTACATATTATAAAATTTAGTCTAACATCTTAGACTTATACATTGTAATCCTAATCAAAATATATCTTCAACACATCACATATCTCCAGCTAGTAGTAAATGTGTACGTTCACGAATAGGCTGAAGTCAAATAAGTCAATAGTCAACCATATGCACAACTTTCCTAGTATGCTAACATGAAAAAGCATACTTAAAATAGTCAACAAACAGTTGGTGAGAACATAGGTTTAATCAATATTAATCATTTTGAATTGATGCAACATAAACAAACTCACAACCAAACCTACATGTCAAGTAATTTATAACTGTCAAATACAAATCACACAATCAAATAATATAACACTATTGCCCCCATATAAGCATATGCAGGTTGACATTTCCTAAGTAGCGCTACCTATATTATTCGACGGTTCCTCATCCGAATTAATGGTTGTGTCAATATGACAGTAACAAATCAAATTTATCAAAAATGCATCCAATTCAACACAAAACAATATGTTCTTCCCCCAAAAATCATACATCAGAAAGGGTTCATGTTTCTCATCTTAATTCCAGCCAATAAATCAAATAATTCCTATAAAGTAATTATTTGTTAGAATAAATCTAATTTCTTTAAAATTTTCAACATTTAAATTACAAAAATTGAAAAAATTCTAATTCGGTAGTTTATGTTATTCAAAAATCACTAAAATTTACCGGCGTAAACATTCTGAAATCTATATTATCTCATAGAATTTCAGATTAATAACTCATAACAGGAAAAATTCTACAATTTTCACAAGTTTCATATAAATTGGCAGCAATATTAAAACATCACTAAAAATTCCAAAATTCATACATACTGTTCTGTTATGAATATCATAATTTATGGAAACTTTTCATAATTTAACTCATTGTCTAGATGTTTCTTTTATATTTCTAATTACAGAATATTTTAAAATATACAATTTAGTCATATATGTGAATTAAATCACAAAATTTATTCTATAAATCCTATAAAATATAAGGGTTACTATCTAAGTTTTCCAGATATTTACCAGGTTCGGAGCTTTTATATAACAATTTCCTTTCATTTCCTTAAAAAATTATATAAATTAAGCTACCCATTATTATTACATCACAATTTGCAGAATACTATTTCTAATATTTCTCAACAATTTTCTAATTTTATTCCCACAATTACAGTCATTAGATATTTAATCTAATTCATCAAGAGCATCAAGGTTTTTAGCCTTTTTACTTGTAACCTTTTTGTTTAAATCCTTGCTTATATAGAACTTCCAAGTTTTAAATTTTGAATCCCTATTTCTTACCGATTTTTAAATAAAATTAGGTGTTTGTGAATTCTTATGAACATTCTTGATGATTTAACTTTCAAGAGTTAGTTTGTATGTGTTTATGTAAACACGTAAACACTATTGAAGCTTGTTAGTTATAGATTTTGAAAATCTAATCTTGTTTGATGAAGAAAACTAAAAAATTTGCTTTGTTGAACTTTTTGATTGTAAGGCCCCGTTCCCGGGACGCTTACAGTTGGGTTCTCATCGCACACAAAACGTATAATTACATTTGTATTTCATAAATCGCAGCGGAAAACTAAAACAATCTTTCATTTCCATGTAAATGCTTTTGCAAATTAATACAACATTCATTACAAAATAGCTTGTTCGCATTACAATGCAAAAACATTAATCAAAAGAATGCCATCCCCAAAAGAGCTGAGTAGTCACCCGTGCCATCCTCAGCAAACATTACCTGCCAACTGGAAACACATCAAAGTCAGCGTTGCTGAGTGAGTTCTAGTTTTATAAATACAACATACTTTACTTCCATATAAAACCATTCGTTACTTTTACATGATCACACATCGTACGTACACATAGATAATATCATTATTATCTTCTTCATTCATTCATTCGTTCATTATGACTTTACTTGCGCATCGGACATCATCCTTACCAATACCATGTGCTACACCCCGGTTAGTCGTAGCTACCGGGCCGATGTCAACAAATGAACAGCTAAACGTATGCCACGGTACTAAGAGTAACCATCAGTCTTAGCTACCGGGCCGAAGTCAACAAATGAACAGCTAAACGTATGACACAGTACTAGGGGTGAGCGATAGAGGTTCTACATTAAGGGCCAATCACAAAGAAGGACCCGTCATCCGATGCGTGCAAGACGTTTCATTCGTTCATTAATACTTCGTTCATCATCATGTTCCTCTTTCATTATCTTTCACTTTACGTTACATAATACTTCATTTATTCATTAACATGACACATAAGGCCACAAGAAGATAACATACATCATAATAAGGAACATTAACATGCATCAACATCACATCATACAGGGCAACATCATACATACAACATCATCATCATCATCCTACCCAACATGCTTTCTAAGGCCTCAAGCGTCATCTTACATGCTCTTATGGGGACCTTTACGTCAAAACTTACATCTGCACTTTTCCCTGAAAGTCAGAAGTCAATCTAGACCTTCCTCGGGTGCAACAGCCCTATTCGGGCGTATGGACACCCTTCAGTCGCATGGCCTCCATGCGACTGAACATCATGCGATTGAACTCAAGCGGATGAACATTTAGGCAAATGAACATCCAGTCGTGCGAATGGACAATGCGGATGGACCTCATGCGAATGGGATTAATGCGGATGAGCACTTATGCGACTGGACCTTCAGTCGCATGACTCCCATGCGACTGGCCCTTTCAATCGTGCGAATGAACCCCAATCGTGCGAATGAACCCCAATCGTGCGAATGGACCCCAATCGCACCCTAATCGGTCGTATGGCCTCCATTCGGCCTCCAGTCGGTCGCCTAGCCCTAACTTATGCAGAATGCAGTTCATCCCGACTGCAGCCGAGGGTTTTCGGCCTCCAAACTCATCTAAACCCATTTTAAGCCTAAATCGACCATCCTAAACCTTAGGGATGCATACCATAACATTATTCAAGCACAACCAAGCAAGAAATCAAGTCCCAAATGGGTCCTGCACATACATACACGCATACATACGGGTTTTCACCCAAAAACGCGAAAAAGGGTTTTCAGATGTGTTCCAGCCCCAAAATCATTCAAAAACATGTAAAAGAGGGGTCCTAGAACTCACATAAACAAGCACAACGACAAGAGCTTCGATTCGGCTTGCTTCACGACAATTTTGGCGACCCGAACCGACCCGGACCGGCACTTTTCCTCTTTTTCTCTTCTTCTCTCTAAGAAATCTGAAATGTGGGTGTGGGGAGAGTGGGCTGCCCTCTCCCTACATATATCACCACATTTCCCAACTTTTCTTCGTTGGCGAGTTTGGTCCCTCGACTTTTGGACTTTATTTTCTTTTCTTTCTTCACCGGCTTCAAAATAATAAATATTCGGGTGTTACATTGATGATCCAGTTAAGGTGGTATTCCTTGATGTTTAATCACAAGCTAGTTGAAGTTGAACTAAGATGGTGATAGTGATCGTTAAAACCGAAACAAGAGTGATGATGGTGTTTGGAAATCCGAAAGCATGAAGGAGATGAGGTTGGTGTAAGGCCCCATTCCCGTAAACCTTACAGTTGGTCATTCATAGCAATTAAAACATTAAACATTACAAATAAACGAGCTTAAGCAGTGGAAATAATTTATCAAAAGTCATTCATTTCATTTAAACCATTGTTGTTGAGCAATACATCATCGTTTAACTTATTACAAAAGAATTGTTGATATGCATTACAAAACAACAGCATCACAGAGTACGAATGGATGTCAGACTTTCCCTACCGAGTAGCTCCACCCTCGTGCCATCCTCAGCAATAATTACATGCCAACTGAAAATATATAAAGGTCAGAGTTGTTGAGTGAGCTCTAGTTTTATAAGTAATAAAATACTCTCTATATGTTGTATAAGAAAATACTCTTTTCTGTAAAATACAACTCTGTACTGTATATGCGAGCACGCATCAACTATATGAACAAATATTGTTCGTTCTTTTTACTGTAGGCCTTGTCTGTTCTATAAACTTTTATCTTGATGTTTCACTTTCTGTATGGACCAGTGAGCAATACCCCAACTATATGCGCGATGAAAAACGAGTGATGGGCCATCTATATCCCTCGAAAGGGTCAACTGTATCCCCCGAAAGGGTCAACTGTATCCCCTGAAAGAGTCAACTGTATCCCTCGAAAGGGTTCTGTGTACTATGTACAAGGCCAACCCAATCACCCAGGACACGCTGCAAAGGTCCTGCCAATCTCAATTGATTGACCCTGTGTGCATAATAGGGTAGCTAACCCGCAGCACAGTTGAGCTAACGACAACATGGTCGTGCACCTCTTATAAGCTTGCAAGACTTGTTAACATTTTCATTAATGTTCCTCTTCTTTTCTTTATTGCTCTTTCACTTTATTATTACGATATACTTTACGTTACGATAATAACATATCACGTAAAGTCACATACTATAAGTAATAATAATAATAGCAATAACAATAATAAGGAACAATCATAAGTAATCATATCATGCATGTAACATCATCATTAATAAGCCCTTAGTCAACCTCGGTCAAAACCCTAAAGCACAGACTCCCAGAAAATTCTATAAAAATTTCTAAGTCTTAGGCGCATGGGAACTATTTGGACGCATGAGCCCTGTTCGGGCGTTTTATCACTATGTAGGCGCATCAGCCAACACAAACATTTTCACTTTAGGCGCATGAACTATTCAGGCGCATGGACACTTAGGCGCATGAGCCACTTGGGCGCATGGGCACTATTGGGGCGCATGGCCCTACACTTAGTCGTCCGGCTAACATTTCTAGGCGCATGGGCCACTGTTCAGGCACATGGGCTGTAAAACATTTCTAAGGTAATCTTAGGCGCATGGGCTACTGTTTGGGTGCATGGATTACACTTAATTCTTTCTATGGCATTTTCAGGCGCATGAGCCTTATCTAGGCGCATGGACCTTCTGTTCAACGTATTTCCAGTATGTTTTCAACCCAATCATCAAATCCATCTGTTCTAAGCTTACTGTGGCTATTCTAAACATGAATAACCTATAAGCATTCCAGATTCACATTCATTCATGCACAATTCATACGGGTATACATACTTAAACATCTGAAAGTCATTTAAATACATTTTCAGCCCCAAAGATGTTTGAAAACAAGTAAAAATCGGGGTCTAGAACTCACCTGGTGCAACTTGGGTGTTCTTCCTTTTTTTACCCGCTTGCTATGAGTTCAAAACACCTAGAAACAACATCCAAAAACACACACACCCGAGCACAAACACAACCCATAAGCACATAAGCATTTAACCGGGATAAAACCCATCATAAACATGTAAAAACCACGAATTCTTACCTTGAATTCGTTCACTTCTTCTTCTTCCACAAGCTGAGATTCTCTCATGCTCTCTCTCTCGTCTTTCTCTCTCTAAAGCCCGAATGAGAGTGATGTGAAAAGAGGGTGGGCGGCCATGCCCACCTTTACACCAACTTTTCAAGATTTTTGTCCTTTTTACACTTTTAGTCCATCCACTTGGACTGAATTGCCTTTCTCTCTTTTATTCTTTATTTCTTGTCTTTTAAAAATAACCGGGTGTTACAGTTGGTGACTTGAAAACCGAGAGGGAGAGGATTGAGAGATGTGGTCGTGGTGTGGTAGTTGGTGGTGGTTCACAGTTATGGTGGTGTGGTTGTAGCGAATTGCGGTTGTGATGTTATAGTGACCCCATTGTGGCCGAGAAGTTGCAAAGATAGTGAACAACCTCATCATTAGCTCTAGTGTTTAGAGTGATGAGGTGGGGTTATAGGCTTGCTTAGTCAAGCTATTTAGGATAGGTGCCAAGCACTAGTGTGATTAGTGTTAGGATGGTGCTTAGGTGGCAGCTTGTGGAGGTGATGGGTGTATGGGCCGACTAGGTGTCAATCTAAGATGCTAATGACTTACTTAGTCATTAAACTTAGGATTAGTTATAGATTTAAGTGCTTAATCGGGTTGATTAGTATTCTAATGATTCGAGAGTAGGATTAGGTTGTGTATATGTTGGTGTTTAGGTGCTTAAGGTTTGATTAATTTAGTTTTGATACAAAGTTTCTTGATGTAATCTTTGTTTGGTAATGTTTAATTAAGTTTTAATCTTAATTTATTTCATGTAAATATGAGATATTTATCATTCAAATAACTAATCAAATAATCTTACAATTTGATAACTAGACATAAAAATACAACAATCATAAATTTCACATATAAGAACTACATGCACACGTAATGCATGCAAGCATATTCACGTATCAGATGTGCATATTCAATTAAGCATGTAAAAACTCATGATGAAATAAGATTACTTTAATCATTCTTATAAGATATAAACATATACTGTCAACTTATAAAAAAAAAAATTTAAATAACCTAACTTTGGTTTTAGGATTGTCACGATATAATTATAAATAATGTTTATATAAGCTTTAATGTATAAATTACATGTATGTATAATTTCTTTAGCAATATTTATAGCACTTTAAAGCAAAAAAACACCTCATGTACAAAAACCACGCGCCTCAAAGGGATTTCCACCAAAAAATCACATTTTCTTGCGCTTCTCGTACAACATACGCATTGTGTTACAAATAGCCTCATTCCTCGCCTCAAGGTTTACCTTGCACCTAGGCACGCTTTTTAAAACCTAGATAGCAACTTAAGAGCTCAAACCAATGAGTTATGAATTTTGGAGCGTTACATAATCCGATAACTCAAACCGATCAGATATGAGTTTTTGATAAATAAGGTATTCAATTATGATTAGAGTTTAAACATCAGCACTACACTAAACCATACCATGCTCACTCTCACTCCTACCCTGATTCACTTGAGTGATCTTCACCAAAAATATATTTAAACTAATCATGACTTGACTAAAAGAAAATTGAATATGATATAAAAGCATTTTCATAAATGATTGTAAATTACATAACAATTAGTTCAGAAATTATAGCTTATAGCTATAGCTATAAGATATACATGCTACAACATAATTATGATAGCTCAAGGGTTAGAGTCCAAATGTCACCTTCTGCACATAATCTTGTCGTCTCTTGCTAGGCATCCGAACTAGTCCTGTGATTTGGAGCTCGGTTACTGCCCTACAAAACCGCGCTCTGTATGATGAGGTTAAGGATTTCACAAAACCAAGCCAAACTGGATTGAGGCCGAATTTATAATAGAAAACCGGAACAGGGTCACATATATTGTGGGTGAGGTCTCAGACCCGACTCAATCTTTAAACAAAATATATACCGCATTTTCTTAGCTTAACAACTCATATAGGTAAGGAATTGGGCTTGAATCCCTACCCCAACAGTTGGTTCTGGCTTAATTTGGGACCGAACCAGTTCTAAACCAATACTAGACAGACACTGAAGCAGTAGTATACAGTCCGGCCGGCACAATGTTTTTAGGGCCTAACTGAGAAGGCATTGTTTTTGCTATAATTAAAACCAAGTACTTTAAAACACACTTCCATTCTTTTTACCAATCATAGCAACCATGGGGTAGTTATATTATTATTGCTGGTAAAAATGAACGTAAGTTGCTATTTCTGGTCATATTTATAAAGTATGTTCCTATTATTAATAAAAATGTGAAAATAGGTTGTCTTTTGTGCAATTAACCCTTAATAAAATGCAAGCAGAAGATAGATAATGCATGCTAAAATAAGGATACTGAACAGAGGCTTCTGTTATATTTTGAGGTTCGGCGGTTATCTTTCTTTTCTTGGGAGATGGTGAAACCTTTGACTTGCGTTTGTCTTTAATGGCTTTTTGCAAAATGATTGCTCTGAAAGATTGATACCAATCATGGAGATTGATAAGATTACCATGCTCCTGAGCTAGAGTATACCTGCAAATATACAAAAGTTATTAAATATATAAATAAAATTAAAATATAAATATACTTTTCCTACAGAGATCATAAATTTACAGACTGTGGTGACAAACCTAGTGATTTTGAAAAGGATTACACAGCCTTTTACAAAGATTTAACAGCTCAGCTGTGAAACGGAAAAGGGAGCAAAAATGCAACATATTTTCAATATATGGATGGTTAATGCGATTACTATAGTTCAGGAGCGATAGCCAATATACGAACAAATCACATGCCAATTTTTGTAATTTACATCATTAAAATGTACTTAATTGTTTATGTGATAAAGGAAGCTAGGAATTTCTCCACAAGTACACTTTCCCAAGAGGCGGCAATATGGATAGGTTGGTAGTTGAGTAACAGGTCATTCCGAGTGTGATTGAAATAGTCACTTTTAGTATGAGTCAAACCAGGCTCCACCAGGCCAGGTTAGGTTGACTGTTAAACAAGTTTTTGTTCATTTTAAAGAAAGTATAGAAAAATATGGTGTTAATCATGATTTAGAACTATATAATGCTATTATTAATAATAATCCAAATCTTTGAATGAAAATAATATGCATTAAATATGACTTTTACGATTTGTTTGACCTGTTTGACCCATTCCCCTTTTAGCTAATACTTTTAATGTTAGAATTTTTAAGCCGTCTGAGATATAGTACAACCCAAAATCAACCCATCCATTAGCACATGGGTTGGACTTGTGCTGAAATGAACATAATTGTTATTAAAAATAAATTACGATCTTCAGTCATTTGTATAATGAAATAAACATCTTACATTAATGTTGTATCATGCATTGATGACATTGGAATTTTGGGGCTTTTGGTGCAGCAACTACACTTCAGGAAGTTGTGGCACTCCAATAGATCAAGTTGGATCCTTTTTCTAGGATCTCCTACTAACGCCTACCAAACAAGTATGATAAGAAAAAAACAAGGTGGTCAATTTAATTGTCAGATTGTAAAATAACAAGTGTAAAAATGAACTGTTTTAGATCAAAGTATCACAATACAAATTTATTGTGTGTTTTCATGAGCATATTATTATTTGCTTAACATTATATACTAAACCTATTTATTTAAATGAATACTAGGGTCATTCAGACATACATGCTACCCACACACACTAAACAGAAAAATTATTTTCTATGTTTACATGACTTACAGCTTGCAGTTTGTCAACATTTGTGAAGCAGACAATTTCATGGAAAGGAATGCACTCAATGGGCTGCATATGATCCCTGCTTCATACACAAACAATCACATGGAAGAAATTAAAACCATAATTATTATTTGACACTTGCCTATATGTTAATAAAGTTGATATTTCATCTTGAGAAATAATAGAGCAATAAGCTTCTAGTTTTTATTTACACAACCGAAGAGCATAGAATATATTAAACCCATGCTTCATATAAAAATATTGTTTTTACTAGAAAATTAGTATTTTTATCCAACTTGCTTAATATGAGCTTTATAATAAGATGTAGAATGCGGTTACCTTGCCATGCAAGTAATCAGTGCAGTAGCTTTCTCGTTTAATGCTTTGGTACCTCTATCTGAATTGCCATTCCGGATCGTTTGTTTCCTGTCATATATATGTAGTTGAGTTTAATATCACAAAGTAAAAAATCACAAAGTTTAATGATTGCTGTTTGAATCCTTTCTAAATGAAACTTTCAACTAGTCCTTTCAAATTATCTATATGCGAACATGGGCAGGTTGGGTCACAAGCCAAAAGAAGATCAAGTCAAGAACTCAGGATGTGTTACTTTACAGGTTTGGCTAGCCCAGAAACATTTTTTATGGTTCATTTTTAATGTTTTATAAATACTTGATGCATTAATCTGATTAGAAAAACTTTATTACTACAGTAATAATTTTTATTATCTAAATCGGTTTATGAGGTTATATACATAAACTACTTTGGGGCAACTTCCAACCCATTTATGATTTAACCTGTTTCTCTTTTAGCTTTTTTACTTTATTTGATCAACTAGAGATAAAACACAACCCTGATAGACCCATTACAAGAAATGAGTTCAAATTCCAATACCTAAATTTACTTGGAGATTCTTTCAAATTACCATCCTCGAATTTTTCTTGCAACTGCAGCTCCTTTACCTTTTCATGAATCTAGAATCAATAAAAAAAGTCAACTAGTCAAAATGATGGTGTTGACAAGGTCGAATACCAAACACAGCTGTAACCTGGTCATACCTTGTTGACACCATTAGTTTGTTTATCCCATTTTTCAAGCAACTGAAACAAAGCAGCGGGTGGCAGGTCCCTGAGTGATAACATGAGCGTATTACAATAAAATCAACAATTATAATAAATCATTATATATTTTTAAAGATCATACACAAATAAGTACAAATTGATTTGTTAACAACCACAATATATCTGATGTAAAAGAAGATTAAGAAGGGTATTTCTAATGGCAGTTTTTATTGTTTGGAACTTTGGATACAAAATTCTGCCTCTGATTATCTCATTTCTTTTTGGCTATTTCATCTATTAGTTTCTTAAACAATCAAATTCCGTTGAACACCAAAACATACAATAACAAATTCAACAACATAAAACACAATCTTCTACGGCCATTACAATTCAGAATCTGATTCTTAGCATCCAATATCACATAATCACTTTCAAAAGAACATCCAAACACCCCCTTAATAATACACAATTTATGTGATACCCCATTAAAGATTGTTGGCTTAAGTTGTCTCAGTTTACTTGCGTAATAATTTCATATTTTAAGCAGCAATTTTGACGACCCAATTACTTATGAGTGGGTTAATTTGGGTTATGTTTTATGTGTAACAAGTCAACCAAAAATTTTGGAAAGGAACGAGTCAAAGAGATTATAAGCCACCCCAATGCGTAAATGTAATGCATACAACTTCCTAAATTGTGTTATATAAAAGTTACCCATTATGACAAGTTACCGGTTACCCTCCGTTTCAAGTTACTAATATTATTAAACCAAACTGTATGGTTAAGAATCAAACAACAAAGCAAGGAATATGTCTTTTACTAACCTTAGCTGGCAAATTATGTTGCCTACTAAACCGCCCTTTTGCTTTTCAAATGATTGCCCATGCATGCCACGGTTCCATGCAGACCTTTGAGAATCTGGTTTAAATTCCAAATGATCAGAATTCCTCAGGTCGCAATGCTTTGGGTCCAACGCTTCATCATATAAATCTAAGAGGGTGGTTTTCTGATTCTTTCCCGCTTCATGCAAACACTGTAACAAATTACTTTAAGGTTCATAAAAAAAATAAAAAAGAAAGGAAAATGAAGTGCTTATCATTCTAAATCTCCAATACTCCTCGAACTTATCCACTACAACTAGAGTTAAAGGTCTTGTACATTCATAAGAGAGTTTACAGGTACACATGTAATTTTGATAATTCATAAGAGAGCTTATATATATTCACCATAAAAGATTCTTTTACATTGTCACTACATGTAATTTTGACAAATAAATCCCAGTAACAACATGTACGCAAAGTCATGAAAAACATAATTAATGTTAAAATCTGAAATAAAGCGCAAGTACCATGGGGAACGTTATACAAAAATGTAACAATATATTTAGTACCTATACCAAATCAAAATAACAAGGTCCCAAATCATCCAACTAAATCAAATGAAAATGTTAACCGAAGTAGAAACTAGAAGTCAGATACAAGACTGAGATCTTATAGTAATAGAAAATTTTTAAAAGACATTAATTTATCATGGTTACTTCATATATTAGGAATCAAATGACAATAATCTCAGAGAACTAAAGATGAAGACAAACTTAGGTCTCACCAAAACCACAGAGCTCCACAAGTTCAGCACTTCCTTCATTTTTGATGCTCCACTTAACAAAGCTTCACTTTTTGGTTCAGAAAGTCTCCTTACAAGAAGATAGAAAGCATAACTTATCACACATCCCATTTCATAGGTTTTTCTAGATGTAGCAAAAAGGGGTCAAATTGGGTTGACTCGACACACTTTTTGTCAAAATGATTTATTGATATGAACCCAAGTCGTGGTACGTACCTGCTGGGTCAAACTGGGTCGGGGCAGACCCAGTCAAGCTAGGATGGCGGGAAAAAGAGAATAGATCCAGGAGGTGGGGGTTGATCCGATTAATCAGGGAATGTGGGGTAACTTAGTGGGACAGTTAGAACCATGTTATCTTTTATATATTTGTTTTTAGATGTTTTAGTTTGGTTGTCGAGTATTTTGGTATTATTATCTTGTTCATGTATCGGAGACTTGCCATCTCGAATCGAGCTAATCGTTGTTCGTTTGTTAACTATCAAAGTTGTTGATTTTTGGGTTCTATCATTTATTTTTTCTGAATATATTTAGTCTGTCAAATATAATTGCAAATTATGCCAATTAACTTTTAATTTAACTTTTGAATAAGGATTTAGAAGATTTAATGCATTTAAATTTCAATTTTGGCGATTTTTAACCTGGTTAACACATTTGACCATATTATAGATAAAACATGATCCAAATAGATCCATTCATAAGTGATAAGTGGTTTAAAGTTGCAATATAATCGCATGTACCTCATACAAGATGGAAGATCAAGAGCTTGTGCAGGCAATGCATCTGTCTGTGTAACCTGCAATTTTAGTCAATTATCATCTTTAAAACTTTGGGATTATTATAGGGTCATGAACAAGCACATTGTTAGAAATTAATCTTGATGTTCAAGGGTGTATATGGGTGAACCAAGAAAGATAAGGGTGGATTTAGTTAGCATGTAGAATATGTTAGTCAAGGTATATATTAGGAAAGTATTGAATAATTTGGCAGTGAATGGGCTGTCATTCCAGCTGTGTTTGAGCTGTGATTTCATGGTAATTAAGGTTAAAAGTATTATAAAAGAGGGTCATTGTATAGAGTTTAAGGTGTGGTCTTTTGTTCTTCATATTAATAAAAGAGTTGTGGTAGCTCCCACAAAATACCGAGTATTATCTTTGTTTTTCTGGGCCAATATTCTAACACACATAAGTACAGGTATTAATAAATGAAGTGCAAATTGCATAGCCTGCAGCTGTAGTAAATTCTCGTTTTTTTAATTCTTTGAAATGATTATGGGCATCTTGTTGAAGCCACATTAGAGAAAATAAAAGAAAGCATGGTCAAAGTTACAGACACGTCAGCTGCCATATCATTGTTTTTGACTGGGTAACCATGTTGTCAAATCACCCTGAATCAATGTTGAAAATCAGACTTGTTATCCCATTTTTTTGAAAGTATGACGCTTCTATGGGTGAAAATAAAGGAATATACCCCAGATAGAAATTAAAAACAAAGTCGGTTACTTTTTATGCAAATCTTTCATAATATTAAAGATGCATAATGTCAAGACACATATAAACAGGGAAAGAAAATTAGTCTAGGCAACTAAAAAAATATAACACATGGAAAATAAATAAACACAAAAGTGAGCATAATTGGAACAGAATAGCTCCTAGCTAACCTCTTCGTCAAGTAAGCCTTTCACTGTGAAGCTTAATGGCTCCATAAGAAAATGCTGGATAATTGCCATCTGTACGAAGTTTATTAGCAATCAGCTTCACATAGTAAAATGTTATAAAACATCCTCTAGTATTTATAAGCTAGTAAGCAGAAAAAGATAATAGTAACAGCATTCAATAGAGATGGCAAAATGAGCGAGTCATATGGGTTGGGTAACGGGTCAAACCAAGCAACTTTTGGCACAAACCAGGTCGACCGAAACACTTTTGGTCCAACACTTTTATAGTGAAAATATATGTAGAGGACACCTAATTATTCAACTTATTATCAAGTTTACCCATATACTTGAACTACTCAATAAGCCAACCAAGCCTGCATGCGATTCATTTCTACTAAATCTAGTAAAAGACATGCCACAATATTGTAAAGTGACAGGAACACCTTAGCTTTTTTACCTTGAATCGCTATGAGGGCATTTTTGTCTTAAGGTTTAAAAGCATGTTCATCATTATGCGTGTTTGATGCAAATTCGTATCAATGAAATCGGATAATACTAGGGTGTCCTTTGAGATAATTATAAGGTATGGGTGTGTACCCAATGAAAAAGGTTGATTTCATGGATGGACTACACATACATTTTCCTTTATTTTTATTAATAATTAGTGTGACAAATATTATTAATTAATTACATATTTATTCAAAATAATAAAACCGAGTTGATTAGATGGGTGGCAACTTTCGACCTGATTTCTTTAAAGCTAAATTTCAATTTGCGTGTTGGCCCATTACAGATAAAACCCAACCCGGCCTATTCAAAAGTAGAAACGTCGAAGTCGCCACCTCTTGTGAATATAGTTGACCTGAAACATTTTTGGACCATGATTTTTTTATTTTCTTGTGATGATCTTTGTAACAAATATAAAAATTATACTATTTCAATAATAGTATATATTTTTACGTATAACAATACGAAAGGATTTATGCAATAAAAATACAATTTGGGCGACAATCGCCCGTTAGAGATAAAAAATTAATAATAACCAGATTCAACCAAATCATAAGTAAACAGGTCATAATTGCCACATTTAGTGCTTATAGTTGAACAACAAACCTTTACGGCTCGAACCAAAGAAGTCAAGGTTCCATCTTGTCTCAAGAAGCAATTTCTTATGAAAGCTGCAACCTTGTGACCGATTAAAAACCCAGAACAAGGTTTCACAAGAACTGCACCAATTATTGCATCTAATCTATCAGCTGGAGATTCCAAAAAGAAACTGGAAGGAGACAAGTGTTGGACTGCTTTTGAAGAAAGTATGTTTTTTGGGGCATCAAGTGTGGTTGCAACTCCCAATATCAAGATTACTGGAATCTTAATCACCCATTCACTGATTACAGCACAAAATGAGCTATGAGTAGCTGGAGATTATGGTTATATGACATATTAAGAAGCATAAAAAGTAAGAGTAAAAAAATAAAGGTGGAAATTGTGGCCCTTTCACTTAAAAAAGGTAAATTTTGGTTTGTTTTATCTTTGGTGGGATGAATGAAAAAACCGAATTTGGTTGAAAAGGAAACATTTCGAAATCCCCAATGTTCATATTTAAGAGCAATCATTACAAAAACCACTATAGAGTTTTTTCTAAATTCATACAAGTCTCCAAACTAATTCTTACTTGATGAAGTTTGCAATGAGAAAGACCTAGAAAATTAACAAAGAAGTCCTTTTAAATAAATTTAAGAACTAAATCATGCAACTAGAGGACCTTTTTGTTAAAATTTGATAAATCAAGATACTTAGTTATGCAACATTTTCCCTACTTCTAATGCATAAAAGACCAAAATCGATTTATTAAAAATAGATTATTAATTATTTACAAAGATTTCAAAACTTTAACCAAAAAGTGTTACAACCCAACCCAACCCAACTCGCACAAAAAATACCCCTTTTGACCTGTTAACAAACCACTCGACCCGCCAAATTTTCCACCTATAGCAAATAGTAAAATATCCATTCCTTGAGCTACTATACCTCAACATGAGAATGAAATCAGAAAGTACAGACCCATTACACCTATCCATATCTTCAATAATAACAACCACAGGGCTCTTAAAATTATCATGCTCCATATACCAAGATGCTAAGATAGATATATCGGCTGCCTGTTATAATAAGATGGTAAAAACACACAAATTTAGTTAAGACACGAATATAGAAACAACGGTTTTTAAAATAACATCACAAATCTTACATCAATGCTACCATTCAAGATCTGCCTTAATAAACTTCTAAGACAACCACCTATTCCACTTTTAGCTGAAAAATCAACTGATGACAGGTTTGCCACATGGCAACCATGGGAGTGTAAATGTACACCTAGATCCGCAAATGTCTGAAGATCATCAACAAATTCTATGTTGCCTGCAAATCAGAGAGATGATATTTAGTGTCATGTGAACCATGAGAAAGATATGTGAACTTTATACCAATTCCAAAAAATTGCTAAATAGTTTTGTAAAAAATAACATTTTTAACCTATAGCATGTGGACACCTCATCAAAGATCTTCGTCTTTTTAAAATCCTTAGCATTTTTATCACCTGACATATTTTTGACCCAACCTAGTATAAATGAAACCAGGTATAAACTTGAGTGGCCTATGGAGTAATTTCAATATGTAGATGGCCTTAATGGAAAGAGTGAATACTTGGATGGCCTCCACATAGGTTATCCCTTCAAACAATTATAGTCTAGAAAAAATGACAAATCCTTTAATGTTATTGAAAAGACAACGATTTTAACCTGTAACATACCAACACCTCATCAAAACAAAAGTATTTGTTTTTAAGCATTTTCATCACCCGATAAGTTTTGTGACCAACATTGGTGTGAATGAAACGAATCCATACTTGAGTTGTGTAAAATGTGCTTTCAATATATGTGTGAGTATGACCTTAATAGAAAAAGTCGAATACTTGGTTGGATTCGACATACATCATCCCTCATTTAAACTGACATATTTTGTTAGACATTCATAAAGTATGCAAGAGCTCCTAACAACTAAATAACTTAAATCAGTTAAATGCAGTAGGAACTTACTCATGACCACAAGGGCAGTAAAAATTTGTTTAGATGTAACATCAGTTACAATGGGGTATGAACAAGTGGCTTTGTTGGCGTCAAGCTTGCCACTTGAACAAATTGCACCAAATGATTTCTGCACCCAGCTATTTATCTCATTAAATACATTAGCATGAATGTTCTGTAAAACATCCTGCATTACAAAATGATTACATCAGCATTGATGTTTTTATGGGGATAAAAAGTAACACACCAGAGAAAATGAATTCAACCTTAATGGTCGATTCGATTTTGATCCAAGCATCATGAAAAATTTTCATTCTTAAGTTCTTGTGCGACTGATCATCCACAAATTCAGATTCATCACTAGCAGCTAAAGAAGATGACAAATTAACCTTCACTTTTCTACTAGTCCTTCCAACCGATTTCCTACCATGTTGTTGACTGCTAGACGCTTTGTGTAGCACGAAAAATGGCTACAAAGTAAAAGAAAAAGTCAACACAATATTTTCAATCTAGCTTGTAAAATTCTAATTCTAATTCTACTTATAAGGTTTCCACACCATGAACGATAATCACCAACTACCACCCCTGAATCAACTGGTTAGACCTAGGGCTTTGTGTCTGACATATGTTAATATGACATCTATAAGCGTGATTCATTGTATTCATCAGTATATCACACACACACAGAGGTTGAGATTGAACCTTTGGGAAACTGTAGTCATACAAACGTCAGTGAAACTAAAGACAATAGATTAAGAAGATTAATAAATAAATAAAAAGATAAACCTTGAGATCGTTATCTGAGATATGAGGAAGAGTTAGTTCGTCCGCTGAAGATGGTGCCATCGAACGGCCTGTTGTTAGGGTTCTTCCACCTCTGCTTCTCTGCTCTCACTTTTACCCTTTGTGTTTTTTGGCGGGAAAATCAGAATGGGGGTGGCCTGTGGTCTGTAGCGGGGTTTAATGGGCTATGGAGCAAGGTTAATGTTGTTTAATACGTTTTTATTGACTAATACTATTTATTTTTTTTAAAAAAACTGAGTTTGGAACCACTCCAATATTCAAATTAGAATTTTGAAGATGAGATGTTAAGCTGCTTATACTGATTTCAGCGTTTTAGTATGACTCCACTAAAAACAACATCAAAGATCAAATTGCTTTAAGTTAGATTTGAACTTAAGACATTAATAGACTCAAGCCAAACCACCACCCCACATGTCATCTAACAGTATAAGGGTGTGCATGGATCGGTTTGTTCAATTTTAATCTAAAATCGAAATCAAAAACTGGTATCTTGGTTTTTAGGGTTTACAAACTGTTTGGTTTCTAGGTTTTTAAAATCGTTTGATTTTGGTTTTGGTTTTTGATTTTCGCTTGGTTTCTGGTTTTTTTTTCACTTTTAACATTTGGGCTTCAAGTTTTTAAATAAAAAATGGTCCAAACTAATGAACTTAAGCTAAAAACTTTAAGCTTATATTGTTTTGTTGATATTTAAGTATCGCCTACATATTTTTATAAGTTACTTGACACTAAAATGAATTGCAATTTATAAAATACAATTACAAAAAGTTTAATAAAACTCTGAAATCTATCAATTCAGACAAAAAAGTATAAGCATTTAACTAGGTTTGGGTCGATTATAGTGTCAATTCGTTCACTTTAGTTACGTTGTTGCCTTGTTTTGTGGATGTAAACCCCTTTTTTTGTTGATGAATGTGATTGTTTTTTTCATTTTAAGCATGTTGCTGGCCATGTTATTGAGGTTGTTTTTTGTTCGGTTTTATTTTGATGTTTTTAAATATATCGTGTCTATGTGTTGTTGGTTGTTAATGGTGGGGGTGGCTTATTTGAGTTATCTTGTTGGTTTGATTGTGGATATAAACCCTAACTTCAATTTATTGCATCTGTACGTTGTTGGTTGGATTTAGGTTGATGATGGGGGGTTGTGTTGTTCACTTGAGATCGGTTGTGTTGTTCACTTGAGATCGGTTGTGGGTTTGGTTATTGATGCAGATGCCTAAATTTCATTGATGAATGGGACTTTTTTCATATGAGATATGTTGTTGCCTATGATATTGAAGTTATTTTTGGTGATATTGTTGGTATTATGTTGGTGATGATAAGTTTCAATTAACTGAGATCGCCCTTTTGGTGTAAAGCTAAATCTTATAGAGTTTGATGAGTAAATGAATATCATTGTTCCTTATAGTTTCGATTTTACCCATAACAAATTCATAAAGATGTTGTTGGGTTGATGCTTACTATATCCATGTGGTATTGCTTGGATCAAGATCGATGATGACGAAGGTTAGTCCATCTAAAGATCTATTGTTAACCTAATTAAAAACCTAATATGGGTGCATGTCACGTAACCTATAACTTAATCTTTGCTTTTTGAGGCTTCCTCTACACATAACTATATGTGTGCACATTACTTTCATATGAAGAATAAGCTTACCATGTTCCATCAATAGCATGTAACCGATGTCAATTTTGGCGGATTGTGCTCCACCATGATGAACTCATGTGGTTTCGATGTGCATAGAGGCTATTGGCGAATTTGTTCACAGCTTGTAAGGCCCTGTTCCCGGGACGCTTACAGCTGGTAAATCATTGCACATAAAACATGCAGTTGCATTTATCTTACATAAATATTGCAGCGGGACATTAAAAAATGACATCTCATTTCATCATAAAAACTTTTGCAAAATAATATATCGTTAATCAGTTACAAAATACATCGTTGCACTACATCACAAAAGCATTATATAAATAGATGTCATCCCAAAAGAGCTGAGTAGCCCCTCGTGCCATCCTCAGCAATCATTACCTTAAGAATTGAGTTGCTCCTTGAAGTTGATCGAAGAGATCATCGATTCGAGGAAGAGGTATCGGTTTTTGATAGTAAGCTTGTTGAGTTCTCGATTGTCACACCCTCAAAATCCACTTGCGGAGTTTTACCGCGAGGCGTGTGAACAAACCAGGATCACAGTCAATAGTTACTCAGAACGACTCTAAATGCCATAATTTAAACATAATCAACCAAAATACAAACTTTAAACAATGCGGAAGCGTTTTTGAAAACAACCCAAGTCAATAAAGTATAACTTATGGCAAAACAAGTGCCAACCCAAAAAGTAAACTATAATTGTTAAAATGTCAACTTGTCTTGAAGCACAGTGTCTTAAAATGCAGTGAACTGTGCAGTGCTCCTATGGCAAGCAAGTTAAGGACCTGAGAAAAGCATACTAAAATGTCAACACATAGGTTGGTGAGTTCAAGAGTTGAGTTCAATAAACATGTAAACAGTTGTGATACATATAAGCAGTGCATGGTAATAGATAGCTAGTCTATTATCAGTAAATATTAATACATAGTGATTTTGCAATTGAAGCTGACTGTGATAGTTGTTGCCTCCTGTCATGACTTACCATGTCGTGACAATGATCAATAGGACAAATTGCACCCGTTGACCTCGAGTCACACAGGTGGGGCTCGTCAGACTCAGTAGTACTACCCAAGTTTCCCCGCTATTAAATATTAACAATTCAAAAGTGTGAGGACTTTTCTCATGGTAAACAGCACTATATTAATATTATACACAACTTAAATAATGAAAGCGTTCGTATAAATACCAGTATGCTATCTCCCCCAAAAGATATTAAGTAAAGAGTGGGGCATGAACTCACCTGATGTATGCAAAGGTACTTAGGGTTTATTTTGAGAAACGAGAGAATAGCCAACCTTCACAGGTTACCTAGATCATGTGAGTACATAAGTACGTGTAAATAAAAGACATGTGAAACCCTAATCATACCAAAACCAAAGACTCAAGCTTCCAGAAAAATAGACACGTTTGACCTAGTTGACCCGTTTGACCCGTTGGTGACATTATGGGTTATAATTCAAATAAATCCAATGAACACAAACAACATACATGATTAACATTCAAATAGTATCATACATATGCTATATCAACCAGGTATATCACTTAGATCATCATACAATCAAGTACTATACAAGTCATGCGAATCTAGGACATTAACATAACCACTAGCTACAATACAACTAACATGCCATACAAGGTTCAACCATTCATCACATGCCATGTGAAGCCACTCACGACTTCACACCCTAAACCCTGCCAATCCTACTAAGTAGGGGCCTCAGATCCGCACACGTGTATAATGATCATAACCAAATTCTTTAAGCATATGCATTGCATTCACAACATCACAACAATCAATTACCAGACCCAAGCATGATGTCCTACTACTACACAACATCCAAACCATACATGATTACCAATTCCAAATATCACACATGATTATCCAAACATGCCATACAACTAATTTAACACGTTCTATCACACTAGAATCCATCCTTGAACATAATAGCAAGTTCCTATCATCCCAAACATGATCATAACATCATACTTCAACGTTTACACAAATAAAGTTTCCCTTTTGGGAAAGAATATCCCAAAATCTATCCAACATCCAAAGCATACACGAATTCATCACTAATATACCAATTCAAGCTCATACTAACATCTAGACATGATCAACAACACTTAAACATCCCAATCTAACAATTTTCATAAACAAAAGTTTCTACTTTTGGCAAGCTATGATCAACATAATCAAATTAAAGATTTCTAGCATTCATAACAACAATCTAGCATCTAATTATCATCATGAACTCATCCATAACATCAATCCATCACTAGATCACTATTACAAGCCAAATAAAGTTACTATTCTTAGTAACCTATGAACAATGCATCAAAATTCCAACTTTCTTGTAAAATCAATGTATTCTAACATTCATACAACCCAATAATCATCAAACATTCATCAAACATCATCCATCATGCATAATCACAATAATCTCGAATTAGGGTTTGTTTCATAACCAAAGTTCATGATCAACCCACTAAAAACATAGAATTCTTGCATAATCGACGTTAACTAACATGTATACAATCTAACTAACATGTTAACATCATCAACCAACATCATTTCGACCCCATGAAGGTCAATTTACGAATTAGGGTTCGGCCCTAAACAAAAACTCACAAAAACGTGAAAAATCTAACCTTTAAACGTGTTATAGCTTGTAATTGATGATTCCAACAAGTTATATGCCTTGAAATCGATCCATTTCGTGTTCCCTTGCTTGTTCTTGGCTGATTTCGCAATGGTGAGGGTGTTTGAAGATTGTTTGCGGCCGAAGGGGGGTTGGCTAGGGTTTGGGTTTGTTTTAATTAATTTTAATTTACCTAATTACCCTTTTAACCCTTGTAATTTGTATTTTATAAAAACTAATCTTTAAACTCTTCGTAAAGTGTTTTTAACTTCATAATATAAAGATATAAACTTATAAAATTCATTATATATCTTATCTTTATAAAAACACAAGACATACGAATAAATAGACATGTTTCCGCGTTACGCGATAAATTCTTTAATTAACCGTTTATAAATGTGTAAACACATAAACATAAACCAATACTCACATAATCACTTAGATTCACAACAAATTCACATTATTCATTATTAATAGGTCACCAACGTTCAACGACAACTAGTGTGTGCTCACGACACGTGTTTACAAGACTTAACGGAACTAACGGAGCTTGGTAACGGAAATTTACCGGATGTCACATCGATAATCGATGCACATACGAAATGAACCATCCTTCTTCTTCACAAATAGTACAGGTGCACCCCACGATGATGAACTAGGGCGAATGAAACCCTTACCGGTCAACTCTTGCAGTTGACTAGCGAGTTCTTGCATTTCAGATGGTGCAAGACGATAAGGCGATTTAGCCACAGGGTTTGCACCAGGGACTAAGTCAATCTTGAACTCAACTTTTCGCACGGGAGGTAGCCCTTTAAGATCCTCGGGAAAAACCTCGGGAAAGTCCTGCACGACAGGAATGTCTTTCAACTCCTTACCCTTGGCTTTCGTATTAACTACATATGCCATGAAAGCCATGTAGTTTTTACTTAAGCACTTGCGGTCCTTGACGCAAGACATGAGTTTGAGTCTTTGGGATGATTTCTCCCCAAAGACCTTCAAAGTATCACTAGTCGGTAAAGGAATTCGGATACACTTCTCGAAGCATAGAATTTTCGCACGATGCTTGGCTAACCAATCCATAGCAATGATAACATCAAAGCTTCCCAATTGCATAGGAATAAGGTCGACAAAGAACTCGTGTTCGTTAAGGCTTAAGGTGCAGTCACGTATTACAACATCAACGACGATAGATTTTCCATCGGGTACCTCAACCCTGAAAGATCTTTCCAGATTAACACGCGGTTTAGAAAGTATAGACTCGAATTCTAGGGACACAAAACTCCTATCGGCACCCGAATCAAACAATACGGAAGCACAACGACTATTTACAAGATACATACCTGTTTGGTAACAACCTATTATTGGTATGATGAACATAGATAGGAATTTTTACAAGACAAGAAGGACCAAAAGAAGTTCAACGACGTACCATTCACCACGTCGTTATCGGCTTGTGCTTGGTTGGCGTTGATGTTGAAAGCCCTTCCACGAGCCGGTGGCACAGTTCCCGCATTGCGAGGACATTACGAACGAATATGGCCAGGCTCGCCACAGTTATAGCAGGTTCGGTTGGTAAGCATGGCAGTGTTGTTTGGCGCACGAAGACAAGTAGTCACCAAGTGTCCATACTTCCCACACAACGAGCAGACTCGGCATGGAATGTTGCTTGAATGATGGTACTTGCACGTGTTACACATAGGATGTGGACCAGCATAACCTTTAGCCATGGGAGCTTGATTCGCAACCACCACTTGTTTTTTAGGAGCATTTGGGGCGGTCATAGCGTAGTTGCGTGTCGGGGTGAACTTACGCTTCTTGTTTTGGGAAGATGACTCGACCTTTACCTCCTTTGTTGCCTCGGGTGTCAACTTCGTAGTAGACTTGGAGCCCTTTGCCGACATAGTGCCAGCTCTTATATGATTCTCGGTGAGCTGTGCAGTGATGGTAATCACCTCCTCCAAAGTTGTGGGCCTACTACCCACCACGGCATCTTGAATTTGAGGTGGCACCCCCTTGATAAATTTCTTAATGTTACGGGGCACGATGTCCACCATGTGTGGTAGGAGCATACTCAACTCATGATGTCGGGTGGAATAAGCCAAGTGATTCCCACCATCTTGTTTGAGGTTCCAAAACTCCTCCTCCAGCTTTTGCAACTCGCTCCTTGGGCAGAACATTTGGATCATGATATCCTTAAATTCTTCCCAGGGCAACACCATTGCAACCTCAGTTCCACGGTTCTCTTTTCACTATTCCATCATGTTAGTGCTCGTTGTTGAAGAACACTTGTGGCATAGCGAACCTTGAACTCGTCGGGGCATTCGCTAATAATGAATGTGTTCTCCATACATTCAAACCACTCGAGAAGTCCAGTGGCTCCTTCTTTTCCACTAAAGCTAGTGGGCTTGCACAAGTTGAAGTGTTTGAAAGTGCAAGTACGATTGTTCCCGTTTTGGTTGTTGCTATTCTCTCCATGAGCACCACTATTGTTCCCATTGGTGTTGTTTCTATTAGCCATTAGGGTGCTATTAAGTTCAGCAACCATGGTTGGGATGACGGCAGCCATTTGCCGGCGATCATTGCAGCTAGTTTACGGTCGAAACTTCCACACTTTCCATGGTGACGAGACATGCTGGATATACAAAAATGAGTTAGTTACGAGAATGAGGATAACAAAGGATAATAGTTTAGACAAGGACAAGCTAAGGGTTGTAAGGCACACGGAATGATTCCATTTGGTAACGCATTACCATTTGGAAACATTGACACGTCAAGGTGACTTGACCCAATTGCCTTAGAAACTTGTGTATATTGACCATATTTTATCACTCATCCCAGAAATCCCTAAATAAGCATGACTAGTCCCGTAGGATTTATGCGAAATGCTTGCCTTAGCCCGAAGGCCTTTTGCCAGGAAATCCAGGATACAGGTGTCTATGTGTCACACAATATTTCTTAGGTTCATGGAATCAAAACCTTGATGAGATTTATATAGATTAGACATAACGTCTAAAGATCCAAGTCATAAGCCTAGGCATAAGATTCCACGTGTCGTCGAGAATAAGATTAAGAAGTTTCATGTTTGGGGAGAGTCAAAGAGTCAAAGTTAAGTTTAGGGAGACAAGTAACAATGTTTAGGTAATCCTATGCTAAGGCATCAAATTGCACATAAGAAGGTATAACATTATGTAGCATGCAAACTATATAATTTACAAGATAGAAATATAATTCTATAAGGTTCATGCATACTATAGTCTAGGTCACCATTTCTAATAACCTAGATCCCTATAGTTATGGGCTCTGATACCAATCTGTCACACCCCAACCTTGATGGCGGAAACGTCGATGTGTGAGGGTTAAGATCGTTCACAGCCACATAACACTATTAATAACCCAAATATATATTAAACATAAGTTCCAATTGTATCATTACAATCATAAGTCTCAAAGAAATTAAAAAGTATAACATAAGATGTAACAAGTCATTTTATTTCATTTATTAAACTAGGTCCATTCCTAGACGTGAAAGTACTTCAAAAGTGACGATCAAGCTTGAGTATTTCCTGAAACATGTTAAAAATATAAGTCAACATAATGTTGGTGAGATTTCCATAGTTTTCGATACATAAGTATATAAAAGATGGCAATTCATATTGTAAGTTAGAGACAAAGTAAACTAGGGATGTAAGTGAGAAATGCATAATCAAACCTCGATAAAGTTTTACAAGACTCAAACGTTTAAAAGTATATACGATTAGCTAAGTGTACTTGGATCAACCAAACAGGCTTGTTTGGCCCATAGATCTATGACTTCGCTAGGCTAGCAATAGTTAATGATTGTACATATATTCGACATTACATGATAGTCACAAAGTTCAACTAATCACAACATACAGGTGAAATGCCATAAGTTTACAAGAATCAAACGTGTTTACAAGTGCAAAGTTTATAAAGTAACATGTTTTACCCCAAAGTGTAAAAATAAAAAAGGGGTATAGAAATACTCACTTAATCAAATGTATATAAATGACGATTAATAAGAATAAGCAATAATTCCAACGAAGTTCTTCACAAGATACCTAAGTGTGAATATATTTACAAGATTTAGATTAATGATTTAACATGATCTAGGGTTTCGATGGGAATTTGGGGGTGTTAATATTTAGATAACGTTAGTTAGTGAGATCTTATATATATTTTAGTCCAAGAACAATATCATGTACGAAATTTTTAAAGGAATTAAATCCTTTATAACAATTTTATGAATTTAACTTATAAAATATATAATTTCTATCGTAATCATGATTAATCCATAAAAATGTTTAGAGTCCAAATAATAATTAAATGATTTAAAAGAAAATATTATATAAAGTCTATTTTTACATGATTAAACTAGGCAAAATATTTGTTAATTTTATTTTATAAGAAAATTGTTAAGGTATTTATGGAAATAAATTATAGAAAATAATAGGATAGCTTTAAAAATAAACAAAGTTTACAAAATTATTTTTTATAATTTTCAAAAAATTTATATATTTTTTAAAGGCTGAAAAAGCCTAAAAAAATATATTGAAGGTCGCCGGGTTTGAACCCGGGACCTCTAGTACAGAATGTGAGTGGGGAACGGTGAACTAAGGTCTTAGCCGCGGTTAAACTTGGTTTCCAAATCTTAAAAGCATCATATACACACCACCCCCAAATCTTATGAACCCTAGGTTGTTCTTGAATCAAATCGAACATCAACTCGATGTTGTTAACCAAATTAACCATGTGGCTTTTGTTCCCATGTTTAGATGAACATAAAATTGTGTTTAACTTACTTGATTACTTTCGAATTGAAGTGTTTCTGCTCGGTTTTGCCTCGGTTCGCTCGCGAAACAGAAAGAGTTTGAAATCGGGATTTTAGTAGATTTGTTTGTGAAATTGAAGCTACAGGGAGTTGAAATGGATCGAATGAAACATTTCCCTTCCGTTAAATAGCTTTGATTTGTTCATTGAGATGCCGAACGAGTCCCGATTCTTGTTCGATCATTTCAGTTTCAGTTTGATGTTTAATGGATGATTTAACTCGAATTAAACTATACATTAAGTTTGGCAATGATTATCCAAGCGTTTCTGTACGATTAATGTGATTAATCATCAACATTTGAACGTTTAATGGTTATATGTCGATTAAGGTGTGTGTTTTAGTTCGAATCCCTTTAACTCCGATTGTAATGGTCCAATTGGTCATGGGTTCGAGTTCGCGGTGCTTCTCCGAGTCGTTTGGTACCTTTAACATGGTTTAAATCGTCTTAATTTGGGTGTTTGGTGGTCACCGGAGTTTGGCCGGAGTATGGCCGCCGGTGACCGGAAAAACGTGGGTGAAGGGAGGGTTGGTTTGGGTTTTAAAAATGTTACACTTTGCCCCCTTGCAGTTTCTTTTGTTATTATTTTATGCACAAACCTTGTATTTGAAGTTTTAAAAAATGACAACTAACCCCCCTAACATAATTACTTTAAGTTTTTAAGCATTTCATAGGTTAGTAATCTTATAAATTGATATTATTATTAATATTATTACTATTATTTTAGTTATTATTATTAACATTATTATTATTATTATTATTAATCTATCAGTAGTATTATAATACACAATTCAACAGATTAATTATTAGCTTTTAAATAAAAGGAACATACTTAATGAAATCAAAGAATCGAGCATAAATAATCCCTAAGTTTCATATTAGGCAAACATGGTCCTTAAAAGAATTAACAAAGTTAACTTTAAATTAACAAAAATTTACAAAATGTTACAACTTTCATTTATTCATTAACATAACACGTAAAGCCACAGGAAAGATAAACATACATCATAGCAAGGAACATAACATACACAGTTATCATCATCATACAGGGTAACATCATACGTACATAACATGCATAATCATGCAACATCATCATCATCATGCTCAACATACTCTCTAAGGCCTCAACAGTCATGTTACATGAACTTACGGGTACTTCCCACGTCACAACTTACATCTGCGCTTTCCCCCAAAAGTCAAAACATAAACTACGTTTTCCCCGAGTGCACAAGCCCTACTTGGGCGTATGGACACCCTTCAGTTGCATGGTCTTACAGGAGACTGAACATCATGCGAATGGACCAATGCGGATGAACACCTATGCGAATGAACACCCATGCGAATGGACCAATGCGGATGGACACCTATGCGGATGTACACCCAATCGTGAGAATGAAACTAATGCGAATGGACTCCATGTGGATGAGTCCCATGGGAATGGACCTAATGCGGATGGAACTAATGTGGATGAGCATTTATACGACTAGGCTTTCAGTCGTGCGAATAACCCTCAGTCGTGCGATTGAACCCTCAGTCGTGCGACTGAACCCTCAGTCGTGTGAATGAACCTCAATCGCACCTCAATCGGTCGTATGGCCTCCATTCGGTCGCCTAGCCCTAGCTGGTGCAGAATGCAGTTCATCCCGAACCCAATCTACCATTTTTGACCTCCAAGCTCATCTAAACCCATTCTAAGCCCAAATCGACCATCCTAAACCTTAGGAATGCATACCACAACACCATTCAAGCACACACAAGCTCAAAAGCAAGACCCAAACGAATCATACACATACCCACATATACACAAACGGGTCAAACACCCACACACACCAAAAACCCTATTTTCAGATATGTTCCAGCCCTAAATCATTAAAAAAACGTGTAAAAGAGGGGTCCTAGAACTCACACAAACGACCACAACATAGCTTCGATTTGACCCGCTTCTCAACGATTTTGCTCACTTAAACCAACCCGAACCAACTTTTCTCCATTTTCTCATTTTCTTTCTTCTTTGGTTGATTTTGGTGGGTGTGGGGAGAGGGTAAGGCTGCCCTCTCCCTTAAATACTCTCATTCACCCAACTTTTTCTCGTTGGCAAGTTTGGTCCCTCGACTTTTGACTTTATTATTATTTTTATTTTTTCGTCGGCTTTAAAATAAATAAATAACCGGGTGTTACACAGCCCGTAGGACCATCACCATTGGAAGGTTGGCGGCCTATCCACAATTTTTTAAAACATTAGAACTTAGTAGATTCCATCAACCATCTATTTTTAAAATTTCAAAATCCAATTCAGCTACCAACTACGTCTAATGAACGTTAGGCATAAAATTAGTTCAAACTAATTGTTTTTATCATAAAAGTTTTATGAAAAACACAATGTCTCAAATGAAATTCTAAGTTTCAATAAATTTATTTACTTATTTTAAGACTTTGTTTTAAATCTTCAATCATCTTAAATATATTCAGTCCCATCGATCTTCAAAGTTGATAAGGATTTTCCATTTAAATGAAGAATCATGATTTTTGTAGTTTAATTTGACTTAAATCCTCACACGATGATGAACTGACTGTCTATGAACTTGTATGTGATATACACTTATTCTCACTTGACCACTTAAGATTATAAGTCATAATTACAAGTAATTATCTAAACAAGAGATCATTAATATTCTTTGTACATCTTATGCTTTGACTTCTATCTCCAACCCTTCGTTTTGTCTTATGCATTGTTTTTCTTATCCATCGACTTTCAACTTATATTTTTGTAGTAATTCTTGTAAAATTATACGCGTGAGGTCTTGTACTTTAAGAGATCAACGCTTTGTTTAGGGTTAATCAGATTTTCCATCCACTCCGCTCTTTTTTGAAGAATGGAAACAATCATAGTTACATTTTATATCACATTCCGGCGGAAGCGTGAAATGCGTTGGATGTGACTAGCTTGTTCAGAACACATTGATCAAGAAAGTTAAATAATTAATACAATAATCACATTATACCATAATGTATTACATAATTTATATATATAATCAAAGGTTAGGATTACATCATATCATTAGTAGTCAAAATTTAATATAACATAATTATATTACAAAACATATTATCTAACTGTTTCATCTTCAGTAACAATGGAAGTAAGCATCCACAGTCAGCCTGAGATCGTACATATTAACAGTTAGATTTACACAACTTTTCCCATGACCTCTCTCCAACCGTTATACACATCAAAAGAGAACATTATGTTGTTAGACATGATGATTTTCTGAAAAAGCATACTCAAAATAAACAACAAAGAGTTGGTGAGATCATAGGTTAAATATCATATCAAAACTTATATATTGATGCAACATAATTACAACCAAACCTGCTTATAAAAAATGATTTATAACTGTCACAATATAAATCACAAATCAGATAATATAGCATCACAACACTCATCCTGTTGATGCAGGAAATAATTTCCTAAGTAGCGCTACCTATATTATCAGACGGTTCCACATCCGAATTAATGGTTGTATCATAATGACAGTAAAACACAAAAATCTTATACATATGCATCAATTCTTAAAACAATATACTTTTTCCCCCAAAAACTTTATAAATACCAAAATGGGGCTATGAGTCTCACCTTTTACTCCGGTGGATTTCCTATAAAAACATTTACAAAGAATTAATATCTCTTTAAAAATTTCAGCATCTCAGATAAAAATATCAATATAGCTGCTATACATATTTTTATGTCACGAAATTTTTACAGTAGGTGTATACAAAAATCTAACAAATTATGTTAAACGTTCATAAGTTAATTATTTACAGATTATTTTCTATAAATCTTGTGATATTAGAATAAATTAAATAATACTTACAGGTCTCTAAAAGTTACCAAAATCTATCCAAATTTACATACCAATATAAATACTGCCTCATAATTTCTGAAGTTCTAAGTCATAACATAATCCTTTTAATAATTTTTCTTATTCTAAAAATAATTAGTAAAAATAGCATAATATATCCAAAAATTTCAAATTTCATACAAACTGTTCTAATCCATTCATAATAATTTGTATAAACTTTTCATAATTTATCTCAAGTTTTATTATTTTTCCCGATTTTTGATTTACAGATTTTTTTTTCAAAATTTGAAATTTAATCATAACTTCAAGTTAGGTCCTGAAAATTAATATATAGGTCCTGTAATATATAAGATTAACCATATAAATTTTCCTGCCCATCACCAGGTTCAGTTCTTCCAGTTGATTATTTTCTTTCAATTACTTAACAAGTTATATAAATTATTTTATCTATAAAATTGTACCAAAATTTGTAGAAGATTAAGAATTAATATTCCAAACATGTATACAATGTTTATTTCCACAATCATAGTCATTTAAATAATAAACTAATTTTAACAAGATTACACATATTTTCAACCCTTTATTGGTAATCTTTTTGTTTGATTTCATGTTTATCATATTTTCCAGATTCTCAAACCTTTCTTACTGATTTTTAGATAAAGATGAAGTGTTTTGTAAAGTTAAGTGTGAAACTTTCAAGTTCTAATCAAAAGGGTTGATTATATGTGTTGTTTAAACACATATACATCTTTATAATCTTAGTTAGTTATGGTTTAAGGAATGAAACCTTGATTTTGACAGAAGGAGAGGATGAAAAGAAAGTGAAGGTAGCCTCTAAATCTTGGTGAATTCGATTGCTAATCTTGGTCTTGGTGTTCTTGATTTCTTGCAACAATGATTTGGAAGATGGTGGCAAAATGAGGCTTGGATGGTGCTGGTTGATTAGATAACCGAGAGAAGGTATAGAAGATGGTGGTGATAAGCGGTTGTTATGGTGATCGACGGTGAAGGTGATGGTGGTACTCGGATGCTGTGATGAAGTGGTGATCGAGAGCTTAGAGAGTTGAGATGGTGGTTTGGATGCGGTTTGTGAAGTGGACGATGGTGGCTTATATGGGGCCTTCGGCCGATGGCCATAAATGAAGGAAATCATGATACCTAGTTCTAGGGTGATGATTATGCTAGGATTAGGGGTTTAGGTGTCATGCAAAGGAATATGCTTGGCGTTTCAATGGCTAGGTGGCAGTGGTGAGGTGTGACTTAGCCGATTAGTGTTAATCACTAGGGTTAAGGCTTTAATTCGGGTTGTTTAATGTTCTAATGAATCGAGTTTGGAGTGTGAGTGATGTTTTAGTTAGTGTTTAAGAGTTTAAGGTTTACTTAGTTTTAATTTGATGCTAAGTTTTCTTTGATGTTGTATTGAATGTGATGTTTGGTTGGGTTGTATCTTGATCTATTTCATGTATGTTGGATGTCATAATGTTGAGATATTTGAATCATATAATGTTTGGTATTAAAGATTTACGCACATGGACACATACACACATAAATTTTATGCATGCATGTAAGCATGCATACGTACTACACATATACGTATACATTAAAACATATATAACTCATATAGAGTTAGTCAAATACAAAGTTTATGTATAAAAGTTTCATAAAAAGATTAACTAAATTTTTAGGGTTGTCACAATTTATGAATTAAATAAACTTATATATTTAATAAGGGATACTAGAAGTATAGAATAGTAAGTACGTTTTAAACGTATTTAAAGTAAATCATTCTAGTTTAAAGAATGTCTTAATTAAGTTACTCATCTTTTTTGTTTTATTTAAATTGTAGGTTTTAATATGTATTTTAACATGTTTTTCTTATTGTTTCGGTTAGGAAATATATTTTTACTTTTCTCTTATGTTGATGTGAAGTGATGGCATGGATTTCAGATTTTATTTATTTTTTTAAAATAGAGTTAACATGTATTTTAATTTTAAAAATATAATTATATATACAGGAAATCACAAACTCCTCATATTTCCTTCATGCCTTTCTTGACATAAAAAATCTGATCATGATTTGATTTGATAGTTTATTGATTCAATTTTAGCAAAGTATGTATGAGTGACCTAATTAAAATAATTTTAAAATTGTATTACTATTTCAAAATATTTTTTTATGATATTAATACTCCTGAAACCTTTTTTAATCTCATTTACTATTTGGTATACTTTGTAAGTAGCAATCCAGAATCCCTTAACATGGTTTTAGACACAAAGTAAACAATTACAATATATTTGTGGTTAAAAAAATTTAGAGTCGTTATTTTTTTAAAATCATATAAACTGAACATATGATGATTTAACATATAATGATTTGTAATCTAGTAATAAAAACACATAAAGTTGTAAACGGATTTGCATTCATAAATTATATACTTTAATTTTTTTTAAAGTTGATGGATTTGTCGTTTGCTTTATTACAACTCTAACACAACCGTTAAACAAACTGGTCAGTCAAAATTGTCAACTGATGACGATATGGTTATCATATTAGCTTTTTCAACCGAAATATAATTATTATAAATTTTTGTCATATTCACTAATCTATTAGATTCTGTAAGAAATAAAGTAAAAATTATTTTTATAAATAACAAGAACTAATATTAAGTTGTTATTATTAATAAAATCATGGATTACATTTTTCTTTTGCCCAATTTACCCTTATCATTATTATCTATCTATATATAAAAAAGGAAAGTTAGCTCCAATATAGTTTTATTAAGTTTTAATTTCACCTCAAAACTTTAGTTTTTTAATTACAAATCACTTTTTTAAAAGCCTCTTAACACAAATAACACTTTCATATTAGTTTGGTGATTAAAATAGTTTACATTGAATATTTATTTAGTGATCCCATATTTTTTATTATAATTAGTGTTAAATATCTTTTGTGTTATTGTTATAACTTTTAAAATACAATAATTTTAAATTTGAAATATCTAATTGTAGAGTGTTTGTATTATTTTTATTTCGACAAGTTTTTTAAATAATTCCAAATACAAACAAATACTTATTTTTATCTATGTATTGATATAAATTTTATTAATATCAAACAAGTCAAATATTATATATATTTTTATTTATTTCATGTACGCTTCCATTTTAAAATTGTTAAAAATCAGTTCGCCTCGCCGCGTAGCGCGGGTGATACACAATAGTAAGTACAAATCCATATCATATTAATTTTTAAACCAAATGTATCAACCAATCAGACAATACATAATAAGCAACTAATATAATAATATACTAATCAAGCTATACGTAGAAACATTTCAATATAACATGCTAAAAGACATGGCGGTCAATATGATCAACACTACCATCATCCGCAACTGCAACGATCCCGCTATTTTCATCGCGTTATTATGATGAAAACCAAGCCCCATGAAGCCTGTTTTTGGAACGATTGTTGTCATAGGAGAAGCTGCTGCAACCATACAATGTATTATCAAATCCTTGCAACTTCTAACTTCAAATGTAAAATCTTGTGTATGAGTTTGTAAACGTTACTTACAAGCAACAGTAGAATTGGTTGTCGACCCCAGAGAAACTTGTGGCGTAGGGGACATAGACGGTAAAGGGGAGCCTTTATGAAATAAAAAACGTCAGCGAGTGCACAAATATAATTTGTGTATGAAAATATGTTCGGATAGTTACTCTAGAACCAATAAGTTACGTTCTATTGATAAAGAATACAAACCCAACCTGTACATGAGACAATGTCGAAATGGACGCTACATATACGTGGAAGTTGCATAGCAAGCGTCACGTTGATAGGAAACGTAGCACTTAAAGCCGAGTTATTGAGCAAGAGGCACAGGCACCGCGGCTGCTGGTCATTAACACGACCCAGGTTATCACAACATGGTTGGCTCGGGCTTGCAGACACACCTTGGACGAATGGTGCACACATGGCTAGTGGAAGGATACGAGGTCCACATTCCGCGATGGTTGGGGTTTGTGGCAACTTGGGTTGCATAACGATAGGGGAAGGCATGTGTGCGATGATCAAGAAAATAAGTAGTGCTGCGGTTGAGGTGGCGGTAGAGGGAGGAGCGGAGGAGGAAGACATGGTGGTGCCGCGGTGCCGGTGGTGGAGATGTGGAGTAAATGTATATAGGCCTTAGTCACTGGTTGAGTGTGATCTGCAACATGGGTTATGTGTGAGACCACAAAGGGAACCACCAGCAGCCCCAATGTGGATTTGACCACAGAAATGCTATATACATGTGTTGGTGTAGTTGGGTTTAAAGTGCTTTATTAATTTTTATTGTTTATAAAAGCTTCTAATTACGTTTCATATTTACAAGAAAGTAATAGAAAATGCAATGATAAAAAAAACTAATTTAAGTTTGGGTTTATGGCTTTTATCATATGATTTCAAAAACGCGGTTGCAATGGGATTCGTTGTTGGTAGTTCCCGAGGTCGGGTTATTTATTTATTTTTTTCTTCAAAGCTTTTTTAATTCTTTTAGAATATTTCGTACGTGCCTTTTGAAATATTTGGGCTACCTCCTCTCTTTCTTATCTCATTTAGATAATAAGCGTTGAGAGTGAAAAGAAAGGGCAAGTGGTAGAAAGGATAGTCCATCGTGCGTTCACGAGAACTACTAGAAAATGATTGAAATCATTAGATCATTAGTAAAAGAAGGACCAACGACGATCATATCCAAAAGGAGAAAAAACTTAACAGTCATAAATATCATCTATATTAACTTTGTTACGACCTAGGTGGTTATAAAATTTACATCGAGCAAATATTTCAAATACATTTTTTGGTTTTTAATTTTTATTTCTTACCTGTTCGAGAATAAGCATATTCCTAATAAGCACATTTGTGATTAAACTTGCTGCTCTTATTTGAAATTGAATAAAAAGTAGTTATGAACTCAACAAGAATGAAGGAAATTCAGAAACTTAATGAAGAAAAAATATAATAATGATGCTCATAAGAAAGATCTATATTCTTTTTACATGAGAAAATGAAATAAACAAAGATGTTCACTCATCTTTACGGTATATGAGGTTAATACCTTCTTATAATGATCCAAAATCCTCCCAGGACGTTTGCCAAAAAAATGTGTCTAGTCATCATCCTTGAATTCTCTGGAAATTGAAACCACAATTTTCACGAGTTACTTAGGTTATAAGGAAACATGTTACAAGTTGGCTAAAGTGTATTTTTGATGCACAAAATCGTATTTATTTTAAAATTATTACCAGTAAATAATATAATTATGGAAATCATAAAAACACAAAATGTTTTAGGTTACCCAGCCCAGCACAACCCGACCCAACATGTTTAACTCGTACAAAAGATCAATTTGTTTTGACATGAACCCCTTTATGTTAACCTAATCCACAAAGTCATCCAATTTGCCACCTCGGCTCCGGTTATGACAAATGAATGATTGGGCTTAAAGATTTGTCTGCGTGATTAGACCATTAGTGAAATAATATTATATTTGATATCATATTTCACACACTAGCTATCTATATAAAAACAATGTTTCAGTGTTAATTTTTATTTGCATTATTTAGACAAATATTGTATCTTAGGTGAATGGTACCTGCGGTCAAGGTACCGTGGTTGTATCCCGCTGCCTTGACATGTGGTGCAAGTCAACCACCAACACCATCACAGTTAATGCATCTAGAAACTTCTTTCTGACCACCCCCAAGCTCAACTGTTACAGTACCACTTCCTGTGCAAAATCTGCATGATTCTGGAAAAAAGATAGAAAGTTTCACACATATCCAAATTAGAATAACAATAAAGCATGTGTGACTAAAGTTAAATGATTATTAGAGATCATAAGTTTTGCTTGATTTGTATTTTCTAGAAACAAAATTCTGCAACCTAACCTTGGCTGCTTGTTCTTCCTTGGAAGACTACTTTCAAACACTCAAGGATCTTGCAAACCAATTGGATGATGTCGGGTACCCTATCACCGACAATAGACTGGTTCTTCAACTCGTGCGGGGGTTACCCGCAGAGTTTGACACCATCGCCTCCTTGATTCACCAACAGGATACAGATTAGGACTTGGCCCATCCGGCTTTGACACGTTAAGCCCATCTGACCTTGGTGCTGCCTTCTCCACCATGCAACTTCAGCAGCCACAGCAAGAACCCACATGGACGATGGATACCGACGCCTCCTCCCACATCACCTCTGATCCAGGTAACATACACCACTCCCATTCCATTCTTGTACACGGTCAAATTTTGGTTGGTAATGGCCCGCACCTACCAATACGTGGATCCGGCAACGACCTTCTTTCCACCCCTAACCGAACCTAAATCTTACCCAATATCCTCTATAGCCCTTCGGTTATTAAAAATCTTATTTCCCTACGAAGATTTACACGTGACAATAATGTTCTCGGTTTTTGTTCGAAGGACCTCAAAACGGGACCACACTTTCTCGCCACAATAGCTCGGGAGATCTCTATCCGCTCACACCACCACAACTTCCGCCTTAAGCGTGTTTCCTCTCATCCACCTCCCTACCTTGGCATGAACGACTTGGACATCCCGGTGGTCAAGTGTTAGATGTTCTTAGTAAACGATTTTCTTTTTCATGTAATAAAGACAATTTGTCTAAACTTTGCAATTCTTGCCAACTTTCAAACAGTAAACGTTTACCTTTTTATCAATCAAGTTCATTCACGTTTGCCCCATTTGATATCATCCATTGCGATCTATGGACCTCTCCTATCACTAGCAACACCGGTTACAATTATTATATGGTATTAATCGATAACTTTTCGCACTTTATTTGGGTTTACCCGCTAAAATACAAGTCTGAAACGTTTCCCACCTTCGCTAAGTTTCATCGGCTCATCTCCTCACAATTTCATCCATGCTTTCAAAACTTTTTCCCAACAACACGGACTCCTTTTTCGGTTTTCTTGTCCACAAACATCCCCTCAAAACATAATCATGAACCCTTTAAATAGGGATTACAGGATAACACCTAATAACCTTCCACTAATTTAGGAACCGATGTACATTGACCATTCAAACTTATATCTTCTAACTATATGCATGTATATCCGTATGCATGTGATATACATCACATGTTAATATGCTAATACCTTATTCATATGGAAAAAAGGGAGACAATCCAATATTAGATTCAGCAGGTTTAACAACGGATGTCTTGGCAGTAGTGTTGTGTGGAAACTTAGAGAAAAACCAAAACATCATGTTGTATTTTTCATTAATGATCGAAACATGTGAATATAGACATAAAAGGCCCATCCTAATTGCTATTTTATTCCTAATATGACACTATCTAAAACATAACCTTAACCAGTATTTATCTTAAAATTAAAAACTTGACCACTGATTGTTTATAATTAAAGTCTTTAGAATGGTTATAAACTCTGTTATATGGAAACCAAAATCCAACATGTTACACACCCAAATATAACAAGTAATGGGGGAAAGCCACTTACGTGCCCCGGTTCCATTGCAGGGGAAGCATGGCTGTGTATTGTCTCTTTTTGCCTGCAAACCATAACCTTTTTCTTAAAAATACTATATGCACTGCCAGTAAACTATATGATTCAATGCCCAATTCAGATTTGAATTATAAATATTCAATAGTATCTACCATCATTTTCACATATACAAGTATCAAATGTTTCATGAGTGCATAAGTGTACAAAACACAGCTTGCTAGACTATTGGGGATGTTTGAATGTGTATTTTGCAAGTTGGTGTTTCGAAGAACCAAAATTTGATACTACGTTATTAGGTAAATTTATTTTTATCTAAGAAATCAGTTTTCTTATAGCTGCTAGTTACCTAATTATGATAATCTGTTTATTTTGACCCTAAATAACTAGAAAATGAAATCATAATCATCAACATTATCAGAACTTCAAATCACAATACACTTTAAGCACACATCCAAACACCCCTACATCACTTAAATCATCTGTAAATTCCTGTCATATCTTATAGCATTTAGGTTTTTTTTACCAACAGTATTGATATTCCGATGACCCTTTCCTAATAATCAAAACCAAACAGATTAAATATTTGGTACATTCTCATCAAATGAATCAAAGCAAACACAGTTCAACCTTATCGACATCATTCTCGTAGATCAAACGCAAATTTTAGACCTTTAGAGGCTAATCCAATAAAAATATCCATCCACAAACGAAACGAATACGAAGAACAAGGTGAAAACAACATACCGCATTATCAATCTGCGATTCGTAGAAGATCGGTATGCCTAATCCAACCGCAACACTCACCACCCCAACCGCTACAGCCACCACCTGCCACCACCAACACAAATCAAATCAATCAAACTAACTACTCGAAGAACTTAAGCATCGTAATAATCACGCTAATTTCACTATGTAATCAGAACTTGAAGAAACGAACCGTGTTCTGGTCGAGCTCAGCTCTAATTCGGTGACGATAGCGTTGATTTCTTGAGCATTTGAAGGAAATCGAGTTGGAATGAGAGGATGATGATGAAGATGAAGAAAGCTTCAATGGCGGATGGAGGAATGGTGATCGAAGGGATGTTGCAGATGACATTTTGGGGTGTGTTGTGACTTGTGTGTGCTTTCTCTATCTCAATTTTCAACTGTCATAACGGAGTCTGTTCGTCCGCCATCGACATTGGAGGATGTTTGGATCATGTGGGGTCGCTTCCATTTTCAACCAGATAATACTAATAGCCTCAAAATAAATTGTTTTTTTTTTCATTTCTACTTCAAAAACCATTTAACCTATCTATAGGAAGATTTAAACTTAGAGATGTTTGGTTGAAATAAATAAAATAAAATTAAAAGAAATTTAAAGATTAATATAATTTTTAAATAAAATTATGTTTAAGTAAGTAATGAAATGTAAAATTTAAATGAATAATTCACCTCAAATTCCCTACCCACTCAAATTCCCTGGCTTGATTAATTTTTTTTACACGAAGATGAATAACACTATTTTTTTCATAATGAATGTAAAAGATCGTACTATTGCTCAAGTTAGAGAGTAAATGAATGAAATCTGGATGATGGTAGTGAATTCAATGTGTTAATTTCTAAAGACTTCATAGAATACACACCCACACACACACACACACTCACCACACACACACACACACACACACACCACTCACACACACACACACACACACACACACACACACTCACACACACACCACACACACACACACACACACACACACCACACACACACACACACACCACACACACACACACACACACACACACACATATATATATATATATATATATATATATATATATATATATATAAATTGAACTCTTTACCTTGGTGTTGGTCATCATGATCTCGTGGTAAAAGGGGTAAGGTCTCACTATTCTTGTTAGGCATTACCCTTAGGTATGTCTTTTTATTCGAGAAGAAACACTAGCGTTCTATAAACATATATTTTGGAAATGAATCTCCTGACTAAGGAAGTCATTGCATTACCTTACTTTCATTAAATAATGGACATGCTCTGTTCATAAAGATACAACGGTTTTGGCCCTTCATTAAAAACAATCCATGCTTCATATAATGTTTTGTTCTTATGATGTGACTAGGTGGAGTCCATTATCGGATTGGTCTTTACTTAACTAACTTTTTGTATTCCCATTCAAATCATGGAGAAGCCTTTTCAGAGATTGAGCCCTTCTCCCTTTCGGGTTTTAATCAACTTGTTTAGGGATGTCAAGCCATGCTTTCGGCCTATGTTATATTATTTAGGCTTTGAGGGCCGAATCCACTATACAAGTCCCACTAAGTCCATTTTTCTTGATGTTGATTAGGATGATGAACTTAAACTTGTTTTATATTTAGTTTGTATAGTGGGATTTTTAAATGGTTAAGTTCCCTATGATTATGATTAGAAGGGAGAGTCATAATTACCCTTATTTCAGGATGTGAGTTGTGACAAGTTTTTTTTGGAAAAAGGGACGAAACCCCGTTAAACATAGAATAAATAAATAGAGTCAAAGCACAGATATGGGAGGAGGGTCTGAGCAACACAGGCTCAAAATACACTCCACTAAGAAGCTACAAACTAAGTAATGTCCATAGTGTTTGGGACCGTTCTATCATTACATATAAGACATATCATAATACAAAACTTAAAATAAACACTAGATGTGGTGACAGGGGCGGGGTGTCTTGGTTGGGGTCTCTTAGGCGAGTAGGGATCATTGATTCTAGTCTTCTTAGTCTCATGGGTCTCGGTTGTATCCATGGTGTTGATCCATATAATTGGGCTGGTCTGCTTAAGAGCTCTCCAAACCAGGCCTAGACTTTTATCCTCTTAGCCATTCCCTCCTTGTATTATGATCATCGGCTTAGTACACTTGGCTACTAGTGGTCCACCTCCTGTAATGGACCTGGGTTTTGTTGTTGCATCTCTGTTGGGCCTCGTATTCTGTTTGGGCCCTTTCTTTATAGGGGGAGTGGTGCCTTGCTCCATTGACTTCTTGATCCTTCTCGGGTTTCTTCTCAAGTTGGCCACCCGTTTGTGTTGAATTGTAAGGGTGTTAATTGGTGGTCTTTTCTCTCTTTTAGTCCTGGGTGTAACAGTAACAATGTTGTTGGTTTTGTGCTTGTGGGTTCGCTTCCAGAGATGGTGTTTCGACATTACATGTCCCTAAATGCTTGAATTAGTGTGCTGAGTACCTGATCATGTTGTTGTCAGATTCTGGGTGCTCCCCTGCATGTGTTACGGTAGCACAACCATATGGGGGAGGGCTAGTTATTTTCATGGCTTGGATTAAGGTCTCCAAAGTCTTTCATAACAATAACCCAACCTCTGAGTTCTTTTCCCCTCCCTGGTTAGTATAAAGACAATGATGAATGGAAGGCTCAAACCAAAAGATTATGCGTCGAGGGGTTTGGCTCTAATGGTACACACGAACAGTAATACAACATAGTTAGGTTAGGGGAAAAGTGTGACGAAGACCAAGAAAGAAACCACTAGTGCCTTTCAGCTTATAACTCCCCTGTGTTTGACATTTCCCACACATGTCCTCTCACCTAAGTCTCTTATATTACTAGAAGGAATATGGGAGGGGGGGGGGGGGTAAAGAGTATGTGTGTTCTTAGGACCCCCTAAAAGTGCAATTAAAGAATTTGAGAGGGACTCAGACATGGTTGAAAGTAGTGTCATATTGGTGTTTGGCGAGGTTGGTTAGGGAAGGTAGTGGTGTACCAAGGTACACCGATGTTTATCTTGTCCTTACTGGACCTCCCTCCCCAGCCCTTAATTTCTAGCAGATCCTACCCTTTTAGTTTTGGTTTCCTAAGCCAATCAGATCTGGTAGTAGCATTCAACAGATCACTCTTTAAGTGTTTGTAGTGTGGTCAAGTGTACTAGCCTATTTCCCGCTCTAACCATGGATCCTCATAATGTTGTATGTCAAAGCGTGAATAACAGAACAAATTCTTAGATGTTTAGTACAAGTGGTGTGAAAGAGAAGTTCAATCATAAGCTGCCTAGGTAGGTATTGGAAGATCATGCCCAATTTATGGTCCCATTCCATTGGTTTGCTTTGTGTTTTGCTGCTTATGGATAATCTTAAATCCCCAGATTTTGCTGGCAGCAATGGTGATTGGGGTTGCTTTATTCTGAGATCCAACAATCAGTTTTGGATGACGTTTTTGATGATCTTGGAGAGGTTTTCAATTGTTCTCTCTTTGGCCTTAAACATTCTTAGGTTTCTTTCTTGCCATATATAGTAAACAGTGGTAGCAACTGTTAGTCTTCTTATGATACTTGTAACTGATTTGTTCATTGGTTGTAAGTTTAGGAAGTTAATGCTATCTTGCAAAGAATAGTTGCATTGTTGAAGATCAGCAAGTTTTATTGTTTTGTTCCACAGAAGGGCTGGGTAGTTAAACTGAAAGAAGAGGTGGTTGTAAGAATATCTTTGAGCTTTTCAATATGCGCATCTTAATTCAGTGTTGTCTTCCCATCTGAATAATCTATCTTGGGTGAGTAGTCTACATTTAATTGCCAGCCAAAAGGTGAAGCTGGGCCTCAGGATACACTGTGAGAACCATATTGCCTTCGCCTAGGGAACTTCATTATGAGAGACACTTAGATCTTGGAATGCAGTTTTAGTAGAGAAAGGGTGCATTTTCACATCGCTAGATTTCCAAAGGATACAATCATGTTGGTTAGGGTGTAGGTTCGGGGGGTGGGGGCAAAGTCAAGGAGCATGTGAAACTTGTTTGTCCACTCAAAGGGCCATTTCCAATTGCCATTGCTGATGATATGACTCACTTTGCAGGTCATGCTTAGGCCAATTGCATTAATCTCTCTCGAGGAGATGATTGAGCTTAAAGGACTTAGAGGTGCCATTGGTCAAACCAGAAAGATGTAGTATTTCCATCTCCTATAATACTATGGCAAAAAGGTTTAATATTATCTCTGCACTGCAGTATGTTCCTCCAACTCTAGCAAGCACCATCTTTTTCTCCATCTCCTAAATGGTTCTGCACTTAAGTCTGTGAGTGTGGATCAATTTTGTCCAGACATTTTCATGCCTAGATATGAGGTTCCATATGAGTTTTGCAGCTAGAGTAACATTTCTAGTTTTGAGGGCTTTGATCCCCAGTCCCCTTTGGTATTTTGGTCGACAGACTTCCTCCCAGCTAACTCAAATTCTGCCTTTGCTGCTCTTAGCTTAAACCCATAAAAAGTTATTTAACAACCTTTCTATATCTTCGATAATGTTGATGGGTAGGAGGAATACTGATGCCCAATAGACTTGTATAGAGGATAGAACAGATTTAATGAGTTAAATTTGACCAGCAAATGATAGAGATCTGTTCTTCTAGCCGTTTAATTTGGTTTTAAATTTGATTGTGAGGACAATGCAATCTTTCGAGTATAATCTTTTTGAGAGGAACAGGATGCCAAGGTATTTATAGGGAGGTTGCCTTCTTTAAATAGGATGATAGATAAGATGTTTTGCTTTATGGCGGGTTTGACATTTCCAAAGTAGATTGTGCTCTTGTTAAGGTTTGGAATGAGTCCCATACAATTGTTAAATTCTTGCAGGGATTGTTTGATGACATTAACAGAGTGACTGTCAGCATGGACAAACACCAACAGGTCATTTGCAAAGCATAGGTTGGTTATGGCCAGCAGATTACAGTGGCAGTGGTATTTGAAGCCGGTAGAGTGCTAAATATTTCTATAATGATCAGGTTGAGAGTTTCCATCACCAGTGTGATAGATATGGGGACATGGGGTCCCCTACCTTAGCCTCCCTTCCTTTGAAATATCCATGAAGGGTGCCATTAATGTTGATAGTATACCATGCTGACTCACACATGTCATTATCCATTTGATCATATTTGGATATACCCAAATTTATGGAGGCAGAGTTCAAGGAAATAGTGGTTAACCATGTCATAATCCTTTTGTAGATCAATTTTTAGTGCCACTTTTGGTTTCCCCTTCTTCCTATGATATTGTTTCATTAATTCTTGAGTGAGCAGCATGTTGTCACTGTTTTGTCTCCATGAAATGATAGCCGATTGGTTTTGATCAACCACTAAGTTAAAGGATCCCTTTAGACTATTGCAGATAATCTTGGTGATGGTTTTGTAGATTGTGTTACGACAGGCTATGGGCTTGTAGTCCGTGACAGAGGTTGGTGTTGAACACTTCGAAACAAGAGAAATGGAGGTTGCATTAATCTCTTTGAGGAGTTTGCCATTAGGGAAGAACTCTAGTATGGCTAGACTAATTTATTCACTAACAATATGCCATGCAAATTTGAATAATTTAGTAGAGAAGCCATCTGGGCTAGGGGCTTTGTCGTCATCTATGTCAAAAATTGCCTGTTTGATTTCGTCTTTAGTCATAGGTTTGACTGGGGTTGAGTAAGAGTGAGATTCTTACTATGAATCGAATATGGTAATCAAGTCAGTGATTGAATGGTGGAAACAAACAATCAAAGAACATTCAATGCAAGAAAATTACTCATAAATGCTTTTGTATTGTATATATGAAAGTTGATAAATTACAGTGAATAATTACAACAAAAATTCTCTATCTATCAGTCGTCCCCTTATGTATGAGGTATCTATTCTATTTATAGGCAGACAAGATACCTTTTACAAAATGACCAAATTACCCTGACCTATTACATCAGAACTAGTCTAAGTCTTCATCCGCATCTTTGCTGTTCATTTGCATTGACAAATGCGGATGAGTTAACTTGATCAACATTTCTTCACTTGATCATCCGCATTAGTATGTTGGTCATCCGCATGGTTAATGCGGTTGAACAAATACTTATGCGCATTTGTTCGGTCATCTGCATTGTCAAATGCGGATGAGCAAAGTCTTGTCCGCATTAACTTTTAGTCTTTCGCATTAGTCAATGCGGAAGAGTAAATACTTGTCCGCATTAGCATTATGTCTTCCGCACTGACAAATGCGGAAGACAACACTTGTTCTTTTCCTTAGTAGAATTCATCCGCATTTCTTCTTGGACTTAAGGGATTCCAGCAGAGCAATCATCAAATCACCCATTGAGTTGGCATGTATGATCCTTTCAGGGTGCAACAATACTCCCCCTAAGGATTATACACCTAGTTTTCCTCATGTTTGGGAGGTGATTGATGTTGTGATGATTCAGCTGGGTCTTTTGGTGGTGTAAAAGGTGCTGCTTGTCTTGGATCCAAAATGCCTTGATCATGTTGACAAAATCTTGAGCATCTGACATTTTGTCCTTGCTTAGTACATGAATCTTCATTCTGCTCATATCATGAATGGCTTCAAGTGGTAGTTTCTTTAGAGAAATTGGTTCCCAATAAGACACTGTTGATATCCCATCCCTATGAATTAAGAGAGAACCATCTACATCAACTTCAAGTTTGACAATGTTGCCCAATTGTAAAGGTTTCTTCTTCTTCTTCCTTTTCTCCCTCTTAGCACTAATCTGATCATAAGCCATCTTCAATATTTTGATACACTTTAGAAATAAATGTAGATCTTCTTGACCGAATTTGTTTGATATCTCTCTGAAGTGCCTTGTATATGTATTGAATGTATGATTGATCCAGTAGTCTCACTTATAGCCACCGAATAATCTGATTTTAGCACCTTCTTTGCCTCCCCACTTCCTCTCAATCACCAATTCATAGGTCTTCTCATCATAATAAACATTTGAAATTGTGTTGAGGAATGTGTACCGGCTACCATTTTTCTTTTCAATGATTCAGTAGGTTTCACTCTAAGTTTAGGAAACACTACTTCTTTAGTGGTTTTGTCTTTTCATTTCCAGAGGTTCTTGAATGTTTTGTCTTTTATCATACATGTTGCTTTCAAGAATGAAGTTGTTTGTTCTCTTGAACATTTTGAGTATTCCTTCAAATTCATATCCTCTAAACATGGCATTATGGTTGATCAACTCCAGATTAGCTAGTTCTTTCAAATCATGAATCTCAAGTGCATTTACCAGAGCAGAGTACTCTATAAAAAATTGCACTAGACCAGAGATTCTTTTAACCATAAACATATTCCATGAACTATCATACTTCCAGGCAATAATTTTCTGGTCTGTTTTGCCTTTTGGAGTAGATACTCCTCTGATCATCTCAGCAGTGGTCAACCCTTCCTGAAGTTTCAGTTGGGAGGGTTCAGCAAACCACTCTGGATATTTATGAATAACAGGTGCAAGATAGTCTTGATCTTTATGAGTAAGATTCATGTCATGTGCAGAAACTCTTGATCTTGGCTTCTTATTGAGCACTTCTTCTTCTAACTGCTTTAACTTTTCTTTCTTATCATTTATCAACCTAAGTGTTGCAGCTTTTAGTGAATTAGTCTTCATGCTTGCCAATTTCTTTAGTGAAGCCTTGATAGTGAGGTAATCCTTCATTTCATTATCTGTCATACTATAAGGATCAGGAAATAGTGGTTCATGAGTTTGGGATGATTTCTTCATTAAAGACAACTTGGGTAGGGGAACCTTTCTTGGCAATGGTCTTTCATACCCAGTTGGTTTCTTCATAGAAGACTCTTTAAGCATTGGAGCATCTGTGGTGATTGCTTTTTCATATTCTGTTTCAATATTTGGATCAAGCAGCCTTTTCACTTTATCTTCCTCTTCCTTCATTCCTTCATATGTCATTCCAAATCTCGATCATACCCTTGATTGATCAGAAACATAGCTTTGATCATTAAGTCATCAGTTTGGGCTTTTGACACCATTTCTTCCACTGCCTGTTCTGTTTTCATAGGACTGTCCATATGAACATCCTTTTCAGCATCAGTTTGGGCTTTTGACACCATTTCTCCAATGCGGTTGACAACACTTGGTCAGTATTGCACTGTAGCAAATGCGAGAGAGAGATGTTCATCCACATTTGACTCCTGTAGCAATGCGGTAGAGTAAAATCCACATTTACTTCACACACTAATGCGGTAGAGTAAAATCATTGTCCACATTAGTTGCACTTGAAAACCGCATTAGTTACATGCATGGGTTACCTTCACCTGCATTAACCAATGCACTTACCTGCATTAGCTTTTGAACTTAATCAAAAGTTAATGTGGTTGAATTGATTATTCATCTTATGAAGATTTGTCCTTGATTGAATTTTCTTATGAAGTTGACTGTTGAAGTTGTCAATTCTACTTGGATTGACTTGTATGTCATAAGTGATACACGTTTCCCATTTTGACAGATCTTGGACTTATCATGCTTCTAAGAATCTGCATAAGTTGAGATATAATGGTATGACCTTTTGCAACAACACCAACCAAAATCCTTTTGTTTCGTTTTCAAAGTTAAGTTAATAAACAAAAATTTGGACTTACTCAAACATTTTAAATTACTCTCCCTAAAGTTTATATCCACATTTGGATAGAAACTTTAAAGATTTAAAACCTTTTGAATATTATTTTGATTATTAATAATAAAGAGAATTATCTCTTTGTTGCGATCATATCAGTCTTACATTACACTTGTGCATCCTTTATGATTAAATGGACATGATCATGAACTTGAAGATTGAAGGTATGTTTGTCCTTTTAAGCTCATACCTGGTTGATATTTTGATGCAAATGACTTTTATCATGTTTTGGTTGATTTAATTATTCAATGTGTACCTCACACACATAAGTATGGAATGATCAACCCTCCTTATAAAATGCATGGTAGAACTTTTTCACAGCTTTTTCTTACCAGGTTACTTAAGTTATGAAGTCTTATTTTCACTAATCCTTATTTTCATGTTGATCCACATTGAGATTCTTTTCACTTCACTTTGAAAGGTGATCCATGATAGGATTCTTTTGTTCATTCACTTGGAATGTATACTTTGTTGATTCATCCAATTTTGGATGTGTTCCACATTGGGAATCTTTTGGATCATAACATCTGCACTATGTGCAAGTTTCATCAGGTCTTTGCTCAGCAAAACAAAGATGGAACATGATGTGGTGTAAGAGATTCATAAAGTATCATTACCTGGTGTGTTTAGGCTACTACACACACATGCATTCAGATAAGCCAATACATACCTGTACTTTGTGATGAGTGTTTCACAATTGAATAAGTCTTTAATTCATCACTGCATGTATCTTTTCTTTCAAGTTGAGCCTACCAACATATATGGTAAGTCATTTTAGTCTTTCACATTTTGAAATTAAGCACAATGAATGATATAACGACTGTAATTATATCATTTCCCTTAAAATTCTTTTCTTCATCAAACTTGATTTCTTTTTGTGGTTTTCTAATGTTTTTAATTGTTTTTGATGTTTTCATGGTTTTTACTCAAGGTTAATCATGCCAATTAAGTGAACCAGAAATTCAAACCTACTAGGTTCAAATGCCTTGGTAAACAAATCAGCTAATTGATTTTCAGTTGGTACTTGAATCAATTTGATTAAACCTTTTTCAGCATAGTCTCTCAAAAAGTGATATCTAATCTCAATATGTTTTGTTTTTGAGTGCTGAACTGGATTATTAGTTATAAAGACAACAGCTGTGTTGTCAATAGAAATTGGGGTGTGCAAGAAGTTAGAACCATAATCAAGCATCTGGTTTTGAATCCAGAGAACTTGAGAGCAACATGCTGATGCAACAATATACTCAGCTTCTGCTGTGGACACAGATACATTTTTCTGCTTCTTGCATTGCCAGGATACTAGTTTGGGACCAAGAAATTGACAACCGCCAGAGGTGGATTTTTTGTTGAAGTTGCATCCCCCATAATCACTGTCTGTGTAGGCATAGAGATTAAATTCTCATTTCTTTGGATACCATAACCCAAGAGCTGGTTTGCCCTTTAGATATCTGAATATCCTCTTGACTGCGTCACATGTGATTCTTTTGTATCAGCTTGATATCTGGCACACACACAAACACCAAACATAATGTCAGGCCTACTGGCTATTAAATACATAAGTGAACCTATCATTGATCGATAGTGAGTCTGATCCACTGATTTGCCTTTAGGGTCAGGTCCAATCTTCACTTTAGTATCCACAGGAGTTCTGATAGACTGACAGTCAGCAAAGTGAAATTTCTTCAACATGGTTTCTACATATTTTGATTGATTGATGAAGATTCCATCTGCTGTCTGTTGGACTTGCACCCCTAGAAAGAAGGTGAGTTCCCCCATAGCACTCATTTGGAACTTTGAGTGCATAAGGTCTTCAAATTCTTTGTAGAGTTGCTTGTTTGTCGAGCCAAATATAATGTCATCCACATAGATCTGGACTAACAACATGTCTTTTCCTCGTTTTCTTCTGAAGAGAGTCTGATCAATCTTTCCTCTTTCATACCCATTTTCAAGAAGAAATGATGATAGTCTCATACCACTTTCTTGGCGCTTGATGAAGACCATACAGAGCTTTGTCAAGCTTGTAAACTCTATGAGGGAAATCTAGATCTTCAAAGCCAGGTGGTTGACTCACATAGACTTCCTCAACAATCTTTCCATACAGGAAGGCACACTTTACATCTATTTAATAAACAGTAAATTTCATGGATGCAGAATATGCAAGAAAGATTCTGATTGCTTCTAGTCTGGCAACAGGTGCAAACACTTCGTCATAGTCGATTCCTTCTTCTTGAGTGTATCCCTGTGCCACTAGTCTTGCTTTGTTCTGATGACGATCCCTCTATCGTCAGTCTTGTTCTTGTACAACCATCTAGTACCGATAGGGTATTGTCCTTCGGGAAGATCTACCAGTTGCCATGCTTCTTGCTTCTTGAATTGGAGCAATTCTTCCTGCATTGCTTCAATCTAGCTATTGTCTTGAAGAGCCTCTTTGATGTTATTGGGTACTGTTTGACATAGAAAGCATGAGAACAAACAGATGTTTGCAATACTGAACTTGCTTCTTGTCACCCTCTCATTAAGATCACCAATAATGGTTTCAACTGATGATTCTTGTGTATTCTTATGGTTGGAATAGTGTCACCAGCAATAGTCATATCAAGATTGGAGACATTCAGTTCATTATGGTCAGAGGCACATTCATCTTGTACTTTTGTTGAATTATGAAGATTGTCAATTTTGTTTCAGTAACCGCTACATCTTCAGCAGCACTAAGATTGCTTGCATCATTTGATGTACCTTGTGTTTCAACGGATGAGAAGCCTGCTTTTGATTTCTGATCTCATTTGACAAGTCATCTGAGTAAGATGGTACCAGGCTGGGACCTTTTTCAGAAGAAACACTAAGGTTTTGTGACAGTTGTCTAATGGGATCAGCTTGAAGAGGAACATCTTCATTCATGTGTTCATCAAATGTAGGTGGAATCAATGGATAATATCTCTTCTTTCTACAGCTGATGAATTATCACTTGAATGTATATTTCCTGCATCAGACAAGTGAAATTAGTCAAATGATTTTGTAAACATGTCAATATCAAACAACCAGTCAGGACCATTTGTAGATTTGGGAAACGAATGTTCCTTGAATTGAACATTTGTAGATTCATCAATAATGTTCAATCTAGGATTGAACACTCTATAAGCCTTTGAAATAAAATAATAACCTATAAAGAATCCTTCATCAGACTTGGATGAAAATTTTCCCAAATGGTCTCAGGTGTTTAATATTAAGACTGGACAACCAAATGATTTGAGGAATCCAATGAATGGTTTCCTATGAAAGATCAGTTCATAAAGTGTCATGTTACTTTCTTTAACAATCAGAGTTTGATTTTGTACAAAGCATGATATGTTAACTGCTTCTGCCCAGAAGGTGATTGGCAGTTTAGCATCGGCTAGCATCATTCTTGCTGCTTCAATCAGTGTTCTATTTCGCCTTTCAGCTACCCCATTTTGTTGAGGAGTTCTAGCTGCACTGAATTGATGAGCAATGCCTTTGGTTGTACAAAAAGAACTCATACTTTCATTTTTGAATTCAGTACCATTATCACTTCTTATTATTTTAACCTTAAGATCAAGTTGATTTTCAATTTTAGTGATAAATTCTTGTATGATTTGGGATGCTTCATTTTTATGAAGTAGGAAGAACACCCATGTGAATCGTGAAAAGTCATCAATGATCACTAAACAATACTGTTTCTTTCCCATACTCATTACATGAGTTGGTCCAAATAGATCGATGTGAAGTAGCTTCAATGGAGTATTGTTAGTGTTCATAAGCTTGGTTTTGTGAGACGATTTGTGTTGTTTTCTTTTGAGGCACGCTGAACATTGATCAATAAAATTGAATTCCTTTTGAGGAAGACCAATGACATGGTTTCCTTTGACTAACTTGTTCATATTTCTAAAGTTAGTGTGCCCCAAACATCTATGCCAAAGCTGTGACTTATCAAATGATGCTTTAGACAAAAGACATGTTTCTTCCTTAGGTGATGCAGAACACAAGTTTAAGACATATGTATTATTCTTCCTCGGTGTCTTTAAGACAACCCATTCTTCAGAGATCTGAAATCCAGGTTTCAGAATGTAGCAATGAATGTCTGTAAAGTGAGTGGAATATTTTTTGTCACTGATCTGAGACACGCTTAGCAGATTGAAATTCAGTTGTTCACAGTAGTTCACTCTGTCAAAGCTCAGCATCCCGTTTGTCACAGATCCTTCTCCTGTAATTCTACCACCTTTTGAATCTCCACCAAATGCCACAGTAGTTCCTTGTATGTGCTTGAAGTCATGAAGGAGGGAACGATCTCCAGTCATGTGTCGGGAGCATCCACTGTTTACGTACCATAGACTATTAGACCTGTGTGGATGAACCTGCAAGTAAAAAGAACTACTTAGAATAGGGAACCCAAGCCATGATAGTCTTGGGTTTCCCGTTCCTATTCATGATGGTGACCTCCTGGTATTTCCCTCTAAATTGTGATTTGGATGGAGGTGTCCTGGGAGATTTTTGGTAATGAACGGGTTGAGTCATCTCATCAACATCTACTGAGGATTCAGATGAATAATGAAATCGTTGGTCTCTGTTTCTTTGTAAAAATTTAGTCCGTTTTTCATTATCAAAAATAGATTTTTGTTTTGGAAGGTCAAGTTGGTGTTTCATTGTGAGATGATTTCTTTGATCCTTCCTCAGTTCCTTCAAATTATTCCTGTCATTTGTTGATCTAGGTGTCCTAGATTGAGTATTATGAAAATGAGGTCTGACAGAATGCATCACAATCGATGTTTTTGAGATGGGCTTGTGTTGGGGAATTCTCAAACCCTTCTGATTGAAGTAACAATCAGATGTATTATGATTGTTCATGTCACAGATTGAACAATACTTGTTGAAATAACAGTTTTTGGTGGAGTGATTGTTCATATCACAATAGAGCAATATTGATTAAAGAAGCATTTATCTGTCTTGTGATTGAACATTTCACAAATGTCACAATACATTTGTTTGTTTCTTGAATCAGATTTTTCCTTGCGTGACTCAACTGATATTTTATTTTGATGAGTCACTTTCTTTTCTTTAGGTGATGAATCAGAATCAGCCCTTTTAGTAGTTTGCTTTACAACACTACCTTTGTTTAATTGTCTGGGCTGTTTCTGTTTCTTCAACCTATTTCTTACTTCTTTCTCAAGCTGGTCAACATGTTCCTTATTGCATATATCAAACCCAACTCCCTGCCTTAATCTTGAAGACCGAGGGTCTGATGATATTTTATGTGTTGAACTCAGTTTGTTTCTTTTACGGTGAAACCTTTTCTGATTTGCTTGAATTTTTTGGAGATATAATCTCATTATCAGAACTACTCTTAGTCGTGGGTTTCACTGTCTTGATATATTTCTTTTTACCTTGTAAAACAGATGGTATGAATTTTATAAAAGGTACAATTGCTTTTACAGGGCTTGATGGTTTCATGACACTCACTGTCTTGTCTGAACACTCTTTGATTTTGATTGGGTGACCTAACTTGATTTTATCCTCATTGGTTTCAATATAAACATCAGGTTTGTTTTGAGGATTGTCACCTGTTTCACTACAGATTTAGGTTCCATAGTTTTAGGGTTAATTGCTTCAGAGAGTGAGACAAATTCAGGTATGACAGTGTAGTTGTCATTGTATGGTGGAGGACATGAATTATACCCAATCCCTGTCATGTCCTTTGGATCCTTTTGGGAATCAAGCATCTCTTGCAGCTTGACTGAATACATTTAAAACTTTTCAAGTTTCATTTCAATCATAGATTGTTGAGCCTTAGATTGAGCTAACTTTTTAGTAAGTAGCTCATTCTCAACTGCAAGAGTGTACTTCTCACCATGCAGTTTTTCTATGTCAGAGATGAGAGATTTAATTTTGATTTCAAAGTTTTTTATTTCTCTTTTCATCATCTTTGACTTTACCTTTTCTTCTTTGATTTTATCAGCCAGTTTGCGGTTATGCTCCCTATACCCTTGCAATTCATTAATGCATTTTTCACTACAAAGGTTAGACTTTACCTCAGTAGGCATTGGAGATGGTCCATCATTGATGTGAGACATAAGATCATGTTTTTGAAATTGAGGCTTGACTTCCTCTGCATACACACTCCAGTCACATACTCAATCTTGCTTTATCACTAGAGCATTGGCTGAAGACTGATTGCTTCCATGAGCTTGATTTGTCAGTTGGAGTGGATTCTGATATGATTGGTGTTGATGATACTATTGCTGTTGGTTATTTGAGTGAAAGCTTGAGTTAGGCTGTGAGGATGATTGGCCTGGAGATTTCCTTTGATAGTTGTTTCTCTTGGGGGCATTGCACTCTCTTGAGAAGTGGCCAGCCATGCCACAGTTGAAGCATTTCACCTTGGATTTATCATATCCAAGTTTTGTATTTTCATTTAGGCTCAGCTTTCTTCCTTTTCTGAAGAATTTCTTAGCTCTCATTGCAATCATGGCCATTTGCCATTGTAGATCCATTTCTTCCACATCATCTGGATCTATTTCCTCCAGATATTCTTGAATTAGATGAGCAAAAGTGATTCTTCCTCCCAAGTAGGCTTCAAAGCTTGCAACAAATGCATTGTAAGTTGCTTTTTGTTCTTCTGATCTTGAGTCTTCAGGATTGGTTTGAGGAGCAGTAGTGACTCTGGAAGTGTGAGATGAGGTTGAAGGATGATTTATTGGTGGAGTTGTAATGAACCCAATGTTGTTCATTTGATCTCTTGATGAGAAAAATCATCTTCCTCAGTGATGAAGGCATTTTCCACAGAATGAGATTCTGATGGAAATTTGTAAGCCTCAATCACTCTTGGTCCACCAAGATTTTTGCTTCTTTCATCAAGTTCTAAAGCTTTAATTTTGGCTATCATGATGTCTAGGGTAGTACTCTTAAGATCAAGAGTATTTTTCAGCATGGTTACATTCTGTTTCCAGCTTTCAGGGAGACTGTGAAGCATCTTTTCGTTTAATTATTTAATCTTGTAAGTGACTCCCATGATTTTCAAGTCATTTACTAACTATACAAATCTGTGCAGATGTTTAGATACTGATTCTCCCTTGGTGTGGTGGAATGTTTTATACTGATTAACAAGCTTGTCTTTGTTAATTTCAGCCACCTCACTGCTTCCTTCACACATGATTTTGAGGGCATCCTGCACAGCTTTTGCAGTTCCATACTTCTCCAATCTTTTCAGCACATCCATCTTGAGTGCTTGAGTCAGAATTAAGTATGCTTTGAGGTCTATCTTGATTTTCTTGTAGTCTTCTTCATCTAAGGTCAGATCTTCAATGGGTATTCTAGAAGTTCTATATATTGTAGCTTGATCTTTAGACAAAGTAACAGGGATGTGTGGCCCCTTGCATGTTGAGATCCAGAAATCAGGATCTACACTTATGATGTAATTCCTAAACTTGATTTTCCACTGTTTAAACTCAGATTTATGTTTAAGCATTGGAGGTTTAGGTGTATGACCAAGTTGTGAGTAGCTGTTATAATCCATTTTTACTATGTGTTTAACTGATATAATATAGATTTAGATGATTTTTAGGATTGATTAGTCCAACTAGTCCAAACAGTTCAAACAGAATTCAGAATCAGATCTGTGATGGTATTGAGTTACTTGCTGTTGAGAGTATTTTGGTGAGTATGTGTTGACAAGAGTATTTTCTGCTATTTACTAAGTAGAGAAGATGATATACTCTACTAGCAACTCGATTACCAGATCAATCGAATTCTATTCAGTTCTTGCGCAGATCTGAAAGAGAATCGAGAGCCAAAGCTCTGATACCAATTGACTGGGGTTGAGTAAGAGTGAGATTCTTACTGTGAATCGAATATGGTAATCAATTCAGTGATTGAATGGTGAAAACAAACAATCATAGAACATTAAATGCAAGAAAATTACTCATAAATGCTTTTGTATTGTATATATGAAAGTTGATAAATTACAGAGAATAATTACAACAAAAATTCTCTATCTATCAGCCGTCCCCTCATGTACGAGGTATCTATTCTATTTATAGGCAGACAAGATGCCTTTTACAAAATGACTAAACTACCCCTGACCTATTACATGAGAACTAGTCTAAGTCTTCATCCACATTGACAAATGCGGATGAGTTAACTTGATCAGCATTTCTTCACTTGATCATTCGCATTAGTTTATTGGTCATCCGCATTGGTTAATGTGGATGAACAAATACTTATGCGCATTTGTTCGGTCATCCGCATTTGTCAAATGCGGATGAGCAAAGTCTTGTCCGCATTAACTTTTAGTTTTCTGCATTAGTCAATGCGGAAGAGTAAATACTTGTCCGTATTAGCATTATGTCTTCCGCATTGACAAATGCGGAAGACAACACTTGTTCTTTTCCTTAGCAAAATTTCACCCGCATTTCTTCTTGGACTTAAGGGATTCCAGCAGAGCAATCATCAAATCACCCATTGAGTTGGCATGTATGATCCTTTCAGGGTGCAACAAGGTTTAATCATTTCATCAGCAGTAATAGTTGGGATCCTTTTGAGGAACATGTTTTCAGGCTCGCTGACATGGTTAACAAGTTTGTTTTGAGCCATAAATTCTTTAAAGTGGTTTACAAATGCTCCACCCACTTTGTTGCCTTCATAGTAGTTGCCATTTGCATCCAAGGTAGAGTTGATTTGTTCATGTTTTGGTTACTCTTGACAGCCTTGTGGAAATAGCTGGTGTTCTGGTCATCGACTTTGAGCCATTAGACTTTATACTGTTGTTTGAAGTAGAGTTTGTTGGATCTTGAAAGGCTGGTGCAACCAAAACCAAACACTTAGACTATTTTTGGTGCAACTTATAAAAGACTTCTGAAGCTATGGACTTCCGAAGGAAATGGAGTTCTTCCGAGGATAAATTGCAAGATCATCTTACGAAGGAAAAGCTCCAACTTCCAAAGAGAAAGTATTATCTTTCGAAGTTCAAGATTTAGAAGAATTCAAAGACAATGAATTCCAAATAAGAAGTCCTCAAGCCACGGAAGAAGCAGCCTCTTTCGAAGTATAAATGGCTTCGGAAGAACTTGTTCTTCCAAATCCAATTAACCTTCAGAAGATGCTGCTATGGACCAGTGGACATAAGTATGGTTCTCTGACACTCCATGGCAGACCTTTGATACTGCATGGTGTTTTCCCAAAAGGCCATGTAGTTGACCATACTTTATTCAACTGTTCACCTTTGTTTGTTAGTACAGTTGCTAACATTAGTTGGTGACAAAAGGTAAGTCATGGACATGTCATGACTACCATATCTTAAATAAGAAATTATCTATGATACCTTAACTATAGCTTTGTAGTATCTACTTCAGTTATAGGATTCCAGCTGGTATCAAAGTATAACCGTATGTAGGTGATAGTATATATAGCTTCTCATTGTAACTCTTGTCTCATGCTTGTAACAGTCTTGTAAACTTTGAGTTGAGAAGTAATATATACAAGTACCTTGAAAAATATTTCTTTGTGTTCTCAAGTTACTTAGTATATTATAATCAACTCTTTGAGAGATTCTGCTTCATCATAACCATGTGAGTACAAGTGAGTTTGAGAGAAAACCAAGTGTTTTGTGACATATATCGATACGGTAGAGTTCCTCACCATCAGATGCAGTTATAAGGCTGCAATGTAATTAAGTTCCCCCTCCCTTAGGATATGGTTGTTTGGGTCCTTAACGACTTCCTCTTGAATTTTTCCAAGTTCATTCCGAATAAGATCCATTCTTTGAGTAAGGTTTCCCATTTCTTTGTCAAATTTTGGAGTGGTTTTTAAGGGATTTGAGCTTAGTGGTGACAGAAAACATGTGGCATCCTTTGATAGTTTGGTTCTAGCCTTGGTTGACTATAGGTAAAAATTGAAGTTTTTCATAAATTTAAAAGGTTTTTGGGAGTAGACAGTTTTGATGGGAATAAAAATAAGGGCAAGGGAGTGGTCAGATATGTAGAAAGGGAGGAATTTGGTATTGGTGTTGATGAAGGTGGACATAAGTGCAGAGTTGCTCATGACTCTGTCAAGTTTCTTTAGGGTACCATGACTTTTCCAAATGATTGGTTCCATGTGTATCTAAGGCCAGAGCAAGGGGTGTTCTCAATGCGAATGGCATTACAATAGCTCTATAAGTCTCTTATTGCTATAGAGTAGGCTGAGGAGCCAACTATGCCTTCAGTGGGGTTTATCATAGAATTGAAGTCTCCAAGCAGGAGCTACGGATCAAAATTAACTACCAAGTTAAATTTGGTTATTCCATGCCAAAGTGGTTCTAGCTTGAGCTCTCACATGACCATAAATGAATGAACAATAGAACCTCGTTTTGCAGTCCTTAGCTTTGATGTAGCAGTTGATGACTTGGTCCAAGTGGTCAATGACCATGACATCAAATAAGTTAAGGTTCCATGCTACAATGTATCAAATCCTGTTGTTGCAGTACTCTTTGTTTGATGTCCATTCCAATGTTTGTAAATCCTACTACATGTTTTGTGCAGGTTGGGGGCCTTGATCTAGGGTTTAATAATGTTGTAGATATTGGTGTTGGTATTTGTTACTAGGTCCAAGAGGTGTCTTGATGATCCTTTTTATTGAGCCCTCTTGTATTTCAAGCAAGGATGTTGGCCATTAAATGATGGAGTTGTCTTGGTTAGATGGACCCAATGCCTTGGGCAACTACTGAGATGTATGAGATCAATATTCATGAAGGCTCCATTTTCCTCTTCATCAGATTCAACTTCAATAGTGTCCTCAGGGGTTTTATTAGGATCGATTTCCCTCCTACTATGTGTCACACCCCAACCTTGACGGCGGAACCGTCAAGATGTGAGAGTTAAAATTATTCACAGCCACATAACGCTATTATTAAATCCAAATATATTAATCATAAGTTCCTAAGGTAACATTACAATCAAAATCTCAAATAAAAAAAATTAACAAGCATAATAAGATATATATCAAGCTCATTCATTTATTTAACTAGGTCCATTCCTAGGTGTGAACAAGCTTCAAAGGTGGCAATCAAACTTGAGCATTTCCTGAAACATATTAAAAATAAAATGTCAACATAATGTTATGAGATTTCCATAGTTTTCAATAGATATATATAAAAAAGATGGCAATTCATGTTGTAAGTTAGAGAGCAAAGTAACTAGGGATGTAAGACAAAATGCACAATCAAACCTTGTCAAAGTTTTACAAGTCTCAAACGTTTACAAGTATATACGATTAGCTAAGTGTACTTGGGTCAACCAAGCAGGCTTGTCAGGCCCATAGATCTATGACATCGCCAGACTAGCAATAGTTAATGATTGTACATATATTCAACATTACATGGTAGCTACAATGTTCAACTAACCACAACACACAAGAAAATTACCATACGTTTACAAGAATCAAACGTTTACAACTGCAATGATTATAAAGTGACATGTTTCACCCCAAAGTGTGAAAATAGGAAAAAGGGGTATAGAAATACTCACATGATCAAATAAATATATATTGGATGATTAATAAGAAATAATAACAAGCCTCGTTTTAACGCAGCCCTTAACAATGCACCTAATATATATATATATATATATAATATATATATATATACACTTACAAGGTTTAAGTTTAATAATAAAATTAACGTTTTAACACGAACTAGGGTTTTGGTAGGAATTTGGGGGTTATTTTTATAAATAACATTAGTGAACTATTATTTATATTTTGTTTGATAAAAGAAGTACCATTTATAAAAATTTTAAAAGGATTAAATCCTTTGTTAATAACTTGCATATTATAACATATTTTTGAATACTATAATTATCATGATAAATCTTTAATTAAAGAAACATAAGATTCAATATTAATTTAAATAATAATTTAATAAATAAATTATTATATAAATCTATTTTTATAACAATTCTTAATTATAATTTTTATAATAAAATGTTAAAATATTTTATAAGAATAAATTTACAGGAAATATTTTGTTGATTTTAAAAGATTAGAAGTTTGTAAAAAATCATTTTTATATTTAATAAAAAATTTCTAAAATAGAATTAAGGCTAAAAAGCCATTTTAAAAATAATCAGAGGGTGCCCGGGTTCGAACCCGGGACCTCTAAGTTGAATTGTGGAGTGTGAACCGGTGAACCAAGGCACTCAGCCGCGGTATAACCCAGTTCCAGTTTGTTTTAACATGAGTCAATAGAACACCCTCAAATCCAAGAACCCTAGAATCGGGTGGATTCAAATCAAACCCAAATTTGTTGTTAATAATGAAATCAAACGTAGGTCTTATGATCCCTACATGAAATCGAGTATACCACATTGTTTAATTACGTAGATTGAAGTTTAAATCGATGTGGATGAACAAGGTAAAAGCCGCGACGGTGGAGAGTTAATCCCAGATGATTTGGTTGATGAAAACCCAATTAATTGTAGGTTTAGCTTTAACAAAGGATGAGAAACGAAAGCCCTTTGTCAATTTGTGGTGATGTCATGAAGAAGGTGAGGCTTGATTACGTTGTAGATCGCGGATGAAAAGAGAATTAAAGAAGATGATTATGTTTATTTCAGGTGAATTTGTGATTGGTGAACGTTTAGGAGTACATAGTCGGTTGATTAGGTGTGTTTAATTAAGTTATTATTAGGATTTAAGAGATGAACGGTTGTGTCATTGAAGGTTTCGGTTATACGAATTGTTTGATGCTTGTAACCATTGTTTAACCACAATTAAAGTTCTTAAAGGTGTTCGAATCGTTTCCACGAACCGATTTGAAGCGTTTGAGTTCATTTTTTGGTACAGTTGGGTGACTTTTGGGCCTCGCCGGCGATTGGACGGAGTTGGCCGGATGTTGTCGCCGGAATCACGGGGTTAAAGGGGGAAAGAGGGTGTTGATTTTAAATTTACAAAAATAGCCCCTCAACTTATGGGCGTTTATTATTTTATGCCAAACCTTTTATCTAAAGTTTATAAAATGACATCAAGGCCCCCTTGACTTATTAAATCCAAGTTTTTAAACATTTCAAAGTTTAATAAACTTTTATAAATTATTATTATTAATAACAACATTATTATTATTATTATCCTTAGTTATTATTATTATTTTTATAATTTAACTATTATTATTATTATTATTATTATTATTTATTATATAATAATAATCATTATAATATTTAAAGGATTAAAAGACAAATTAAAGCAATACGTAAAGCAATAAAGGCCCTTACAAGAATTAACAAAGCTAATTTTTTTAATTAACTCAAAAATACAATATGTTACAGTCTCACCAACTTAAAAGAATTTCGTCCCGAAATAAAGAATGAACTAGGCGAACAAACGCGATTATCTCTCCTTCATATGATCCTCACGCTCCCAAGTGAACTCAGCTCCACACTTATTCTCCCAACAAACCTTGACAATGGAGTAGTTGTGGTTCTAGTTTTCTTCATGATGCGATCCATAATTTCAACAGGTTTCTCAACGAAGTGCAATGACTCGTCGATCTGAATGTCTTCCAGGGGAACATACAGACTCTCGTTGGCCAAACACTTTCTCAAATTTGAGACATGGAACACAGGATGAACTCCACTAAGGTCGGAAGGTAGTTCCAGTTTATAAGCCACTTTCCCAACCCTTTTAAAGATTTTGAAAGGTCCTACAAATCTTGGAGCTAATTTACCCTTTCCAAAGCGAACAACACCTTTCCAAGGTGAAACCTTAAGAAGAACCATATCACCAACTTAGAACTCCAACGGCTTATGCCGCTTATCGGCATAACTCTTTTGATGACTTCTAGCCACCTTAAGGTTACTTCGGGATTTGGAAACCTTGTCGGTCGTTTCTTGAATAAGTTCAGGACCAGTGATGAGATTCTCACCAACATCGGTCGAGTAGATCAGTGATTGGCATTTACGACCATACAAAGCCTCGAATGGTGCCATCTTGACACTTGAGTGATAACTATTGTTATACGAAAATTCCGCGAGCAGTAAATGCGTATCCCAATCACCACCAAAGTCAAGGACACAAAGACGCAGCAGATCCTCGAGGGTTTGGATTGTTCGTTCGGTTTGACCATTGGTTTGAGGATGGTAAGCCGTACTTAAATCCAATTAAGTACTCAAGAGTTCTTGCATAGACGACCAAAAGTCAGAAGTGAAACGAGCGTCTCGGTCGGATATGATGTGTAATGGCACGCCATGACGACTCACAATTTCGTCACATGCGAGCTAGTCTTGAAACTTTGTATGTGTCTCGTATAGGTATGAAATGTGCCGTCTTGGTCAAACGGTCAATAATAACCCATATACTATCATGACCACGAGGAGTACGAGGTAACTTGGTTATGAAATCCATGGATATATGTTCCCTTTTCCACATAGGGATTTCAGGTTGCTCAAGTAAACCACTTGGTCGTTGATGCTCGGCTTTGACTCTTGCACACATGAGACACTTGGAAACATAAGACGTGGTATCTTTCTTCATTCTAGGCCACCAATATTGACCATGCAGGTCCATGTACATCTTATCGGAGACCGGATGAATGGAATATCGGGTTTGATGAGATTTGTTCATAATGAAATGTCGAAGGTTATCATGATTCGGGATCCAAAGTCGATTCAAGAAGTACCACATGCCATTTGGTTTTGTCTCCAGTTGTGATCGAACTTTAGGCATCAAATCTTCATCTTTTCCTTCGTCTATTAGTGCCGCTTGTTGAGCCTCACGAATGCATAACTCGAGGTCACTATCGATCCTTATGTTTTGAAGCATGATAGTAGCCTCGTTGATATCCACATGAATCTTGGTATCAAATTCTCCTAGCATATCAAACCATTGCCTTCGATCTCGGATTTCTTGGAGCGAGACAGTCTTGTTGTGGACCTTGGGACTTAGCGCGTCGGTTACAACATTCGCCTTTCCAGGGTGATAGCGAATGTCGCAGTCGTAGTCGCTAATCAACTCGATCCAACGTCTTTGCCTCATGTTGAGATCTTTTTGGTTGAACACGTGTTGGAGACTCTTATGATCGGTGTAGACTATGCATTGCGTCTTATAAAGATAATGTCGCCAGATCTTCAAAGCGAAAACCACAACACCAAGTTCAAGGTCATGAGTTGTGTAGTTCACTTCATGAACCTTTAATTGCCTCGACGCGTATGCTATAACTTTGCCTTGTTGCATGAGAACACAACCAAGACCTTGATTAGAAGCATCACAATGCCGGTAAAGTCATCTTTCCCATCGGGAAGTGTGAGAATAGGAGCGTTACACAATTTGCGTTTTAATGTCTCGAAAGCCTCTTCTTGCTCGGGTCCCCATTCAAAGAGTCGATTCTTTTGGGTTAGCACCATTAATGGTTTAGCAATCTTCGAAAAATTCGCTAAGAACCTACGGTAATATCCCGCTAAGCCCAGAAAAGAATGAACCTCGGTTGGTGTTGTGGGAACACACCAATTCTTCACGGCTTTGATTTTTGCTGGATCAACGTGAATTCCTTGGATATTCACAACATGCCCTAGGAATTGCACTTCTTCCAGCCAGAACTCACACTTGGAAAACTTGGCGTATAATTGTTCTTTCTTCAAAAGTTCGAGAATTTGGCGCAAGTGTGTCTCGTGATTGATTTTCGTCTTGGAATAAATAAGAATGTCATCAATGAACACGATCACAAACTTATCCAAATATGGTTTACATACTCGATTCATGAGATCCATGAACACGGCAAGTGCATTGGTCAAGCCAAAAGGCATAACCATGAACTCGTAGTGTCCATATCGAGTACGAAAAGCGGTCTTTGGAATGTCATCATCGTGTACCCGTAGTTGATGATACCCAGAACATAGATCGATCTTTGCAAATTGAGTTGCTCCTTGAAGTTGATTGAAGAGATCATCGATTCAAGGGAGAGGGTATCTGTTTTTGATAGTAAGCTTGTTGAGTTCCTGGTAGTCGATGCACATACGGAATGAGCCATCTTTCTTCTTCACAAACAGCATAGGTGCACCCCATTGTGAAGAGCTAGGAGGAATGAAGCCCTTATCGGTCAACTCTTGCAGTTGACTAGCTACTTCTTGCATTTCAGACGGTGCAAGATGATAAGGTGATTTAGCCACAGGGTTTGCACCAGGGATTAAGTCAATCTTGAATTCAACTTCTCGCACGGGAGGTAATCCCTTAAGATCCTTGGGGGAAACCTCGGGAAATTCTCACACAACAGGATTGTCTTTCAGTTCCTTACTTTTGGCCTTTGTATTAACTACATACACCATGAAAGCTAGGTAGTTTTTACTTAGGCACTTTTGGGCCTTGATGCAAGACATAAGTTTGAGTCCTTGGGATGACTTCTCCCTAAAGACTTTCAAAGTATCACCCATCGGTAAAGGAATTCGAATGCATTTCTCAAAACATAGAATTTCCGCACGATGCTTGGCTAACCAATCCATGCCAATGATAACATCAAAGCTTCCTAATTGCATAGGAATAAGGTCAATGAAGAACTCGTGTTCATTAAGGCTTAAGGTGAAATCACGTATTACGACATCAACGACGATAGATTTTCCATCAGCGACTTTGACCGTGAAGGATCTTTCCAGGAACACGCGGTTTAGAAAGTATAGGCTCGAATTCCAAGGACACGAAACTCCTATCCGCACCCGAATCAAACAATATACATGCATAATGACTATTTACAAGATACATACCTGTTTGGTAATAACCTATTATTGGTATGATGAACACAGATAAGAATTTCTATAAGACAAGAAACGATTTAAAAGGGGTTTAACGACGTACCATTCACCACGTCATTGTTGGCTTGGGCTTGATTGGCATTGATGTTGAAAGCCCTTCCACGAGCCAGTGGCACGGTTCCCGCATTGCAAGGACATTGCGGACGAATATGACCAGGCTTGCCATAGTTATAGCAGGTTCAGTTGGTAAGCATTGCAGTGTTGTTTGGTGCACGTAGACAAGTAGTCACCAAATGACCATACTTCCCACACAACGAGCAGACTCGGCATGGAATGTTGCTCGCATGGTGGTACTTGCACGTGTTACACATAGGATATGGACCAGTATAAGCTTTAGCCATGGGAGCTTGATTTGCAACCACCATTTGTTTTTGGGGAGCATTTGGAGCGGTCATAGTGTAGTTGCGTGTCGGGGTGAACTTACGCTTCTTGTTTTGGGAAGATGACTCCGCCTTTACCTCTTTTGTTGCCTCGGGTGTCACCTTCACAGTAGACTTGGAACCCTTTGCCGACATAGTGCTAGCTCTTATATGATTCTCGGTGAGCTGCACGGTGATAGTAATTGCCTCCTCCAAAGTTGTGGGCCTATTACCCACCACGGCATCTTGAATTTGAGGTGGCACCCCCTTGATAAATTTCTCAATGTTACAGGGCATGCTGTCCACCATGTGTGGTAGGAGCATACTCAACTCATGATGCCGGGTGGAATAAGCCAAGTGATTCCCACCATCTTGTTTGAGGTTACAGAACTCCTCCTCTAACTTTTGCAACTTGCTCCTCGGGCAAAACTTTTGGATCATGATATCCTTAAATTCCTCCCAGGGAAACGCCAAAGCAATCTCAGTTTCACGGTTTCTCTTTTCACTATTCCACCATGTTAGTGCCCGTTGTTGAAGGACACTTGTAGCATAGCGAACCTTGAACTCGTCGGGGCACTCGCTAATGATGAATGTGTTCTCCATACTTTCAAACCACTCGAGAAGTCCAGTGGCTCCTTCTTTTCCACTAAAACTAGTGGGTTTGCACGAGTTGAAGTGTTTGAAAGTGCAAGTGCGAGTGTTCCCTTGTTGATTGTTGCTATTCTCTCCATGAGCACCATTCTTGTTCCCATTGGTGTTATTGTTGCTATTAGCCATTAGGGTGCTATTTAGTTCAGCAACCATGGTCGGGATGACGGCAACCATTTGCCGGTAAATCATGGCGGTTAGCTTACGGTTGGAACTTCCACGCTTTCCATTGTGACGAGACATGCTGGATATACAAAATGAGTTAGTTACGGGAATGAGGATAACAAAGGATAGTAGTTTAGACAAAGACAAGCTAAGAGTTGTAAGGTACACAGAATGATTCCATTTGGTAACACATTACCATTTGGAAACGTTGACACGTTAAGGTGAATTGACCCATTTGCCTTAGAAACTTGTGGTATATTGACCATAATTTATCACTCATCCCAGAAATCCCCAGGTAAGCATGACTAGTCCCGTAGGATTTATGCGAAATGCTCGCCTTAGCTCGAAGGCCTTTTGCCAGGAAATCCAGGATGCAGGTGTCTATGTGTCATACAATATTTTTTAGGTTCATTGAATCAAAACCTTAATGAGATTTATATAGATTAGACATAACGTCTAAAGATCCAAGTCATAAGCATAAGCATAAGATTCCACGTGTCGTCGAGAATAAGATTAAGAGGTTTCATGTTCGGGGAGAGTCAAAGAGTTAAAGTTAAGTTTAGGGAGACAAGTAACAATGTTTAGGCAATCCTATGCTAAGGCATCAGATTGCACATAGAATGGCATAGCATTATGTAGCATGCAAACCATACATTTTACAAGATAGAAATATAATTCTATGAGGTTCATGCATACGCTATAGTCTAGGTCATCATTTCTAATAACCTAAATCCCTATAGTTATGGGCTCTGATACCAATCTGTCACACCCCAACCTTGACGGCGGAAACGTCGAGATGTGAGAGTTAAAATCGTTCACAGCCACATAACGCTATTATTAAATCCAAATATATTAATCATAAGTTCCAAAGGTAACATTACAATCAAAAGTCTCAAATAAAAAAAATTAACAAGCATAATAAGATATATGTCAAGCTCATTCATTTATTTAACTAGGTCCATTCCTAGGTGTGAACAAGCTTCAAAGGTGGCTATCAAACTTGAGCATTTCCTGAAACATGTTAAAAGTAAAATGTCAACATAATTTTGGTGAGATTTCCATAGTTTTCAATACATAAATATATAAAAGATGGCAATTCATGTTGTAAGTTAGAGAGCAAAGTAACTAGGGATGTAAGACAGAATGCACAATCAAACCTTGACAAAGTCTTACAAGTCTCAAACGTTTACAAGTATATACGATTAGCTAAGTGTACTTGGGTCAACCAAGCAGGCTTGTCAGGCCCATAGATCTATGACGTCGCCAGGCTAGCAATAGTTAATGATTGTACATATATTCGACATTACATGGTAGCTACAAGGTTTAACTAACCACAACACACAAGAAAATTGCCATACGTTTACAAGAATCAAACGTTTACAAGTGTAATGATTATAAAGTAACATGTTTCATCCCAAAGTGTCAAAATATGAAAAAGTGGTATAGAAATACTCACATGATCAAATAAATATATATTGGATGATTAATAAGAAATAATAACAAGCATCGTTTCAATGTAGCCCTTCACAATGCACCTAATATATATATATTTACAAGGTTTAAGTTTAATAATAAAATTAACATTTTAACGCGAACTAGGGTTTCGGTAGTAATTTGGGGTTATTTTTATAAATAACATTAGTGAACTATTATTTATATTTTGTTTGATAAAAGAAGGTACCATTTATAAAAATTTTAAAGGGATTAAATCCTTTGTTAATAACTTGCGTATTATAACATATTTTTGAATACTATAATTATCATGATAAATATTTAATCAAAGAAAACATAAGATTCAATAATAATTTAAATAATAATTTAATAACTTAAATTATTATATAAATCCATTTTTTTAACAATTCTTAATTATAATTTTTATAATAAAATGTTAAAATATTTTATAAGAATAAATTTACAGAAAATATTTTGTTGATATTAAAAGATTAGAAGTTTGTAAATAATCATTTTTATATTTAATAGAAATTTTCTAAAATAGAATTAAGGCTAAAAAGCCATTTTAAAAATAATAAGAGGGTGTCCGGGTTCGAACCCGGGACCTCTAAGTTGAATTGTGGAGTGTGAACCGGTGAACCAAGGCTCTCAGCCGCGGTATAACCCGGTTCCAATTTGTTTTAATATGAATCAATAGAACGCCCCCAAATCCAAGAACCCTAGAATCGGGTGGATCCAAATCAAACCCAAATTTGTTGTTGATAATGAAATCAAACATAGGGCTTATGATCCCTACATGAAATCAAGTATACCATATTGTTTAATTACCTAGATTGAAGTTTAAATCGATGTGGATGAACAAGGTAAAAGCCGCGACGGTGGAGAGTTAATCCTAGAGGATTTGATTGATGAAAACCCAATTAATTGTAGGTTTAGCTTCAACAAAGGATGAGAAACGAAAGCCCTTTGTCAATTTGTGGTGATGTCGTGAAGAAGGTGAGGCTTGATTACGTTGCAGATCGCGGACGAAAAGAGAATCAAAGAAGATGATTATGTTTATTTCAGGTGAAATTGTGATTGGTGAACATTTAGGAATAGATAGTCGGTTGATTAGGTGTGTTTAATTAAGTTATTATTAGGATTGAAGAGACGAACGGTTGTGTCATTGAAGGTTTCGGTTATACGAATTGTTTGATGCTCGTAACCGTTGTTTAACCACAATTAAAGTTCATAAAGGTGTTCTAACCGTTTCCACGAACCGATTTGAAGCGTTTGGGTTCGTTTTTTGGCACAGTTGGGTAACTTTTGGGCCTTGCCGGCGATTGGTCGGAGTTGGCCGGATGTTGTCGCCGGAATCACGGGGTTAAATGGGGAAAGAGGGTGTTGATTTTAAATTTACAAAAATAGCCCCTCAACTTATGGGTGTTTATTATTTTATGCCAAACCTTTTATCTAAAGTTTATAAAATGACATTACGGCCCCCTTGACTTATTTAATCCATGTTCTTAAACATTTCAAAGTTTAATAAACTTTTACAAATTATTAATATTAATAACAACATTATTATTATTATTATCCTCAGTTATTATTATTATTTTTATAATTTGACCATTATTATTATTATGTATTATATAATAATAATCATTATAATATTTAAAGGATTAAAAAAGACAAATTAAAGCAATACGTAAAGCAATAAAGGCCCTTACAGAAATTAACAAAGCTAATTTTTTTAATTAACTCAAAAATACAAGATGTTACATTATCACTACAGGTAGCTGCAAATCCTTCTGAGAAAATATAGATGCTGCACATTTGAGTAAAGTATTGTTTTTGTGTAGCATCCCACTTCTCTATAGTAGCAGGGGGTGGAACACTTCTCTTTGTTAGGTAGTCCAGAACCTCCCCTTTTTGATCAATGGTGAGCTTATCGAAGTGTTTGTCCAAGTTGGTGTTTTGCTGTTCAGCCCATTCCATTGTGTGTTCCCTTTGGTTAATTAGATTCTTGTCAATCACCTTAACTTGGGTAGATTCTGAGGTGTCCATTAGATCATGGCCATCCTCATCCAAAAGAGCAAATTTGTTTTCAGTTTTAGTAAGCCTAAATGATGTTTTGCTGGTGGTGTTCCTTCCATTTTCCATGGAGATTGTAGACAGAGAGGGTGAGGGCTCTGCTGGCTTGTTGCAAACCCCTTGTTTTTTTTCATTCCTTGAATGATCAGGGTCATTCCCTTGGGGTCAATGTTGTATTTCTTCTCAGACTGTGATGTGGTGGTGGCGTGCTTTATTAAATTACAATTTAAAGCAGGCATCTCATATCTCGGATTGTGATTCCTCGAAACATGTTTATTGCTTCCCCTTGGTCTATCCCTCAATGACTTGTTTTGGTTGTATATGTTTGTATTTCTTGCCCCTTTATTCGATCTGTTGGTGATTATGATAAACCCCTCGTCATCTGTGGTAGTTTGTTTGTTTGATTGCATAACTTGAGTCCCCATTTTGTTTGCCGATCCTTCAGCATTTGACTTCTTTTCTGCTTCTTTTTCTTCATCAGTTCTTGGTTTTTTACTACAAGCTTTAGTCGTGCGTCCAAAGACCCAACAAGATCACAACAACTTGGGGCGTTTTGGTAGTCAACTTGTACGGTGACATACTTCCCTGGGGCCTCCTCAATCCGCAGGTACCATACAATGACTTCTTCAGGGGGAGTACACCCCACTTTAATTTCCACTAGCACTCGAGCATACCTCCTACTTCTTTGTTTGATTAGCACATTTGGACTTTGTAGTTTTGTCAAAGGTAAGCGGGTTTCCAATACAGCTAGCAGCTCTACAGATGCATTTCGTGTACCAAAGTTCAAAGGGAAGGTTTTTGAGTATGATCCATACAGGAAGTGTTTTTGGGGCTATTTTGTTCATTCAAAGCCCAACATCCCACTTTTGTAGGCATAAAGGTATGTTAGCAACTATCAAATTTGAAGAGAAAAATACCTGACCCAATAGTTGATATATTAGTTATGCCAAATTGCTTCCACTTTTAAAGAGGTTATATCTTGCAAATCCAAGGGATGGTTCCATACCAACAAAGTATCCATATAAGACATTTTTGTATTCCTCCTTTAATTGGATAACAAATTTCGGTTCTATTGTAGCATAGACTTTCCCATTAGCCAATGTTGACGAGGGGTAGAATTGGATTTTATCCAAAAATTATTGTTGGTTTATGCTAGATTGCAGGCTAGCATAAGTAAGCTTCCCTTGTGACATTGTCCGTGTGGTTTCCTCCATTGGAATTGGTTCTTTATCAATTCCATCTCAACAATGGAGACAATTCCCTTGTCGTCTACTTTAGCTGTAACCCTTATTATTTTCCCTTTCATGAGTTTGTGGATGGTAGCTTTCAGGGAGGTGAATTTAGTTGTAGCTATTATTCCTTTGGCAATCACTGTATGATTTGATTCTCATGATTCTCTTATCCTTCTTGCATTATCAAGCGAGAATGTGGTGTCTTTAGTTTGGATTGTTGGTGCTTTTTATTTCCTGTTTCCCTTACTATTGTTTGTGTTTTCAACTCTTTTGGTTTTGTTAGTTCCAGTGAGGAATTTTAGGAGAGCAAATGGGGGAGGGTTTCAAATGCTACATGAATAAAGTGTTGGTTGAAGTTAAGTTTAGCAAAATCCATGTTTTCTGTTTGGGTCCTCTTTTTTGAGCTCCATATCTTGTGTTTGGCTCGGTGGGGTGGGTGTTGGTAGGCTGGGTTGGGATCAATGCCATGAATGATTTTAATCTTTTAGTGAGTGGATGTTTGGGTGGTTTTTTGGGGTTCATTGGGTGTTGGTTTTGTTCGTTCTATATCCAGAGGTTTTTGTGACATCAAGATCTTCCTTTTGGTTTTGGGTGAGTACGCTTTGTAGTGAAAATCCTCCGAGTGTAGGTCGCATGCAAAGTTGTGAAGGGCATATAGGACAGGTTCATTTTGTGTAAAGAAGAGGTATTCAATGTTTTACTCTTATATGCTGAGTTTTTTGCTGTATTCTTTTTGGGTTTTCATCCATTATATCAAATCATCTTTCTCCTAGAAGGATGTGTTTCTTGCTATTACCGGTCCCATTTAGGCTGTAGAATCTTAGCATGGTAGTTAAAAAGTTTAGGGGCAATAGGGAGCCCAAGCTTGAAAAACTAGCCAAACTGGTGTGTTCATGGTTCGTTTAATTAGGGCGGAGAAGTGGACATAACAATGTCATCAATCATGGCACAGTCGTCACTTTTAGTCATGCTATTACTATCAGTTGTAAGCAACAGTGGCAAATTCGTAGGCGTCAGATCCATATTTCTATTGATTGCCAAGGGAAACACACCTGAGTCGGCATTTAAAGTGGGGATAGGGTCACCAGGGGGAGTTCCCCTTTGTTAGAATGCGCATAGGTAACTTGTTGACCATCTTCCACCTCGTCTCCTTCATCAAGGGCCTTAGAGGTCCCGATAGAAATGCTATTGAGGATTGGTCCCCAACATCTTCTTGATTCAGGGTGACCAAACCAAGCTGTATATCCTCATGAGGAGACGGTGAGAGGAGGGAAGGGGGGAGGGTTGGTAGCTCGGCAGGGGCATCAATCGGCTCCTAAAGCATAATTAGATAATTGCAATTCAGTTGGGATAAGGTGTAAAGGGGTTCGTCACCTTCATAAGCATGGTATCCCGTCACTAGTTTGTTGAGCTTGGGCTCATGTTCGAAGAGGGGCTCATATTGTTCATGGGGAACTGATTCAGGGGAGTGTGGAACGTTTTCTTTACCGACAAGATAGGGGTGTCAATTTGTCTTGGTTGATCCTTTTTTGCTCACCTTGAGCTTCCTACCTGCTTTCACTTTCTGGTTATTAGGGATACTGGGTTCCTCATCTCGGATTGAGTATTTAGTTTTGTTGGGGATGGTTTGGTTTCCAAATGTGTTGTTGTCAGGATACTCATCATCCCCTATCAGTTGTTGTTGTTCATCCTCATCATCAAAGCAATCATCTTCGGTTTGCTAGAACTTGCCAAGTTTACCATGCTCGGATGGTTTCTCTTGGGATTGGTACTCCTTGCTTAATTTATTTGAAGTTTCCATCAATTAGGGATGGTATAGTGGAAGGGATTGGGCATAGTCAAAGATTTTTCGACCAAGATTAGGGGAGGAGCTGCCCGGTGAGGCCAATGCCCATGGATCGCCCTTAATCGCCCTCCTCTCAACAATCACACCTTCACATTCACACACTTAAGGTAAACAAATGAGAATCGAGTTGTGATAAGTTGCTTTAATCAATATTGTAGATACATGTGTCTCTAGTTTCTGAACTTAATGTAATATCTTTGTATTGTCTTACACATATGTAATTGTAAGGGTACTTAATGAAATACAATATGTGGTTGTGCTTATATAATGTTGAATATTTTATTGATTGGTATGTAATAACGCTTATTGACTTAACTATATAGGTTGTGGTTGTTTGAATCATATCTAAATCAATTAATGATTATGAAACATATTCAAACTTAATCATGTGAATTTCTCATGCGATTGGCCCATGCTAATGGACCATACGCATGAACAACTTCATGCTAATGAACCAGTCGTATGAATGAACCAGGAGACTGGATCAGTCGCATGATTGAAACATGAGATTGACTCAGTCGCACGACTGAACACTCAGTCGTGCGAATGGATCAACCGCATGACTCAATCGCACGACTGAACCATGCTAATGGTTCAGTTGCCCGAATGAGAAACCTTAACCTATAAATACCACTTAAATCGTGGAAAAACAAGGCACTTTGAATATTTTGATACCCAGACGTACCCTAGCCGTCTAGAGACCTCTAGTAACCTATTCCAACTTCATCAAATCGTAGTAGATCGATTGCTAATCATTCTTAACATTTAGATTCAATCTTTAATTGATTCTACGTGCATTCTCACTGATTGGATCTCTAATCAAATATGATTGCGCACTATTTGATTTGGTACAAGCGTAAATCTGTTAGTATTCGTCAAGTACACGATCCCTAACAAGTTGTATCAGAGCCTTGGCTCTAGATTTACGTGTGATTCAATCGTTTTGATATAAAAATTGTGTTTTTACGCTCAAAAACGCAATTTTTTGTGTCAAATCGGGTTTTAGACGTCTCCTGATCGTAAAGTTAAGTTTTTCCGGCATACGACAATTAGGGTTAGCAATAAATTCGTGTTTTTGCATTCAAACACCTTAAACCTATGAATTTTCGAAATCCAGCAGGTTCAGTCGCACGATTGACTTAATCGCACGACTGAGGTCATACGCATTCCCCATACGCATGATTGGACTCAGTCGCACTTCCATTCGTCCGACTAAGAAGATTATTCGCATTGATCATCCGCATTAGTTCATTCGGCCGACTGAGTCATCCGCATTAGTTTAGTCGCACGATTGAATCATCCGCATTGTTCAATCTCCCGAATAGCCCAATCGCACACCTTCATTCGCACTAAAACAACAGTTGGTTTAAAGTTAAAGTTTATAGCAATGGAAGACTAATACTCAGCATTCACAGCAGGGAGAGACTCACATATACAAAACTTACTGCTACTGGAGAATGAAGTGGGAAATCACAACAAACCCCCAAAGCTAATCACGTTAGACGAATATCCACAATGGAAACAACGTTTCGAGATCTACTTAAATGGAGGAGATCCCAATATGTGGGAGTCTATAGAGACGGGGTACAGCATACCTGTAGGAGCTGATGGTGTCAAACTCACACTTGGTGGCATGACTGATGGACAAAAAGTAAAGTACAATGCTGAAAAGAAAGCTTATGCTTTGCTTACTCAGTCAATTCCAAAGGATATTTTCCATCAATTCTCGGAATATACACAAGCAACGAAACTATGGGATGCATTGGAAAAAAGATATGACGGAATGCATCATTAAAGGTCAGAAAGGCTAAGGCTTTAAAGGAGTTTGACAACTTCTCCTCGATAAGGAAAGAAAGCCAAGATGAGTGATCGATAGATTCTACCACTTGATGAGTGAGATGCACACTCATGGATTATCAACGTCAATGGAGGACAAAGTGTCCAACTTTGCAGACGGGCTACCAGAGAAATGGGTGTCATTTGTCTCCAATCTCAGACAGAATGATATGCTAACGAAGTTAGATATCAATGACTTCATTTTGAAGCTGAGAGAGGAAGAACTAAGAATGAAGTACAGAGCTCAAAAGGCTTCTTATGATTAGAATCCTGCACTGTACAACGCGACTCCTCAATCCAGAACATCTAGAGCACCTCTTCAGATAGCTTTTGTATCAAGCTCGTCTGGTTCTTCACCGGCCTCTACTTCAGGGTAAGAAACGTCAGGGTCGTCTGGTACCCAATACATTGCACCAGAAGCAAATGTAGCAAAGCTGAAGACCGAGAACTTTGGCAATGTGACAGTTGGGGTAGCTAAAGAGCACATGGATCTCTTAGCTTCGGTAGTCCACTCCTACGATGGACTAATTGCTGGTAAGATTGGGAACCACCATCTGGCATATGAGGATTATGAGCAGGTGGATGAGACAGAGCTAGAGCGGATGGACATAATTTAGGCCTTAGCCAGTGCAGTCTGGAGAGCTAAGAATTTTGTCAAAAAGACCGGACAAAATTTGATTACAACTAAGGACACTACCTTCGGCTTTGATAAATCCAAGGTAACCTGCTTCATCTGCGGAGAGAAGGGCACTTCAAAAGGGAGTGCGTGAAGCCAAAGAAGACTGGCAATGGGAATCCTTTCTCCTCCTTCAATCGTCAGAGAAACCCACTAGTAGTCCTACTTCATCAAGCAAGGATCCCAAAGCCTTGACTGCCCATGATGATGAAGGATAGGACTGGAGCTTTCGGTTTGTCTCACCGGGAGAATCTAACATACCTAGTGTGGAGGATATAGATGATGACTCAGCTAGTGAAGGAGATATTGTAGTCGAACTTGCGATGTCAACATCAGAGAAACTACACCAGTGGTCACCTACTTGTCTGAAGACGGGAAAACTACTACAACATTAGAATCACCAGCTCTAGAAACACCAGATTCTGCATTGATGGCTGATTCATCAGACCCTCTCAGGTAAGTACTAATAACCAACTCTTTAATAATCATGCTTGTTCTGATTGTAATAATTTTAGGGAAAGTATTGATTTAAAATTTTCTAGGTTGTTAGATCATATTGATAACTTAGTTAAGGACCTAGAACTGTGCACTGAAGCTAACAGAGTTTTAAAACAAAATGAGCATAGTTACAAAGAAAAGATAGACCTTTTGAACAAACAACTTAGGGAAATAGAAGTTCTAGCCTTTAACCAAGCTAATGACATTAGGTACTATCTTAACTCCCTAGAGGACACTAAGAAACAAAAGGCAGTTTTAAAAGTAGAAGTTAATTCCCTAAAACAAAAACTGCATAGTTGGACTAGTTCTTCACACATAGTCCAAAACTTAGTGAGAGAGAGAAACAACGAGGAAGGATTGGGTTATAAAGTGGTTCCACCACCACATGAGATCTTGATGAACACAAAATGTAAACCAATTAATGATAATCCAATCAAGGATCATGTGGTGTCTACTCCTCTTGTAAGTGATCCAGATTCCACATGTTCACCAAATGAATCTGGTACTAAACAAAAGGAGGCCACTTCAAAGGCAAAAGGTAAAATACCTTGTGTTAATCTGGACAAAGAGTTTGAAAAGTTAGTATAAAGTTTGGTTCAACAACTGTCAAATCTGAACCTAAAAAGCCCAGTAATGTTAACCAATCACGTGAATCATGTCAAAGTCCAAAAAATAGAAAAGAAAAAGATGTTAAAACTGTTAAAGCAATTAACTTTGTTAAACCAGACAAAACATCTAAACAATCAGAGTCAAAACCCAAACAGAGTAAGGTCACCCGGGTGTCACATACATTTCCACAAAAACAGTTAAATCGTAATGTCGAAAGCAGAGCTTGCTACAGTTGTGGAGAGTATGGACACATTGCATCTCATTGTCCTTACTTTCAGACACCGAGGAGGAAAGTTGAACTCCCTGAACAAAAACCTAGCTCTTTAACAGGAACTCAGTGACGCCACCAAAAGAGATAGTGACCTAAAGTTCAACACATTAACCAGTTGTTTGTTTATCACAAACAGGCCTTACACAAAGCTGGCTTATGGAAGGAGAAATCAACCTCATTATCTGATAATGAGAACAAGAAGACATTTGAACTTCCCTCATCCTTGAATGGTCAATGGGTTACCTTTATGATGTGTGATGCCTCTGGGAAACCCAAGCCAGTGAAGGCTTGGGTCCCTAACCTGAACTAATGTTTTCAAACTAAATGTGCTGGGTGTTCGATATAGTGCTGAAACTAACACATGGATTATAGACAACGGAGCATCCATGCACATGACAGGGAATAGGGATCTCTTATCAAATGTCAAACAGATAAAAGGAGGTCACGTTTCGTTTGCTGGAAACAAAGGTGGGTACATCATAGCTCAAGGGGAAGTAGGTAATCATAAGTGAAGTTTGACAAGGTAAACTACGTTCAAGAACTTCAGAATAACTTGCTTTCTGTTTCTCAAATTTGTGATAAATATTTTAAGGTAGTGTTTGACAACAAGAAGTGCTATGTCCTGAAAAAGGACTACGTCATCTCGGAGGATCAAGTATTAATGTCTGCCTCAAGATATAAGGACCTTTATGTCTTGGATCTATCGAAGGCCTCCACAATGGATCATGAAGTTCAATGCTTCTTGTAAAAAGCTACTAAGAAGGAATCCATCTCCTGGCATAGGATAATGGGACACATTAATCCACGGAAGATGAATCACTTGATCCATAATGATCTAGTGAGAGGAGTTAACATCAAAAACTTCCAACTTCCGGATTTCAGTGTTGCGTGCAAGAAGGGCAAACAAACGAAGAAGTCTCATAAGGAAAAGAAAGTTCACTCTATCAAACTTCCTCTTGAACTTCTTCACATGGATCTATTTGGTCCAATCAATACAAGAAGCATCGCAGGCGACTTGTACTGCTATGTAGCTACTGATGACTACTCAAGATTCACTTGGGTGATGTTTCTAAAATCCATATAAGAAACATTTGAGTCATTCAAGGAGTTAGTAACTACTCTGGAGTCCCTATACAAGTTGAAGGTACGTCAAGTATGCTCAGACAATGGAACCGAGTTCAAGAATCAATGGATGGAGGCTTACTGCAAGGAAAAGGGAATTATGCATCAGTTCACTTCTGCCTACACTCGTCAGATGAACGGCGTTGCTGAAAGGAAGAATCGCAGCTTGATAGAGACGGCACGGACGATGCTAGCAGACCCAAAACTGCCTATCCAATTCTAAAATGAAGTAGTTGCAAATGCATGTTATACACTAAATAGAGTTCTGGTAGTTAAACGCCATGGAAAGACATGCTACAAGTTACTACAAAAACGTAAACCCAATCTGGAGTATCTCGAGCTGTTTGGCCCTCCGTGCACCCTACTGAAGAAGACTCGGGAGGGTAAATTCAGCGAGAAGGCTGATGAAGGTATCTTTCTATGATACAACATACTGAACAAGAGGGTTTACAACAACTCAATGGGTCAGGTAGAAGTGTGGTGTAATGTGGATGTTCAAAGATACACCACACCACCTGCTGGAAAAGGACCCGCCTTCTTTTTCGACTATGATGGATTCTTTAAGTCCTTCAACATACCACTCTCCACTTCTGATGATGAGTTAGTTACAAAGATGATGTATGATGTTCTAAACTCACCAGCTTAGGAATCTACAACATCTGGACTACAAGGTGATTCATCTAACAACTCAGGGGGAGCACTTGAAGATAGTGACCCTTCCTCTGATGAAGAAGCTGTGGAGACTGATCAGAACAACAAGGAGCAACAGGTTCCTCCTACAGAAAGTCCACAAGCATCTGACATTGATGCCTCTGCGTCTTCAGAACCTCAGACTCCTACTGCCTCAGATACTAAACCGAATGTTCATAATCTTGACTCTGAGGTAGTTGTTCCAACCACTCTTGGTTCATGACTAAATGTGAATCATCCTTTGGATAATGTTATTGGAGATGTGAGATCAGGAGTTCAAACCAGAAATCAGTTGTATTCAGCTGATTATGCCTTAGTGATGGAAAAAGGCTATATTCATGATGGTGCATATTGTTGCTTTGTGTCTCAGTTTGAGCCAAAGTATGTTAGTGAAGCCCTGAATGATGAGGCATGGGTGATTGCCATGCAAGAAGAACTTCTTCAGTTCAAGAAGTTAGGTGTATGGACTCTGGTGGATAGACCTAAAGGTGCTAAGGTCATTGCACAAAATGGGTCTTAAAATACAAGAAAGATGATCAAGGCATGATCATCAGAAACAAGGCTCGACTTGTTGTCCAAGGATTTCGACAAGTCGAAGGCATTGACTACAATGAAGTGTTTGCACCCGTGGCAAGAATGGAAGCAATCCATATCTTCCTTGCCTATGCATCGTATATGAAGATTAAATTTTACCAAGTTGATGTGAAGAGTGCATTCCTTCATGGTGATATAAGAGAGATAGTGTATGTCAGTCAACCCGAGGGATTTGAGGATCCATATCATCGGGACAGAGTTTACAAACTCGACAAGGCTCTATATGGGCTTCATCAAGCTCCTAGAGCTTGGTATGAGAAACTCTCGACTCACCTTGTGAAACATGGGTTTCGCAGAGGTGTCATTGACTGTACACTGTTCATCAAAGAAAAGGATGGAGATTTATTGCTTGTCCAAATCTATGTCGATGACATAATCTTCGGTTCAAAAAACGATGATCTATGTAAAGAGTTTGAAGCAGTAATGAAAGTTGAGTTTGAGATGAGTGCCATGGGAGAGATGAAATTCTTTCCCGAATGAACAGAGCGAATGGGTCTAGTCGGCCGATTGAAATCAGATTCAGTATAAATAGGGCCAGAGTCAATCGCATTCAACTCATCACCCCCTAATCACCCTCATATCGCACAGCCTACCGTAAATCTGCCGAATTTTCATCTGACCCAAATTGCTTGATTATTCGCATATTTTGACCTTCGTTATTGATTATATAGGTAAAATGCGGTGTGATGATGCTAAAAACTCACTCGATTAGACTTAAAAATTCAAGAAATTGGCCCTAACAAGACCCGAGACCTTAAATGGACTAATAACCTAACTAAACCGAGTAAAATGTTGAAATTAAAGTTATTAGGTTATTAGTATAATGATTGCGAGTCTAAAGAACCATTACACGACGTCTAATTTCAAGAATTGGTTAAAAATCGAATCACAGTCAACTGAATAGTGGATCATGCGACTGGACGCCAGGATGAACTCCAATCGCACGATTGAGCTGGTCGAATGGCTCAATCGGCCGAATGGATCATACGAATGAGCTCAGTCGGCCGATTGAACCAATCGTAGGCTCAGTCAACCGATTGAACTTAGTCGCCTGCTCAGTCACCCGACTGTATCCAGTCACATGCCAAGTCAACCGACTGAACACAGTCGCATGGTTCAATCGCATGAATGAACCAGAATGAATTCAACCAAGTTAATTAGAATGGATTTGTGTAGTGTGGTTAGCTAATGTCTATGTGTCTTGTGTTACAGATTGATGGCAGACAGGTGGTCCATCAATCCTAAGCACAACATTTGTGCTCACCTAGAATCTACGACTCGGAATGGTGCCGAGTTTGTAGGGATCATCACTTTCCTCAAGCGATCCAGGATCCACAAGGAGATATCTACACCATGCACTCCCTACAGGTCTATAAAACAGGCCTTCTGGGAGGGTGCATCGGTTGATCGATCACGTGAGTCGTACAACATAAGGAGTTCTATCTTTGGATATAGAGATCACTGCTGAGGACATTCAGCATGTACTTGGATTGGGTGACGATGCAGACCACCCCACCAGACTTCACCCGCTAACGGTGAGAGGATGCTTTTTGAGGATGAAGTACGCTGGGGATATCAGTGCAGGGGTGCTCAACAAGAGCAACCTGTGTCCCCAGTACAAGTACTTGGCACATGTCATCCTCAAGTGCTTGGCGTGGTGAAAGGGTGGGTTCGATGACCTTTCAGACCAGATCCAAAATGCCTACGTGGCGCTGGTACTGAACCACCATTTTAGCTTTTCTAGCATGATCTTCTCTTACCTAATAAAGAACTTGGAGGCGAAGGGCAAAGAGGGTTTCTGCATGTACCCTAGGTTTCTACAGATGATCTTTGATGAGAAGCTGCCCACACTGCCCAAGGAAAGCCACGACGCTGTGGCATTGGAGATTATGGATGATACGACACTAGGTCATATGAATGTATACCAGGGAAAGCAAGTCAAGCCCCCGATAATGAGACTCATCGGCCATCTGGCTAATGTGGACTACGTGGCGTCGAGGAGGCGTAAATGGCGTCACGTAGATAGTGATTCGGATGTCGAGCAGCTAGAGCTACCTGAAGATGACTCCGACGACGACGACAACGGTGACAGTGGAGATGCAGGGCCCACTCAACTGAGGGCCCTCACTGCTGATATAGCATCTCCAGCATCCACCAAGGTGGAGCAGAGGCTGTAGGGTTCCATCAGGACTTTTGTCTTGATGAGGAGGATACGCATGAGGAGCCCCTAACTCGTACTGTGGAGAGCCGGGTGGTTGCCACCGACCGAGGTATTCGGGAGGTTGGAGGACGCCCTGGCGAGTCGGGGGAGGCTGACACTGATCCTACTTATGCTCCCGATCAGTCCAGCAGTGTTCCAGGGGGAGCATCCACCTCGAGGGGCTCGAGGATGAAAAGGATGGCTTAGCCCCACGGGTTGAAGAAGAGAAGGAGGAGGATGACCTTCATCACCACCACCACCACTACTACCACCACTTCCACCACTCCACCCACTACCACCATCCCATCACCACATTATCTACCACCTCACACACCACTACCACAACCTCTCCACCACCACCTTCATCTATACCACCCCCAATCTTCACCACTCCACCACCACCTTCATCTATACCACCCCTAATCTTCACCACTCCACCACACCTTCATCTATACCACCCCCAATCTTCACCATTCCACCACAACCTTCATCTATACCACCCCAAATCTTCACCACTCCACCACCACCTTTATCTATACCACCCCCAATTTTCACCACTCCACCACCACCTTCATCTATACCTCCCCAATCTTCACCATTCCACCACCACCTTTATCTATACCACCCCTAATCTTCACCACTGCCACCACCACCACCACTAGCCACCATGCAGGACCATCATCTTACCCCTCCTATCCATCTGGATCCTCTCTACCTTCTAGTGGGGTAGAGGAACAACTCTCGGCACTTAACCATGTGGTGCTGAAGCTATTGGCTGCCGATGACGAGAAGACTGCTCAGATTCGTCAGCTAGTAGATCTTACTGCTACACAATCTCAACAGATATCTCAGCAGGCTCAGCTGATTGAGTAGCAGGCACAGCAGATTGCTGCACAGAGCTCAGAGATGTCCCAACTCCAAGAGCAACATGTCCAATCAGCCAAAAGGATAGAAGAGTTGGAGACTACCAACAAGACCATCAGCTGAGGCTTAAAGGATCAAAAGAGGAGCCACTAAAGATCAAAGAGGGAGATGGAGATGATGGTGATGATGATGACAGTGATGATGATGATGATGATGATGATGATGATGATGATGATGATGATGATGATGGTGATGAGCAAGGAGAGGATACTGATGCCGGTGATGATGTTGATAATGATGATGGAGATGATGATCCTTCTGCTGTGGGTGCCACATCTGCAAGTGAAAAGAGGACTAAGAGAGCTCAGGACCAAGGTGCCTCTACTTCAGCCCCGTCAGCAGAGGAGCACATGATACAAGACAAGAGTAATGCTTAGTTTTTTATGTTATTTAAATCATGTGTATTTGAATCTTGTATGAATTAATGTAATTAATGTTTATATTTATTGTTGATGTTTACTGCTTTGATTGTGGACTAATGGTTGATGTGTTACATGTTTTAAATAAAGCAGATCCAAACTTTTAAAGAGATGAATATGATGTTGCTCCCCTCCAACAGATCAAGACGCAGCTCATGATGATTCTTGATCTGTAGGGTATAGTCAGGAGATCAGTGAATTACACTCCTGAAGAAGGAGAGATAATTCATGATCTCACAGACGAGCAACTTGCTGAAATATTCCGACTCAATCTAGATGAGATCATGAAAGACGCTCCAACAGTCCAAGTGGAAAGTGACGACGAGCTCAACGATGTTGATGAGATCGAGATCGAAGATGTCACGGACCAGCACTATCCAGAGTACACTGACATTGAGGGTAATGTCGTTCCTAATACGGGAAACAACCTTGTCAGTGAAACTTTTGAGACTCTGGATAGAATGGAAGAAGAGTCCGACAAGAAAGAAGATACAGCCCAAGCCTCGGAAGCTGAAGTCAATATCAGAAATGCTAAGTGGGTTGCATGCTTTGAAGAAATACGAGCCCAACGCAGTGCTTCAACGTCAACTGTCTACACCAAGCTATACAAAGTGAAGAAACATCAAAAGGTGTCGGGAAAAATCATAGCATGGGCGTATTTTGAAGATCTCAACGTTTATACAGTTAAATGTGAGAAAGGGATTGAGTACTTCAGGTTCCCACATGACCTGAAGACTCTTCCTGGATTTGAGCTAAACCAGTTAGCAAAGTTAAAATTGCTATATGCTGACCCACGGAAAATGTCAGGCTGGTTTGAGACTGCTCTTAAAAAAGAGTACCACACCAGATGGGTCAACTTCAAACCTCAACAGCCAACGAGGTATATCCGACGGTCTAAGGTTGTTCCATAACTGGAAAACCGAAAATAGTGCTAAAGTGGAAACCTCCGCCCCTTAACCGAAAGATTGGAGATTCATTCAAAGAAAATAAACTGTTGAAATTAAAGGGGCTAGAGGAGAGCGTGTAGCAAACAAAGTCACAAGGAGAACTGATAGGATCTCAGCATCTAGTTTGATCGATTCGAATGATTTTAGCAGCGGAATAGAGTACCAACTAGCACAATTCGAGCAAGAATACCAAAGATATAGCAATGAACAGAACTAGTTATAGAGAAAGAAAGTTTCTGCAAAAGGAATATTTCATTCAATCACACGCTTTGGCATGGCATTCGCAAAATTACAATTTAGGTCATTCTTCCTTATATAAAAAAGATGACGTAGGCTGATGTCACTTGATAGTGACATCTAACCGTTATTTAACAAACTACTGAAACACTAAAACTACTGAAGATGTCAAGAAGCTGACATCTTCTTACAAGAAGCTAAGTGTTTACTTATTACAAAACTACTGATAAGAAACTACTGAAACTACAACGACTGAAGAACAAGCTCTTCAGTCGTTTTACAAAACTACTAAAAGTAAAAACATAAAACTACTGATAAACACAACTACTAAAGAAGTACTCTTTAGCTCTTCAGTCTTTTGTCTTCAGACTTTGTACATCAGTTGTTGATCTTCAGCACTTGTGGACTCTTCAGCTGTTAAACTTTAGTACTTTGGTCTTTAGCTTCAGCACTTGTATTCTTCAGCTGTTGACCTTCAGTACTTTGGTCTTCAACTTCAGCACTTGTGTTCTTCAGCTGTTGGACTTCAGCACTTTAGTCTTCAGCTGTTGAAGTCTTCAGTACTTGATCTTCAGCTGTTGAAGTCTTCAGCACTTGTCGAACTGCTGATGAAGCCTTCAGCAGTTGTTGTGATATCATGTGGGACTTAGAGGTTTTTGATCTTGGCTCATTGGTTCTTTTGGTCCAACAAACTCCCCCTGAACCAATGCAGCCAAAACCTCTAATTGATTTTTTTCCCACTTATTGTTGGCAGAATGGTTGGTCTTTTCCTTCTTGATCAGTTGAGAAGATGACCCATATAAGCACTGGCCTGGGAATGAGTCTCTGATGATTTGGTTGGCAATGTATGGATGGGAGCTCTGTATTGGGGAATTGGACACTGAGCTGTTCCCCCATCCATGAGACTCACTTCCCAACTATGAGCTTGTAGGATTCCCTGGTGTAGGCCTCCAAAATACAATTTGTTCCTCCATGGTGAGCTCCTCTGCCTCACCATCGAAGAATCCTTCTGGCCCATAGAACTCAGACAGAATTTGACCTGTTTTCCATTTTTGAGTACCACTGTTGTAATCTGTCTGTAAGCAAATTCATCAGGATGATGACCTTCTAACAGCAGTGGTAACTCATCCTTTCTGATCTCATTCAGCCTCTTATACACCAGCCCCTTTTTGATCATTCTGTTCTCCAGCATCTTTTGTGGGGGCATGTTTGAGGTGTAGGCCTTTTTGAAATCTTCCAGGATTTCCCAGGGTGAGACTACAAGGGCTAAGGAGATCACTTCATCTACAATCTTTTTCACTTGCCCATTGTATCTCTGAGGGATATTTTTCTTTTGTATTCTGTGAGCCACCCTGGGATCAGGCCAAATTCTTACTCTTTCTTTCACATACTGAAAAGTATGTCTAAGAGTATAAATCCTCTGAGCTTGTTTTTTTATTGATGATGGAGGAAGTGGCTGCATATGCTTTATCTACTCTCCTCAATAACTCTTCATCGTGCAATCTGTGTTGTCTTCTTCTTCTAATTCACTTTGATTGCATCTCTTTGTTGCTCAGGAGTTATTGCAAGAGAGATCTTTGGCCTTAGGCAACTGCAGAACAGCTGAGATCGGCAGCCTGTCTTCATCATCATCTTCTTTTCTTCCAGCCTCAACACCTTTCTCTTCTTCTGCTTAGGTGCATCATCGGCTGTTGGTTTTGAGGGTAAGGGAGTTGGTTTTGTGGGTTGTGGTTGTGGTTGTTTTGGAGAGGGAATGTTGACAGGCTGAGTTAGCATTTTGGAGGTGAGTGTGGCTTTTGAGTGTTTGGCTAGCTCAGTCCTGCTCCCTGCTCCTGCTTCATTCAAAGCTTCTATTACTAATCCCTTAGTATATGCCTCAGACGAACAGATCTTGGAGGTTATGGCCAAGATGCTGTCCCTGGTCCATGATTTTATTTCGATCAATGATCTCCCAAGGTATTTGCTGATAAATCTGATCATGATCTCAAGTCTTTCTCTATCCATTGTGCTGTAGCTGGCCCATCTTTGTTGAATCTCTTCGATCTCTAATCTTCTTATTTCAGAGTCCAGCTTTTCAGTATTGAAACCTTGCCTAAACAGCTGATCAATGATATTGTCCATTGATCTGCTATGTTCAGCATTAGCCTCTTTAACCATTTCATTCAAGTTTTTCTCTTTTTCAACACTTTTCTTTTTCTTATATGTGACATGAAAGTCCTTTTGACTTTCATGTACTTTCTCCTTTTCAGCTCCCTTCTCAATCTCATTCTCCTTCTCTTTCTCGGTCTCATACACACAGTCCTTCTCTATTTCCACTTCTTTGTCCTTCTCTTTCTCTTTCTCCTTCTCCATCCTATTTCTTTTAGCTTTCACTGCTGGAATCTCCCCCTTTTTGGGTGCATTGGTTTTAAGGGTTTGATCAGCAGAAAGCTTTTGGCTCAGTACATCCTCCACCATAGGTTGCAAGACAGAAGAAAGTCTCTCATCAACAGTTTTAATAACAAGTTTTAGTTATCTGCGGTGTGATGAGAGATAGGGGATTTTGAGGGATAGCATCCATTTGCTCAGGGGGGTTTTGGTCCTGAGAAATGGTGCCAGAAACAGAGGCAGGTGGCTGAGATTCTTTGAGTGGCTGTGTGTTTAAGTGACCTTCAGAGGAAGTGCCATCTGTTGGGTTGATGTGGTGGCAGATGGTCTTTCTCCCTGAGAGAGTTGGTCAAGTAGTTTTTGCAGCCTACTGACTTCCTCCTCTAGGATTATGTTCTGGGCAAGAACATCATAAAGAAGCCCAGGTCATCATCAGCAGATGCTGAATCACCTGACCTCCTGCTTGTAACAGGATGTACATGCACTGGGTGTAGACCAGTTGTAGCATGTGCCCCTTTGTCTTGGAACTGGGGACTTCCAGCCTCAGGACTTTGTCCTGCATCAGCTGTTGCCCTTGTGAGGTCTTAGTATGTTACCAACCTCAGTCTGATCATATGCTGATTCAGAAGAGGTGGCAGCCTCACCAGATGTTCTGATCGCCATATCCACACCAGGAGATAGAACATTTAAACCCGGTGCTATGGGTTGTCAGAAGCATGTGTATCCTCTTCCTCAATTGCTGTTGTTCTCCCCTTTGTTGGTGGTTGTAGGGGAGGAGGAGAGGAATGCAGCTGACTCAGCACATTGGCAATTATAATGGTTGGGCTTTGAGGGGTATTTGCATGGGGAGAGGGGATAGAAGCTGATTGCATCCGGGGAGAGGGATGCTCTTCATTGATAACCTCCTTAAGTGAGAGAGGTCTCAGTAATGTGGTTTCCCCTGAAGTGGTTGCAACATGATCCTTTTGAGAGCATACCTGTGCGGCTGTTGCTGGTTGAGTCTTTAACACTACTGGAGGGTTTGAACCAGTAGGTTTATCCTGTTTGGGTGGTACAGGAGCATCATCAGGGGACTCATCTCCCTGATTAGCTTGTTTGGGTTTGGATTTTGGCTTGGTGGGAACTTTGGATCTGGCAGTTGAAGCTGTGGGTTCCCTTTGCTTGGGTTTGAGCAAACGGGCAGCTTCTTTAAGAGATTGGTCGGAGTTATGCCTGGAGTATACCTCAGCTAGAACAGCTGGTGCAGGGACTCCAAGGCCAACACAGCCATCAGTTTGTAATTCATTTAAAATTATGGCCATCAGAAACCTGGGTTATAATAGCCATCTTTTTCCCACAGGTTTCTATGCCAGATCTTTGATTTCTAGAAACACAATTTGTGAAAAATTAAAGGTTGGTGTTCTAGATTGGATATAATACCTGTTGCCACCGGAAGACATTTGATCCCATGAAGATGTCTTCGAGGCTAAGCAAACATTCACCATATGAAATATCAGTCGTTCAGCATCAGGGAAGTTCTTCTTCAGTATGGTAGCAGCTCAAGATGTCCGTCGTACCCATTGTTGATGAAGGACATATCAGTTGTGCCCTTCGGATACTCAGTCACAGCAGTAGCATCTTGTAAATTTAGCACTCGACGAATGCTATCAGGTGTAACCTCTACTTGTTTTTGGTTGACCAATGACCGAACATAAACTTGGCCGGAAGGCACATCAGTGTGAACGTAGGCATTGGACCAAAACTGACTTAGTGACTCTGGGTAGATGGTCGGGTTAAGAGCAGAGCGTACTATACTGAGAATCAGCCATTAGGTCTATGGCGTGATCAAACTTTGTCCAGAAGGCCGATTTCGTGAGGTAGGCGACGCAATTATGTCTGGGTTTTAGACTCATGGTTGCCATTTTTGAGAGTATGAAGGTCAGAAGAACGGCTAATGGAACGTTTGAGAAGAAGACAGGTATTTATAGGGTTGGGATATGAAAAGGCTAAAGAAAACTACTGAAGGTTTGGTGTGGTCATCAGCTGTTTGAAACTACTGATGACGTGGGATTAACCTTCAGAGGTTTAAAATGACTGACAGTGGTGGTGTTGTCATCAGGTGTTATAAAACAACTGAAGACTTGTTTTGACCATCAGACGTTGAAACAGCTGAAGTCTTGGTGTTAACCATCAGTATTTATGAAACTACTGAGGTCGTGGTTTTGACTTCATATGATGTAAACAACTGAGGACTTGGTGTTTGTCATAGTAGTTGTGAAACTACTGAAGACAGTGGTTTTGCCATCAGTTGTTGTAAACAACTGAAGACTTGGTATTAGTTATCAGTAGTTGTGAAACTACTGAAGACTGTGGTCTTGCTTCAGTTGTTTTAGAAACAGCAGTTGTAGAAACAACTGAAGAGAAATTACTCATCAGCTGTTTTCGTCAATTCTTAGCTTTTCAGCTGTTTCATACTATCCTCAACACTTACTCATCAGACTTTTCATCTGCTTTTCAGGTGTTTCATAGGACGTCAGTACTTATCTTTTTTACTGATTTCAGTAGTTATAACTACATCAGTAGTTGTAACTACATCAGTAGTTTAGAACAGATAAAGTACTTCAGTACTTGTGAGGCATTTAGCCTTCAGTAGTTATAAAAACTACTGAGGGTAAAAGAACTCATCAGTACTTATATGTGACATGGTTACCAATGATCATCAGTACTTATTACTGAGAGCATCAGTAGTTGTCACTTATTCTAGCTGCAGCATACCAAGCCTTAACACCAGGTTGTGGAAAGTTGAACTATCCAAAGGCTTAGTAAAAATGTCTGCAAGCTCATCAGCACTAGGCACCAACATAGGATTAATTAGACCCTTTTCAAAACAATCTCTTATAAAATGATGTCTAATTTCTATATGTTTGGTCCTAGAGTGCTGGACTGGATTTTTGACAATGCAAAGAGCTGAAGCACTATCCATTAATACGGAGTCTTAGTCTCTGTAATGCCATAATCCAAAAGTTGATTCTGAAGCCAGAGTACTTGGGATGTACAACTTGCAGCAGCAATGTACTCGGCTTCAGCAGTGGATGTAGCAACAATGTTTGTTTCTTACTCTGCCAAGAAATCAAACAGTTGCCTAGGAATTGACATCCACCAGAAGTTGATTTCCTGGTTAACTTACACCCTGCATAGTCACAATCAGAGAAAGCAACTAATTTACAAGAGTGCCAGTGGAATACCATAACCCTAGAGATTGTGTACCTTGCAAATATCTAAAGATCCTCTTGACTGCAATCAGATGAGACTCTTTAGGTGCAGCCTGAAATCTAGCACAAACACATGTAGCAACATAATATCTGGTCTAGAAGCTGTTAAATACATCAAGGACCCAATCATACACTGTAAAGCATTTTATCATAGCTTTACCTTTCTGATCAATATCCAATTGTGTGGTGTTGCACATGGGAGTAGAACAGGGCTTACAGTTTTGTAAATCAAACTTATTTAAAAGATCTTTTGTATATTTAGACTGATGAATGAAAATTCCATCAGCTTTTTGTTTGATTTGCAAGCCTAGAAAGAACTATAATTCTCCCATTGCACTCATTTCAAACTTCCTTTGCATTATTTTGTAAAATCATCACACAACTGGGGATCAGAGGATGCAAATATAATGCATCAACATAAATTTGAACAAGTAGCTTATGTGATGCCCCTTCTAATAAATAAAGTTTTATCTATGGAGCCTCTAGTGAAATTATTTTGCAGAAGAAAGTTAGATAATGTCTCATACCAGGCTCTAGGAGCTTGTTTCAACCCATAAAGAGCCTTATCAAGCTTGTATACCCATTCTGGGTGTTTATTATCCTCAAAACCTGGTGGTTGACACACATGAACTTCTTCTTTTATTTTACCATATAAAAATGCAATTTTAACATCCATTTGGAAAAACTTTAAGATTGTGGAGTGCAGCATAGGCTAAGAACAATCTAATTGCCTCCAGTCTGGCTACAGGGGCAAAGGTTTCATCATAATCAATACCTTCTTCTTGTGCAAACCCCTGAACAACCAGTCTGGCCTTGTTCTTAACAATAATCCCATTTTCATCTGTTTTATTCCTAAACACCCATTTAGTGCCTATTGCATACTTACCTGGGGAAGAGGAACAAGCTCCCACACTTGCTGCTTTTTGAACTGAAGAAGCTCAAGCTGCATTGCTTCAACCTAGCCATTGTCTCTAAGGGCAACATGATAATTCTTTGGCTCTAGCTGACTGATGAAGAGAGCATAGAAGCAGAAATTGGACAATTGACTTTTGGTTGAAACTCCAGTATTGATATCACCGATGATTTGAGACATTGGGTGATTCTTCAGCTCTTGATAAACAGTGAGATCAGTGCAAGTGTTGTAGAACCTTCAGCAGCAATAGATGTTGATGTAGACTCTTGAAACCATGTAGATGGTGGCAACTCAAATGAAGTTGAAGATGCAGAAATCTCATCAGCACTTGTTGCGGATGAAGCTACTGAAGCTACAGGAGCATCAGGTTTAGAGGACACAGGCAGTTGGTCACTAAACCTGAAGAGGTGAGTACTGCTATCATCATCATCATCAGCACCAGCAGTACCACCAGGTGGTGAACTGTTGACAGGAGCAACAGCAGGAGTTTGATAAGGAAATATTGCAGTATGTCCAAATCAAATAGCTCCACAGGGCTTTGTGGAATCTTGTCCTTTGGAGATTCATTAAACTTAACATGTAGAGTCTCTTCAACCATCTTTGTTCTGCAGTTGAAGACTCTGTATGCTTTGCAAGTTGATGAATAACCAACAAAGTACCCTGCATCCACCTTAGGACAAATTTTTGGAGTTGATCTCGTGTGTTGAATGAAACAAGGACACCCAAAAGCTCTGAAGAATGAAATTAGAGGGGCCAAATGATGAAGAACTTCATATGGAGTCTTCATCAACCTCTGATTTACTAGAACTCTATTATGTACATAGCAAGCTGTATTGACAGCTTTAGCCCAAAAAGTCATTGGCAGTCCAGAATCAGCCAACATGGACCTTGCAGCTTCAATAAGGGTCCTGTTCTTTCTCTCCACTACTCCATTTTGTTCAGTTCTTGGAATGCTAAACTGCCTCTTGATTCCCTTTGAGAGGTAGAACTCATCAAGTGTATTGTTTCTGAATTCTGTTCCATTATCACTTCTAATACACTTGACTGAGAGGGAATACTGCTTCTCAACATACAACACAAAGTTGATAATCTTCTGAGCTGCCTCATCCTTTGAATGCAAGAAGAAAGTCCATACAAATCTGGAGTAATCATCCACAATTACCAGACAGTATTTCTTCTTAGCCATACTCATCACTCTCACAGGACCAAAGAGATCCATGTGAAGAAGCTGTAAGCAGGCAGTGAACTTAGGTTCTTCTATGGAGGGAAATGAAGCTTTGTGCTGTTTTCCTTTTAAACAAGCAGTGCAGTTATCTTCACATTTGTACTCCTTCATAGGCAGTCCCTTACTAAACCATGGTTTATCAGCTGATTTATGTTTTTGAGATTAACATGACCCAGCCTTGTATGCCATAGTGTAGATTCTTGAGGGGAAGCCTTGGAAAATAGGCAAGGATGGCCTTTGAGATCTATTTTCTTGGAAAGATCTAAGGCATGCACTCTTCCTGTCCTGTGGCCTTCAGGAGAGTGTATTCATCCAACACCTTATCAATCAAACTTAGAACTTTGGATGACAGAATCCGACAGTTCTAACTAGTGAAAAGAGCAACATGGCTTTGTCACACATTTGACTGACACTCAAGAGGTTGTACTTGAGATTTTCCACATGGTTAACATCATCAAACTTTATTTCCCCATTGGAAACAAAGCCTTTGCCGATGATGTAACCCTTTGCATCATTGCCAAATGACACAAACCCCTTCCTTTCTTGAGAGTAGTCATTAAGAAGTGATCTGTTTCCTGTCATATGCATGGATCATCCACTGTCTACATACCAGATGCCTCTGTGGCATGTTGAAGACCCACAAACACAATAAATTAGTTAGATTTTGAGACCCAAACCTTTTTGGTCTTGGGCCTGTTCTTAACAGATGGTAAACTAACAGGTTTGTTGGAAACAACAGCCTGAGAGGAAGAAGATGGTGAAGAAGAGGAATCCTTTGGCTTGGACCTCCTTTTCTGTGGTTTCAACATAGGAACATCTAATTGGTTAACTCTTCCCAATAGATGTTGAACCATCATAACCAGCTGTGTCTGATTTTGTGATAAAGCTTCAGCTCTCCAGACACATTGGCATTAGAGTTTGATAAGTTCTTATGTTGCACCTTCTTCTTTTGAGCAATCTCAACTGTTACCTGTTTAACCCTTCCTTTTTGGATTTCTTTTTGGTCTTAAGGGTTACAGGATTTGATGTTGCTGGTAAAAATGTGGCTTCAAACTCAGTTTTCATTTTAACCATTTTCTCTTTAATTCCTCTTTATGTTTGAGTTTGGATCCTCTTTTGTACCAACAATCATCTGTAAGATGATTGAACAAACCACATATTTCACATGGTTTCTTCTTCATCTTATGTTGATCATCAACTAAAGAGAATCAACTACTGAAGACTTGTTCTTCAGCACTTTGGAAGCACTATTTGCTTTCTTGACTTCCTCTTTAGTAGTCTTCAAACCCTTTTACTGACAGTTTTCTTCTCTTCAGTGCTGACAGTAGTTGGAGTTTGAACTTCAGGTGTTAATCTTGCTCTCCAGTCCTTTCAGGACTTCCAGAAATAACTCCTGAGTTGATCAACTCTTTGATCATGTGAGTGTCAGTATTTGAACCATCAAGATCAGCTGATAGGTTCAACGAGGGAATAATACTAACTTCAACTTCTGATGGTGCTCTATCAGAAGTGAATCACATGATGAGGTGGATGGTTATTGCTTTCTCCATCAGATTCACTTCTGCTCTTGAAGCAAAATCTGTAGGAGGAGCAGTGTGATTATAACCAATGCCAAACTTCACATTGGAAGCTGATTGCTTACTAAGAAGCATTTCAAAACCTTTGCATGATTGTACCCATCGATCACACTCTACTTGGGTGACTGCAAGGGTTCTTTGAGGTCTTTGTACTTTTCTAAATGTACCTCTTCCCTAGCCTTATCATCAGTGATTTGGCATTTAAGTTTATAAATCTCATCATTTTTCTCTTTAAGCATAGACTCAAACTCAGCTTTTCTTTGGAAATGATCTTTTCTAGCTCTATGTAATTATTAATTAAAGCTACATTTGCTTCTCTAATAGAGGCAAATGCTGCTATGCATGTTTCAGAACATAATTTGGCCTTAGCCTCAGAGGATACCTGTGATACCTGTGATGAAGAGGCATTTGAGGATGATCCATCTGTAGACTCCAGAGCCATAAGTGCCAGATTCCCAAAGGACTGTCACCACCTGTTGACCACACCTGTGAATAGTTGTTCATCACCAGACATGTCATCTGGTAAACTGCTCCAGTCAACAACTCCTGGGTGAAGAAGCTGTGTTGTTGAGGTTGAGGAGGTTGATGAGATTGAGATGGTTGAGGCTCAGGAAGAGCATGTGGTTGTTGAGCAATGGGTGCTTGAACCTGACTGGTTTGTGGCATGTAATAACAAGGGTAAGGATATGGCATTGGACCCTGAGGAACAAAATATGCAGGAGATTGTGGTTGAGAATGATGACCAGAATTGACAGGTTGTTGCCCTCTGTGTTGTTGACTATTGCCAGGGAAAGTCACGAAGGGTGCAGAAGAATTAGATCCAGATGATCTACATTCTCTAGCAAAGTGTCCAAGCCTGTGGCATTTGTGACACCTCAACTTACTCTTGTCAAAACCAACTTTGGTTTTGCCAGAGAGTCCCGGGAACTTTCTTCCAGTTCTTTTGTAGAACTTCTGAGATCTGATATTTATCAAGGCCATTTGGCTCAAAATATCCATCTCTTCTAAGTCATCATCAGCAATCCCCTTGAGATCATCCATGATGAAGCATAGATTGTCATTATACACCCAGTAAACTGACTATCAACACTCACAAATGCAAAATCAGAAGTGTTTGAAGAGAAATCAATATGCTCATCATACTGGCATTCAGATGAAGCATATTCTGACTCATGACCAACCAAGGCAGTGTTGCCTGGTACAAAGTCTTCAGTGAGCTTACCAGATGAAGCCAGTTTCCTTTTCTGCTCTATCTCTCGTTCGAATGTAAGCAGTTTCCCATGAAGTTGGGTGAGAGATAGACTATCCAGATTTGCACTGGAGCGTAGGACAATGTATATGTGTCCCATCTCTCAGGCAGTGATCTGAGGAATCTGTGGTTCATTTGGCTTTTGATATATCATGTTTAACCATTTTCAACTCAGAGATTAAACATGAAAACCGCTCAAACTGCTGAGTCAGAGTCTCACCTTTCTATGAGCAAAAGTCTCATACTGTTGGGCGAGGATTTCCCTGTTGTTTGCTAAGACCTCATCAGTGCCACCAAATTGTTCTTTAGTGCATTCCAAAGGTCATGAGCAGTTTCATGATGCATAAGCCCGGAATAGATTTCATTAGGCAGTGCCATGGCCAGAATTCCATGGGCTTTAGCATCAATCTCAAACAACTTCTTGTCCTCATCAGAGTATTGTTCCTTCTTCTTCGGAATCAACTGATTTGTTTCCGGATGATTCATCATTGGCTTATGTGGTCCATGTACCACGGATGTCCAACAACCTGAACTATTGACAGACAGGTGATGGAGCATTCTTCGTTGCCAAATGTTATACTCATTCCTAACCAGCATCGGAGGCTTGGTTGAGGAACCAGTATTGTGTGGATCATTAGAAGGTGTAGTCATTTCGAAAATTCAGACAAATTCAAGATAAGCAAAACAAATTTAGCTCAAAACCACTAAGAACCTCAATTAAAATAGCCAAAAGTGACAGAACTTCAATCTCTATAACAGATTCGTGCGAATTTGCTAGTTCGATCAAACTTAGAGAAAATGAGCAGTTTCAATGATCAATTGTTAGAACGATCAATGATTAACCTGCTCTGATACCATTTGATAGGATCTCAGCATCTAGTTTGATCGATTCGAATGATTTCAGCAGTGGAATAGAGTACCAACTAGCACAATTCGAGCAAGAATACCAAAGATATAGCAATGAACAGAATTAGTTATAGAGAGAGAAAGTTTCTGCAAAAGGAATATTTCATTCAATCACACGCTTGGCATGGCATTCACAAAATTACAATTTAGGTCATTCTTCCTTATATAAGGAAGATGACGTAGGCTGATGTCACTTGATAGTGACATCTAACCGTTATTTAACAAACTACTGAAACACTAAAACTACTGAAGATGTCAAGCAGCTGACATCTTCTTACAAGAAGCTAAGTGTTTACTTTTTACAAAACTACTGATAAGAAACTACTGAAACTACAACAACTGAAGAACAAGCTCTTCAGTCGTTTTAAAAAACTACTGAAAGTAAAAACATAAAACTACTGATAAACACAACTACTGAAGAAGTACTCTTCAGCTGTTGTGACAAACTACTGAAACTTCAGCACTTGGTCTTCAGACTTGAACTTCAGACGTTTCATCAGCTGATGACTTCAGTAGATGTCATCAGCTGATGACTTCAGTAGATGTCATTAGCTGATGTCTTCAGTATTTTGTCTTCAGACTTTGTACATCAGTTGTTGATCTTTAGCACTTGTGGATTCTTCAGCTGTTGAACTTCAGTACTTTGGTCTTAGCTTCAGCACTTGTATTCTTCAGCTGTTGACCTTCAGTACTTTGGTCTTCAGCTTCAGCACTTATGTTCTTCAGCTGTTGGACTTCAGCACTTTAGTCTTCAGCTGTTGAAGTCTTCAGTACTTGATCTTCAGCTGTTGAAGTCTTCAGCACTTGTCGAACTGCCGATGAAGCCTTCAGCAGTTGTTGTGATATCATGTGGGACTTAGAGGTTTTCTGATCTTGGCTCATTGGTTCTTTTGGTCCAACAAGAACACACATAGAATATCTTCATGAGTGCCTTTATATATATTGCTCCGTTATCTTATTTACATTTTGTTAATTTTTTTTATTGAACTATTCAAAGATACTAATTCTAATATTGTCAAATGAAAATGAAAATATTATATCTTGATATTCAATAATAAAGATACATTTAAAAGTTGTGGGGTTGAATGTGATAAAGATGAAACTTAAGGTAATAAAGTGTATAAGAAGGGGATTAAAATCGTAACTACAACTATTTGAGGAAAGAGGGTCGCCCTTTCTCTATTTGTTGCTTTACGATCGAAGCAAAGCGAGGGATGGAGAGAGTCTAGTTAGTGCAGGTTCTATGATCAATGCAAAGCTAAATGCTTCATCCTTTAGTCATGAAACCATGATCATTGAAATGGTATATGCTTGCATGTAAAAGTGTATATGGAAGAACCCTAAACTATGGTAGTTTAATACGAAATTTAGAGTTAAAGTTTAGAAATAAGAGTTGAAAAAACTAATATTATGATCCAAACACTCTGCTCGATAATGATATGTTATGATTATGTGATGTTTATCGATCAATGGGCAGAGAACCATAATGGCAAGGGTATGGAACAATGACGATAACTAAAGAGGTGAACGTGACCCCAAATGTTATGTTATGTTGTGAGTAGTGAATGATTAGACAATGGACTCCAACGGTATGTCATTTATGCATTGTCAATCCATGGGCATAAAATCATTAGGGCAAAGATAGTTTGGCAGTCCATGGCCAGAGAACCATGGGGGCAAAGTTGCTTTGTCGGTCTATGAGTTGAGAACCATAAAGATAGAGTTATGATTGATAAATGCTAACATGTGTTGTCAGAACCTATATGTATCATTATTTGATTAGATTATGTCATGGCTATGGTATGACATGAAACAAACTTATATATACTATTTGTACATAACTAGGATTATACCCTACAATTCGCCTCGAGACTGGGTACTTTGATGTTCATGTTAGTTAGATTGTCAAAAGCGACTCAAGCTTTGAAGTTTTGTACATTAAACTTCATAGCGCATATGACTTTCATGGTAACCTAATTACTAACAAGGAAAAGAGTAAGTAACATTTAATCTTGGATTTCTATCTTTAGCAAGTTTTTATCTACCCAATTTGAAACATGCGACACCCTCTCCGCCTCTTCATAGGCCAAAGTAATTTGTTAATATTATGATAAAAAGACAATTGAATTACACAGTATAACTTATGTGGATATCTACAAAAAAGATATAATAAATTTCTTACATTCATAGTAAATCCATCTTCTCATTACCCTTGTTTGTAGTGGATACTCTACATTGTTTTGCCGTTTAAGTATCGAAATTTGTTTGAACGACTTTTTCTCTCACAGATTGCATAAAGTTTAATCAGGCAAGAAATCAAGCACATCGTGGATCATACAATCAAAAGTTACCAAACTTGAACAAATCAATTTACATGTTTGGATCTAAGTGTTAAAAGGCAAACAATGCAAACACTTTCCTAACAATACACCCTGTTCAAAACCAAAATCAAATTATATCACTTTTCTAGTATCATTATATTAGTATTTCTAATATCATAATAGTTTTAGTTCTTCAAATTCTTATGGTCCCCATTTGTCCTTTCACCTAAGCCATCATCATCAATGAAGGTAGCCAAACAAAATCTTTGTAGATCTAGACTATATGAAATCAAATAGAAAAATAAACCCCATAAACATCATATTATATGAGGGAATGAATTCCCTTGATTTCTCATAATGATACAAAAGGATAAATATAGACCACTAACAAGAGTGATTTAAGAACTATTCTAGGCAAACAAATCAAGCCTAATTAAATGTGAATATACAAATATATACAAGATAAATACCAATAATATCGGTTCCGATAGTATTGGGTAACAGTCCCCGCATTTTGAGCCGGAGATGAGCGAAGGCATAAAGTGGATCGAAAACATTGAAACAAGTGTTTAGGGAGCCTTTAAGTGAAGATTTCTGCATACTAATAGTTTGCTAGAATGTGAAGGACTTTAAAAGAGCCAAGGCGAACCTTCTCCCGAACAAAGTGTATGTCTAGTTTTAAATGTTTGGTATGTTAATGTTGCATCGGGTTTTCAATGAGGTAGACAACCAAGATGTTATTAAAGTAGATATGGTGGCTTGTCTAATTAGTATGGGTGGTTCGAGCAGGAGATTACAGTTCCAACTGACTTCTACGATCGTGTTGGCTACTCCGTTATACTTAGCCTTGGCACTGGAGCGAGAGATTATGGGTTGGTGTTTTGAGGACCAGGTGATCAAATTTGTATTGATGGATACACAGTAGCATGAGGTGGACCTATGAGAGTCGGGACACCCACCCCAATTAGCATCTGAGTAGGCGGTTAATTTTATGGTCGAGGTGAGAGATATGACGAGACCTTGAAAGATAGTTCTTGTAATGTACCTAAGGATCCTCTTGAGGAACTGAAAGTGCAGTTCACATGGGGCATGCGTCATACCCTCAAATTCCATGTGTCAAATTTTACAGTGAGGCGAGTAAACAAACCAGGATTACAGTCACTAGTTACTTAGAACGACACTATATGCCATATTTAAACTAAAATCAATCAAAAACCAAACTTTGGAAATACGCAGAAGCATTATGTAAGTAAGACAAACCCAAAGTATATAAATGCAATTTTTGGCAAAAACACACGCCAACCCAATATTTAATACTCATCAATAAAATCCAAGTGTTATGACTTAAAATGAAGTCTTAGAATGCATGAAGGGCTTGTGACGTACTCTATTGGCAACTCGAGTTAATGACCTGAGAATAACATACTAAAAATGTAAACGCAATGGTTGGTGAGTTCAAGAGTTTGCGTTTAACATAAACAATAATAACTACATAACAAAAGATGTGCATTAAAATAGATAGCTAGTCTATATTCACAAGTAATAACCATAGTGATTTCACGATCGAAGTTGACTGTGTTGCATTTGTTGCCTCCTGTCATGACTTACCAAGTTGTGACAATGTTTGTGTTTAGGACAATATTGCACCCCTTTGACCTCGAGTCGCACAGATGGGACTTGTCAAACCTAATAGTACTACCCAAGATTTCCTACTAATTACCATTATTAACGATCCGAAAGTGTGAGGACTTTCAAGGTATTACACACCATGTTAAACTATGCACAACTTATAACAATAATAAAGTGTTTATAAACAAGTATGCTATCTCCCCAAAAGGGAGTGCATAAAAAGTATGGGGCATGAACTCACCTGATGCGCAATGAACAATAACAAAGAAAACTGATGATGGATGGAAAGACAACCCTTCCAAGGTTACCCAAAACACAAAATTACCTAAGTATGTGTACACATAAAACTTAACAACCCTAGGTGCTCAATAAACACATTGACCCAAGGTTTAGGAAAACAAGGCACATTTAACCTAGTTGACCTGTTCGACCTATTGGTGACATATTAATTGAAATATCATTTAATCAAACATATCAACTTATCATACATGATTATCATACAAGTTATTCATGTGTATCACATCATCAACCAAAGTTCTACAAAGGTCATCATAGTATACTAGATTGTCATACAACTTAATGCGAATATCAAACAATCAACATACTCAACACAATTATAAATAGATCACCACTAATAAATCATACGTGGATTCTAATCATGCACTACATGCAATGTGAAGCCACTCATGACTTCACATCATAAACCCTGCCAATCCTAGTAAGTAGGGGCCTCAGATTCGCATGTGTGTATGACAATCATAATCACATTCATCAACAAGGTTCATTCTGTTGGACCAAAAGAACCAATGAGCCGGATCTGAAAAACCTTTAAGTCCCATAGACATCACAACAACTACTGAAGACCACAACAGCTGAAGACAACAGCTGATTACAAAGTCTGAACACAAATGCTGAAGACAAGTCTGAAGACAAGTGCTGAAGACAAAGTCTGAAGACAAGTGCTGAAGACAAAGTCTCAAGACCAGTGCTGAAGACAAAGTCTGAAGACAAGTGCTGAAGACAAAGTCTGAAGACAAGTGCTGAAGACAAAGTCTGAAGACAAGTGCTGAAGACAAAGTCTGAAGACAAGTGCTAAAGACAAAGTCTGAAGACAAGTCTGAAGACAAGTGCTGAAGACAGAGTCTGAAGACAAGTGCTGAAGACAAAGTCTGAAGACAAGTGATGAAGACAAAGTCTGAAGACACAAGTGCTGAAGACCAAAGTATCAGATGTTGTCACAACAGCTGAAGAGGTCTTCTTCAGTAGTTGTGACGGTTTACCTTTTAGTAGTTTTATGTTTTATCTGTTCAGTAGTTTGACACAACAGCTGAAGAATACTTCTTCAGTTGTTGTGCTCGTCAGTAGTTTTATGTTTTTCAGTAGTTTTGTAAAACGACTGAAGAGCTTGTTCTTCAGTCGTTGTAGTTCAGTAGTTTCTTATCAGTAGTTCATATTTTGTACTTAACACTCTGATATGTTCTCGGTAGTGTGAACATTTCAGTAGTTTGTTAAGAGTTAGTTATTTTTGTAATAGATCTGCCAGTTGTCACTTTCCCGTGATAACAGCAACGATTGCACTCTATATAAAGGGTGTCAACCTATTGTAATAGGTGAATGATTTGATCAGAAATATTCGATTTATTAGAAAACATTCCTTGTTACAGAAATATATTCTCTCGTTATAACCGTATTTGTTCTTAATGCATACGAGTATCAAATTCTTGCTACAATTTGTCTAATTCTTGTTCTTATTCCGCTGCATTACGCTCTATTACATCAAACTTGTGATCACTGATCCTGACAAATGCTATCAGAGCCGGTTAATCATTGATCGATCTAATAATTGATCATTGAAACTGCTATTCAAGATCCAAGTTTGATTGAATTAGCATTTTTTTTGCAAGAAACGGTTATAGAGATTGAATTTTCTGTGTTTCTGGTCATTCATCCTGAGAATTTCTCTTGGTTTTCATTGAGTCTGTTGTGGTCTATGTAAAAACGTTTAAAAGCTTGAATTAAATTGTATTTGGACTGAAAATGACTACTCCTTCCAAATCCTCATAATACTGTTCCTCAACCAAGCCTCCAATGCTGGTTAGGAATGAGTATAACATATGGCAACGACGAATGCTCCATCACCTGTCTGTTAACAGCGCAGGTGTTGGACATCAGTGGTACATGGTCCACACAAGCCTATGGTGAATAACCTGGAAACCAATCAAATGGTTCCGAAGAGGAGGGAGCAATACTCAGATAAGGATAAGAAATTGTTTGAGATTGATGCAAAAGCCCATGGAATTCTGGCCATGGCACTGCCCAATGAAATCTATTCTCGGCTAATGCATCATGAAACTGCCCATGACCTCTGGAATGCCTTGAAAGAACAATTTGGAGGAACAGATGAGGTCTTGGCAAATAATAGAGAAATCCTTGCCCAACAATACGAGACATTATCCATAGAAAGGGTGAGACACTGACTCAACAGTTTGAGCGGTTCTCTTGTTTGATCTCTGAATTAAAATGGTCAAACTTGAGTACACCAATATCCAGATGAATAACAGATTTCTCAGATCACTTCCTGAGAGATGGGACACATATACTATTGTCCTACGCTCTAGTGCAAATTTGGACAAACTATCTCTCACACAACTCCATGGGAAATTGCTCACATTTGAGAGAGAGATAGAACAGAAACGAAAACTGTCTTCATCTGGAAAGCTCACTGAAGACTTTGTACCAGGCAACACTGCCTTGGTTGGTCATGAGTTAGAATATGCTTCATCTAAATACCAGTATGATGAGCATATTGATTTCTCCTCAAACACTTCTGATTCTGCGTTTGTGAGTGTTGATAGTCAGTTTACTGGGTGTAATAATGACAATCTATGCTTCATCATGGATGATCTCAAGGGGATTGCTGATGATGACTTAGAAGAGATGGATATTTTGAGCCAAATGGCCTTGATAAATATCAGATCTCAGAAGTTCTACAAAAGAACTGGAAGAAAGTTCCCAGGACTCTCTGGCAAAACCAAGTTGGTTTTGACAAGAGTAAGTTGAAGTGTCACAAATGCCACAGGCTTGGACACTTTGCTAGAGAATGCAGATCATCCGGATCTAATTCCTCTGCACCTTTTGTGACTTTCCCTGGAAATAGTCAACAACACAGAGGGCAACATCCTGTCAATTCTAGTCATCATTCTCAACCACAATCTCCTGCATATTTTGTTCCTCAGGGTCAAATGCCATATCCTTACCCTTGTTATTACATGCCACAGTCAAATCAAGTTCAAGTTCCTATAGTACCACAACCTCATGCACTACCAGAACCTCAACCATCTCAATCTCATCAACCTCCTCAACCTCAACAACACAGCTTCTTCACCCCTGGAGTTGTTGACTGGATCAGTTTACCGGATGACATGTCTGGTCATGAACAACTGTTCACAGGTGCTGGTCAACATAGTGGTGATAGTCCTTTTGGGAATCTGGCTCTCATGGCCCTGGAGTCTACTGAGGGTTCCTGCTCAAATGCATCATCTTCACAGGTAACTCAGGTATCTTCAGAGGCTAAAGCCAAGTTATGTTCTGAATCATGCATTGCTGCCTTTGTCTCCATTAGAGAGGCAAATGTAGCATTAATAAATCAAAAACTTGAGTTTAAGAAAACCATTTCCAAAAGAAAAGCTGAGTTTGAGTCTGCTCTTAATAGTAAAAATAATGAGATTTATAAGATTAAATGCAATTAAATGATGAAAAGGCAAGCTAGAGGTTATTCTGGAAGACCAGAGAAGTCTCAAAGAAACCCTTGCAGTCACCCAGGTAGAGTGTGATCGATGGGTACAATCATGCAAAGGTTTTGAAATGCTTCTTAGTAAGCAACTGCTTCCAATGTGAAGTTTGGTATTGGTTATAATCACACTGCTCCTCCTACAGATTTTGCTTAAGAGCAGAAGAAGTGAAATCTGATAGAGAAAGCAATAACCAATCCACCTCATCATGTGATTCACTTTTTGATAGAGCATCATCAAAAGTTGAAGTCAGCACTAAGCCCTCTCAGAACCCATCAGCTGATGTTGATGGTTCCACTGCTGACCTCACATGATCAAAGAGATGATCAACTTAGGAGCTATTTCTGGAACACCTGAAAGGACTGGAGAGCAAGATTTAACACCTGAAGTTCAAACTCCAACTACTGTCAGCACTGAAGAGAAGAAAAGTGTCAGTAGAAAGAGTTTGAAGACTACTAAAGAGGAAGTCAAGAAAGCAAATAATGCTTCCAAAGTACTGAAGAGCAAGTCTTCAGTAGTTTCATTCTCTTTAGTTGATGATCAACATAAGATGAAGAAGAAACCATGTGAAGTATGTGGTTTGTTCAATCATCTTACAGATGATTGTTGGTACAAAAAGGGATCCAAACTCAAACATAAAGAGGAAAGTAAAGAGAAAATGGTTAAAATGAAAACTGAGTTTGAAGCCACATTTGTACCAGCAACATCAGATCCTGTAACCCTAAGTCCAAAAAGAAATCCAAAAAGGAAGGGGTTAAACAGGTAACAGCTGAGATTGCTCAAAAGAAGAAGGTGCAACATAGGAACTTATCAAACTCCAATGCCAATGTGTCTGAAGAGCTGAAAGCCTTATCACAAAATCAGACACAGCTGGTTATGATGGTTCAACATCTATTGGGAAGAGTTAACCAATTAGATGTTCCTATGTTGAAACCATAGAAAAGGAGGTCCAAGCCAAAGGATTCCTTTTCTTCACCAGTTTCTTCCTCTCAGGCTGTTGTTTCTAACAAACAGTTAGTTTACCATCTGTTGATGAGAACAGGCCCAAGACCAAAAAGGTTTGGGTCTCAAAATCTAACTAATTGTTGTATTTTGCAGGGTTCTTCAACATACCTCAGAGGCATCTGGTATATAGACAGTGGAGGATCCATGCATATGACAGGAAACAGATCACTTCTTAATGACTACTCTCAAGGAAGGAAGGGGTTTGTGTCATTGGCAATGATGCAAAGGTTACATCATCGGCAAAGGCTTTGTTTCCAATGGGGAAATAAAGTTTGATGATTTTAACCATGTGGAAAATCTCAAGTACAACCTCTTGAGTGTCAGTCAAATGTGTGACAAAGGCCATGTTGCTCTTTTCACCAGTCAGAACTGTCGGATTCTGTCATCCGAAGTTCTAAGTTTGATTGATAAGGTGTTGGATGAACACACTCTCCTAAAGGCCAACAGGACATGAAGAGTGTATGCCTTAGATCTTTCCAAGAAAATAGATCTCAAAGGCCATCCTTGCCTATTTTCCAAGGCTTCCCCTCAAGAATCTATTCTATGGCATAGAAGGCTGGGTTATGTTAATCTCAAAAACATAAATCAGCTGATAAACCATGGTTAGTAAGGGGACTGCCTATGAAGGAGTTCAAGTGTGAAGATAACGCACTGCTTGTTTAAAAGGAAAACAGCACAAAGCTTCATTTCCCTCCATAGAAGAACCTAAGTCCACTGCCTGCTTACAGCTTCTTCACATGGATCTCTTTGGTCCTGTGAAAGTGATGAGTATGGCTAAGAAGAAATACTGTCTGGTAATTGTGGATGATTACTCCAGATTTGTATGGACTTTCTTCTTGCATTCAAAGGATGAGGCTGCACAGTCTATTATGAACTTTGTGTTACACGTTGAGAAGCAGTATTCCCTACCAGTTAAGTGTGTGAGGAGTGACATGGTACTGAATTCAGAAACCACACACTTGATGAGTTTTACTTATCAAAGGGAATCAAGAGGCAGTATAGCATCCCAAGAACTCCTGAGCAAAATGGAGTAGTGGAGAGAAAGAACAGGACCCTTATTGAAGCTGCAAGGTCCATGTTGGCTGATTCTGGACTGCCAATGACTTTTTGGGCTGAAGCTGTCAATACAGCTTGCTATGTACAAAATAGAGTTCTAGTAAATCAGAGGTTGATGAAGACTCCATATGAAGTTCTTCATCATTTGGCCCCTCTAATTTCATTCTTCAGAGCATTTGGGTGTCCTTGTTTCATTCTCAACACACGGGATCAACTCCAAAATTTGATCCTAAGGTGGATGCAGGGTACTTTGTTGGTTATTCATCAACTTGCAAAGCATACAAAGTCTTCAACTGCAGAACAAAGATGGTTGAAGAGACTCTACATGTTAAGTTAATGAATCTCCAAAGGACAAGATTCCACAAAGCCCTGTGGAGCTATTTGATTTGGACATACTGCAATATGTTCCTTATCAAACTCCTGCTGTTGCTCCTGTCAACAGTTCACCACCTGGTGGTACTGCTGGTGCTGATGATGATGATGATAGCAGTACTCACCTCTTCAGGTTTAGTGATCAACTGCCTGATTCAGCTAGACTGATGTTCCTATAGCTCCAGTAGCACCATCCACAACAAATGCTGATGAGATTTCTTCAAATTCAACTCCTTTGAATTACCATCCACTGATTGGTTTCAAGGAAATGATTCACCATCACCATCTGTTGCTGCTGAACCTGCTACAAACACTTGCACAGATCTCATTGTGTATCAAGATCTGAAGAATCACCCTATGTCTCAAATCATTGGTGATATCACTGCTGGCGTATCAACAAGAAGTCAATTGTCAATTTCTGCTTCTATGCTCTCTTCATCAGTGAGCAAGAGCCAAAGAATTATCACATTCTTTAAAGGACAATGGATGGGTTGATGCCATGCAGCTTGAGCTTCTTCAGTTCAAGAAACAGCAAGTGTGGGAACTGGTTCCTCTACCTCCAGGTAAGTGTGCAATAGGCACTAAATGGTGTTTAGGAACAAAACTGATGAAAATGGGCTTATTGTTAAGAACAAGGCCAGACTGGTTGTTCAGGGGTTTGCACAAGAAGAAGGTATTGATTATGATGAAACCTTTGCCCCTGTAGCCAGACTAGAAGCAATTCGATTGTTTTTAGCTTATGCTACTTATCAAAACCTTAAAGTTTTTCAAATGGATGTCAAAAGTGCATTTTTGTATGGGAAAATTAAAGAAGAGGTTTATGTATGTCAACCACCAGGCTTTGAGGACAATAAACATCCTAATTGGGTGTATAAGCTTGATAAGGCTCTTTATGGGTTGAAACAAGCTCCTAGAGCCTGGTATGAGGCATTATCAAACTTTCTTCTGGAAAATAATTTCACTAGAGGCTCCATAGATAAGACTTTATTCATTAAGAAAGCTGGGCAACATAATCTACTTCAAATTTATGTAGATGTTATTATTTTTGCATCCTCTGATCCACAGTTGTGTGATGCCTTTACAAAGTTGATGCAACAGAAGTTTGAAATGAGTGCCATGGGAGAATTACAGTTCTTTCTGGGTTGCAAATCAAACAAAAGGCTGATGGAATTTTCATTCATCAGTCCAAATACACAAAAGATCTTTTGGAAAAGTTTGATTTACAAAACTGTAAGCCCTGTTCTACCCCCATGTGCAACACCACACAACTGGAAACAGATCAGAAAGGTAAAGTGGTTGATGAAACACTTTAGATGTATGATTGGGTCCTTGATGTATTTAACAGCTTCTAGACCAGATATTATGTTTGCTACATGTGTTTGTGCTAGATTTTAGGCTGCACCTAAAGAGTCTCATCTGATTGCATTCAAGAGGATCTTTAGATATCTGCAAGGTACACAATCTCTAGGTTTATGGTATTCACTGGGCATTCTTGTAAATAGTTGCTTTCTCTGATAGTGACTATGCAGGGTGTAAGTTGACCAGGAAATCAACTTCTGGTGGATGTCAATTCCTAGGCAACTGTTTGATTTCTTGGCAGAGTAAGAAAAACATCTGCTACATCCACTGCTGAAGCGAGTACATTGCTGCTGCAAGTTGTACATCCCAAGTACTCTGGCTTCAGAATCAACTTTGGATTATGGCATACAGAGACTAAGACTTCGTTATTAATGGATAGTGCTTCAGCTCTTTGCATTGTAAAAAATCCAGTCCAGCACTCTAGGACCAAACATATAGAAATTAGACACCATTTTATTAGAGATTGTTTTGAAAAAGGTCTGATTGATCCAAAATTGTTCCTAGTGCTGATGAGCTTGCAGACATTTTTACTAAGCCTTTGGATAGTTCAACTTTCCACAACCTGGTGTTAAGGCTTGGTATGCTGCAGCTAGAATAAGTGACAACTACTGATGATCTCAGTAATAAGTACTGGTGATCATTGGTAACCATGTGACATATAAGTACTGATGAGTTCTTTTACCCTCAGTAGTTTTTTAACTACTGAAGGCTAAATGCCTCACAAGTACTGAAGTACTTATGTTCTAAACTACTGATGTAGTTACAACTACTGATGTAGTTACAACTACTAAAACAGTAAAAACAGATAAGTACTGACGTCCTATGAAACACCTGAAAAGCAGATGCAAATTCTGATGAGTAAGTGTTGAGGACAGTATGAAACAGCTGAAAAGCTAAGAATTGATGAAAACAGATGATGAGTAATTTCTCTTCAGTTGTTTCTACAACTGCTGTTTCAAAACAACTGAAGCCAAAACTATGTCTTCAGTAGTTTCACCACTACTGAGACTAATACCAAGTCTTCAGTTGTTTCATCACCTGAAGTCAAAACTGTCTTCAGTAGTTTTATAACTACTGATGACTAAATCAGAGACTTCAGCTGTTTCAACGTCTGACGGTTAATACCCCGTCATCAGTAGTTTCAGCAACTGATGACTCACACCAAAACCTTCAGTCGTTTTCTAACCCGACCCTTTAAATACCTTATCCCACCTTCAGAGTTTTTATCTTCTCTTCTCAAACCTAACGTTCAAAAACTCTCTACCCTCTTTCATCAATGGCGACCATGCAACTAAAACCACGACACAACTATGTCGCACATCTCACCAAATCGCCATACTGGACCAAGTTTCACAACGCCATTGATTTAATGGTTCAGTCACCCTACAAAACGGCTTTTCTGGTAAATCCCACCATATATGCCGAATCCCTTAACCAATTCTGGACAAACGTCACTCTGGTCTCTGAGGAAAATGACACAGAGTCTCTTCAATCGTTTGTCCATGGCCAAAAAGTGGTCATTACTCCAGACACTCTTCGCCAAACCCTAATCTGGATGATGCCACTTTCCCAACTGGTTATCCAAAGGGCACAACAGATCAATCATTTGCCTCACCATGGATACCAGGGTAACCTGAGTGCATATCCCATACTGAAGAAACATTTCCCGGATACCGAACGTCTCATATTTCATATGGTAAATGTATGCCTTGCCTCCAAGACTTCATCATGGGATCAAATGTCCACAAGGTGGCAACAGGTAATGTACTCCATCCTTGAGCAACAACCTTTAAATTTTTCTGAAATACTATTTTTAGAGCTCAAGGATATGGCCCAAAAACAACTTGCTAACCGTTGGATATTATATCCTCGTTCATAATGGCCATAATTGAAAACCAGCTTCAAGCTGAGGGACTTGTTGGCCTGGGAGTCCCTGCTATGGCTGTATGCCTGAAGTATACTCCCGGCACAACTCTGACCATCATCAAAATGGCTGCCAAGCTGCGCAACCCCACGCAGCTGGAACCCACAGCCACCACCTCAAATCCAAAGTCCCCACCAACCCACTAAAAAGAAGACAAAAAGGCTACTCAGGAAATGAGTCCCCTGAGGATGCCCCTACAACACAAACGCAGGCTATATCCACTGGTTATAACCCCCTAGTGGATACAGGACTCTCCCAGCCACAGCCGCTCAGGATTCCTCTCAAAAGGAGCCTGCAGAACCATAGAAGGGGTACCCACAAATCTGGGATCTTCCTCATTTGAGGAGATTGCCATTGAAGAGCACCATTCTCCCCAGGTGCACACTGCTTTTACCCCATCTCCCCATGCAACCGCCCCCCAAAGTCCAACCATTATCATTGCAAACGTGCTGACTCAGCTGCATGCCTCTCCTCCTCCCCAACAACCACCAACAAAGGGGGAGAACCACAGCTATTGAGGACGAGGATCACCATGCTTCTGAAAACCCACAACACCGGGTTACACGTTCTATCTCCTGGTGTGGATATGGAGATTAGAACATCTAGTGAGCTGCCACCTCTTCTGAATCAGCACATGATTAGAATGAGGCTGGTAACATAGCTAAGACCTCACTAGAGGCAACAGCTGATGAGGACATAGTCCTGAGGCTGGAAGTCCCCAGTTCCAAGAAAAAGGGGCACATGCTAAAACTGGTCTACACCCAGTACATGTACATCCTGCTACAAGCAGGAGGTCAGGTGATTCAGCATCTGCTGATGATGACCTGGGCTTCTTTTATGATGTTCTGGCCCAGAACACAATTCTTGAGGAAGAAGTCAGTAGACTACAAAGACTACTTGACCAATTCTCTCAAGAAGCAAGTCCATCTACCACCAACATAAACCCACAGATGGCACCTTCACTGAAGGTCTCCCACACACTCAGCCACTCAAAACTCCTAAGCCACCAGCTTCTGTTTGGCACTGCTTCTCAGGGACAGAACCCCTCTGAGCAAACAATTGCTATCTTTCAAAATCCCTACCTCTCATCACCCCAATGATCACAGACATTGTGATCAAAACCATGGATGAGAGGCTTCCCTTAATCATACAACCCCTGGTGGAGGAGATTATGAGCACAAGGCTTTCTGCTACTCAAACCCTTGCAACCAATGCAACCAAAAAGGGGAAAGTCAGTCAGTGAAAGCAAAGAGGAAGAGCAAACTGAAAGAAAAGGAAACTGAGAAGGAAGAGGAGTCTGTGAAGGGAACCGAAAATGATCAAGTGGGTGAAAGTCACAAAGACTTTCATGTCACATATAAGAAGAGGAAGGGTGAAGGAAAAGAGAAAGAACTCCAACTCGATGAGATGATCAAAATGGCAGATGCTACACATAGTAAATCAATGGATGCCATTATTGATCAACTGTATAGACAAGGGTTCGATACTGCACAGCTTGACTCAGAGATCAGGAGACTTGAAGTTGAAGAAATTAACTCAAGATGGGCAAGTTATGATGCATTAGAAGAGAGAGACTAGAGATCATGATCAGATTCATTGCAAAATATCTTGGGAGATCATTGATTGAGATTAAATCATGGACCAGGGACAGTATCTTGGCCATAACCTCCAAGATCTGTTCGTCTGAAGCATACACTAAGGGTTTAGTAGTCGAAGCTTTGAATGAAGCAGGAGCAGGAGCAGGACTGAGCTAGCCAAACACTCAAAAGCCACACTCACCTCTAAAATGCTAACTCAGCCTGTCAACATTCCCTCTCCAAAACAACCACAACCACAACCCACAAAACCAACTCCCCTACCCTCTAAACCAACAGCCGATGATGCACCCAAGAAGAAGAAGAGAAGGGTGTTGAGGCTAGAAGAAGAGAAGAAGAGGATGATGTGGAAGAAGATAGGCTGCCTCTGTCTGTAGTCCTAACATTGCCTAAAGCCAAACCCATGCCCATCACTCCCACCTCACAGATGGAAACTGTGAGAGTAAAGATTGAAGAAGAGCAGCAGCAAAGGCTTCATGACGATGAGATGTTGAAAAGCATCGACAAAACTTATGTTGCTTCTTGATCAATAATTAGTATGAGAAATAAGCTCTGAGGTTCTACACCCTTGCCAACACATTTAAATATCAGAAGGAAAAGGTGAGTATGGCCTGATCCTAGGGTGGCTCACAGGATTGTAAAGAAAGACATTCCTTCGAGATACAAGGGCCAAGTAAAAGGATCGTAGATGAAGAGATCACAGTGGTCCTTGTAGTATCACCCTAGGAGATTGTAGAAGTTTCAAGAAGGCCTATGAGACTAAACAGCCACCCCAAAAGATGTTAGAGAACAGAGTTATTAAAAAGGGGTTAGTCTACAAGAGGCTTGAGAACTTCAAACAAAATGAGCTCAGTCTGTTACTTGAAGGGACTCATCCTGATGAGTTTGCATACAGACAGATTACAACAGTTGAGCTCAAAAATGGCAAACAAGCCAAGTACATCTCAGAGCTGTATAGGCGTGAAGGATTGTTTGATGGTGAAGCTGAGAACCTGACCATGGGAGAACAATTATGTTTCTCAGAGCATACATCAGAGAATCCTATAGGCTTATACAGGGAAGTGAGTCTCATGGATGGGGGAACAGCTCAGTGTCCAATTCCCCAATACAGAGCTCCCATCCATACATTGCCAACCAAATCATCAGAGACTCATTCCCAGGCCAGTGCTTATATGGGTCATCTTCTCAACTGATCAGGAAGGAAATAGACCAACCATTCTGCCAACAATAGTGGGACCTCAATAAAGTTAAAGTTTTGGCTGCATTGGTTCAGGGGGAGTAGTTTGTGGACCAAAAGAACCAATGAGCCGGATCAGAAAAACCTTTAAGTCCCACAGACGTCACAACAACTACTGAAGACCACAACAGCCGAAGACAACAGCTGATTACAAAGTCTGAACACAAGTGTGAAAACAAAGTCTGAAGACAAGTGCTGAAGACAAAGTCTGAAGACAAGTGCTGAAGACAAAGTCTGAAGACAAGTGCTGAAGACAAAGTCTGAAGACAAGTGCTGAAGACAAAGTCTGAAGACAAGTGCTGAAGACAAAGTCTGAAGACAACTGCTGAAGACAAAGTCTGAAGACAAGTGCTGAAGACAAAGTCTGAAGACAAGTGCTGAAGACAAAGTCTGAAGACAAGTGCTGAAGACAAGTGCTGAAGACAAAGTCTGAAGACACAAGTGCTGAAGACCAAAGTATCAGACGTTGTCACAACAGCTGAAGAGGTCTTCTTCAGTATTTGTGACGGTTTACCTTTCAGTAGTTTTATGTTTTATCTGTTCAGTAGTTTGACACAACAGCTGAAGAATACTTCTTCAGTTGTTGTGCTCGTCAGTAGTTTTATGTTTTTCAGTAGTTTTGTAAAACGACTGAAGAGCTTGTTCTTCAGTCGTTGTAGTTTCAGTAGTTTCTTATCAGTAGTTTCATATTTTGTACTTAACACTCTGATATGTTCTCGGTAGTTGTGAACATTTCAGTAGTTTGTTAAGAGTTAGTTATTTTAATTTTAATAGATCTGCCAGTTGTCACTTTCCCGTGATAACAGCAGCGATTGCACTCTATAAAGAGTGTCAACCTATTGTAATAGGTGAATGATTTGATCAGAAATATTCGATATTATAGAAACATTCCTTGTTACAGAAATATATTCTCTCGTTATAACCGTATTTGTTCTTAATGCATACGAGTATCAAATTCTTGCTACAATTTGTCTAATTCTTGTTCTTATTCCGTTGCGTTACGCTCTATTACATCAAACTTGTGATCACTGATCCTGACACATTCCAACCAACATACAACAATGACCAATTTCAATCCAAAACATGATTCCCTAATCACTAACCATAATTCGTCATCATGTATAATCACCAAGACCTAAATTCATTAAATAATCAATCAATCATCTACAACCAAAGTAACACATTCCACCAAATTAGACATCATCCATAAACATTCTAACATGATCTTAACATCATAAACATGCCCAAATCATTATATCCAATAATCTTCAAAAATAAAGTTTCCCTTTTGGGAAAGTAACACCCAAAAGCCATCTAACATCCAATTCATTCATAAATTCATCAACTTTATACCTATTCAAGTTCATAACACACATTCTAAGTGATAACCATCACTAATTCATCAAATTTCCCAATCATCATGCATAAAAGTTTCCACTTAAAGTAAGTTATGATCAACACATAAATTTCATGGATTTTCTTGCATAAACCATGTAAACTAACATCCAAGCAATGTATCTAACATCATACAATCATCAAATCATAAATTCCAAGAACAAAAAGTTTCCACTTAAGGCAATGTGTGAAATTGATAATAAAATCATAGATTTCTTGCATAATCAACATAATCTAACTTTCATACAACCTAACTAACATCATATTAACATCTAACAATCATCAATTTCACTTTTTCATCACTAATTTTGAATTAGGGTTCATCAAGAACAAAAACCATGAAACACTAATCAAAACTAACGTTTAGGTGTGTAGAAATCAAGAATGGAACTTGCTAACACCTAGGAATCCCTTGGAACTAACCAAAATAGACTTGTTCTTGTTGCTTAGGCTAGAATTCGCGAAGAACGGGGTGTTTGGGTGGTGTTTGCGGCTGAATGAGGGTTGGGGGTGGGGATTAGGGTTGTAATTTTGGTAATGGTAAGTTTTAGTTTTAGAATAATTACAATGTAAACCCCAATGTTTATATTTTATAAATACTAATCTTTTTAATACTTTTTAAAAGATTTTAACTACAATATACAAACATTATTAATCAATAATGTTAATAATATACATTTTTAATAAGTCACACAACACATGAAATATATAATACACATAGTCAAGTTAACACGTAAAATTTACAATAATGTTTAAAATCTATAAATTCATGAATCACATAATCACAACTAATAATCAATATTATTAATTAGATTATTATTTTTTATCATTGACCATTGTTATTTGGTTACCAACGTTCAACGACAACTAGTGTGTGCTCACGACATGTGTATGCAAGACCTAACGGAACTAACGGAGTTGGTAAAGGAAATTACCGGATGTCACATTATACCCTTGTTGCATTACATGGTTGTGCTACATCCCTGTTTTACTACATTGGCATAACAAAATAAAGTGAGTTGTCATATTATTCCCATGTTGAAAGAAATTTCATCACAAAATTTAATTAGTACCTTCCCTGACTGTCATTGTCGTTTCGAACAAGTGAGGATACTTAAGCTTCATCTTTTCTCGTGCTCCCACGTGAATTCCGGTCCACGTCTTGAGTTCTAACAAACTTTGACTTTAGGTATCTTACTTTGCTTAAGAATCTTGACCTCACGATTTATTACCTCAACCGGTTCTTCAACAAAGCGAAATTGATCATCTTCTTGTACTTTCTTGAGTGGTACAACTAGTGTCTCGTCAGATAAACACTTCTTCAGATTTGAGATGTGAAATACATTGCAAACGCCACTTAGTGAATCAGGCAGGTCCAATCGATACGTCACTGGGCCTATTCTTTCTAGAATCTTAAATGGTCAAATGTATCTTGGATTAAGCTTGCCTCTTTTGCTGAAGCGAATCACACCTTTCCATGGTGAGACCCTCAGCAAAACTTTGTCACCGACTTGAAACTTCAAGGGTTTCCATCATTTGTCCGCATAGCTCTTTTGTCGATCTCGCACCGCAACCATACGGTTTCGTATTTGCACTATCTTTTTGGTAGTCTCGTGCACCAATTTGGGGCCAATCAGCTGACTATCACCAATTTCTGCCCAACAAACTGGTGATCTACACCTTCGCTCATACAACACCTGTAACACCCGAATATTTATTATTTTGAAGCCGGTGAAGAAAGAAAAGAAAATAAAGTCCAAAAGTCGAGGGACCAAACTCGCCAACGAAAGAAAGTCGGGTGAGGGGAAGTATATAAGGGAGAGGGCAGCCCTTACCCTCTCCCCCACACTCACAAATCAGATAAAGAAAGGGGAGAAGAGAGAAAGAAGAGAAAAAGAGGAGAAGTGCCGGTTCGGGTTGGTTCAGGTCGCCAAAAAAAAATCGTCGTGAAGCAAGCCAAATCGAAGCCCTTAACGTTGTGCTCGTTTGTGTGAGTTCTAGAACCCCTCTTTTACTTGTTTTCAAACGTTTTGGGGCTGGAAAACATCTGAAATTGGGTTTTTGAGTGTGTGTATGTTGACCCGTTTGTGTATGTGTATGTGTATGTATGATGCGTTTGTGGCTTGATTGTGAGCTTGTGTGTGCTTGAATGGTGTTATGGTATGCATTCCTAAGGTTTAGGAGGGTCGATTTAGGCTTAAAATGGGTTTAGATGAGTTTGGAGGCCGAAAACCCTCGGCTGCAGTCGGGATGAACTGCATTCTGCATCAGTTAGGGCTAGGCGACCGACTGGAGGCCGAATGGAGGCCATACGCCGATTAGGGTGCGATTGGGGTCCATTCGCACGATTGAAGGTCCATTCACACGATTGAAAGGCTAGTCGCATGGAGGTCGTGCGACTGAAGGTCCAGTCGCATAAGTGCTCATCCGTATTAATCCCATTCGCATGAGGTCCATCCGCATTGTCCATTCGCACGAGTGGATGTTTATTCCCCTAAATGTTCATCCGCTTGAGTTCAATCGCATGATGTTCAGTCGCATGGAGGCCATGCGACTAAAGGGTGTCCATACGCCCGAATAGGGCTGTTGTACCCAAGGAAGGTATAGATTGACTTCTGACTTTCGGGGGAAAGTGCAGATGTAAGTTCTGACGTAAAGGTTTCCCGTAAGAGCATGTAAGATAGCAGATATGGCCTTAGCAGCATGTAGGGCATAGAGATGATGATGTTGCATGTTATGTATGTATGATGTTGCCATGTATGATGTGATGTGAATGCATGTTAATGTTCCTTAGTATGATGTATAATATCTTTCCTATGGCTTTACTTATTATGAGGAATGAATGAAGTATTATGTAACGTAAAGTGAAAGATAATGAAAGAGGAACATGATGATGAATGCATGCATTAATGAACAAATGAAACGTCTTGCACGCATCGGATAACGGGTCCTTTGTGATTGACCCTTAATGTAGAACCTTTACCGCTCACCCCTAGTACTGTGGCATACGTTTAGCTGTTCATTTATTGACTTCGGCCCAGTAGCTAAGACTGATGGTTACTCCTAGTACTGTGGCATACGTTTAGCTGTTCATTTATTGACTTCGGCCTGGTAGCTACGACTAACCGGGGTGTAGCACATGGTATTGGTATGGATGACGTCCGATGCGCAAGTAAAGTCATAAAGAACGAATGAACGAATGAATGAATGAAGAAGATAATAATGATATTATCTATGTGTATGTACGATGTGTGATCACGTAAAGGTAACGAATGGTTTTATATGAAAGTAAAGTATGTTTTGCAATAAAACTAGAACTCACTCAGCAACACTGACTTTTTATATGTTTTCCAGTTGGCAGGTAATGTTTGCTGAGGATGGCATACCGTGAAGCTACTCAGCTCTTTTGGGATGGCATTCTTTTGATTAATGTTTTTGCATTGTAATGCGAACAAGCTATTTTGTAATGAATGTTGTATTAACTTGCAAAAGCTTTTACATGGAAATGAAAGATTGTTTTAGTTTTCCGCTGCGATTTATGAAATACAAATGCAATTATACGTTTTATGTGCGATGAGAACCCAGCTGTAATCGTCCCGGGAACGGGGCCTTACAACGCCTCAAATGGTGCAGCCTTGATGCTAGTATGATAACTATTGTTGTACGAAAACTCGACCAACGGTAGATGAACTTCCCAATTATTTTCAGAATCAATCACGCAAGCTCATAACATGTCTTCTGAAGTTTGAATAGTGTGCTCGCTTTGTCCATCGGTTTGTGGATGATAGGTAGTGCTCATATCCAAACGGGTACCCAAGATTTTTGTAACGACCACTAGAAATGAGACGTAAAACGAGCATCACGATAAGAAATAATTGAGATCAGCACGCCATGTCTCAAAACTACCTCATTCAAGTAAATTCTGGTTAACTTGTCCATTTTATTAGTTTTCCTAATCGCCAAGAAGTGAGCTGGCTTAGTCAGTCGGTCCATGATCACCCATATCATGTAAACCACTAGGAGTCATGGGTAACTTAGTAATGAAATCCATAGAAATCTGTTCCCACTTCCACAAGGGGATCTTAGGTTGTTGTAGTAACCCAGATGGCTTTTGATATTCCACTTTAACCTTAGAACATGTGAAACACTTGCTCATGTATGTGGCTACGTCTGCCTTCATATTAGGCCACCAATAGTGCGTCTTCTAGTCGTGATATATTTTGTCACTACCAGGGTGATAGAATACTTAGACTTATAGGCTTCACTCATAACCAATTCTCTCAGATTCCCATACAAGGGTGCCCAAAGTCTATCCATGAAATGCCAGATTTCATCGGATTTAACTTCCAACTATTTGTCTATCCCACGTAAAGATTTAGAGTCAACATTTTCTGCTTTCAAAGCTTCCGTCTGAGCTTCCTTGATTTGATTGGGCAAGTGAGTGCTAATCATCAGTTGTAGAGCACACACTCGTCGGGGCTTAGCGGTCTCCTTTCTACTCAAGGCATCGAAAACTACAATTGCCTTACCTGAGTAATATTTGATAGGACAATAATAATCAGTTAGCAATTCCACCCAACGTTGTTACCTCATGTTAAGTTCTTTTTGTTTAAAGATATGCTGAAGACTCTTATGATTGGTGTAAATAGTGCGTTTGGTACCGTACAAGTAATGTCTCTAGAACTTCAAGGCAAAGATCACGACACCTAGTTCCAAGTCATGAGTAGTGTAATTCTTTTTGAGGACCTTTAGTTGTCTCGAGGCGTAGGCTTTTACTTTGTCACGTTGCATCAGGACACAACCAAGTATTTGGATAAAAGCATCACAATATACCACAAAATCATCCTTCCCTCTCTTAATGCTAATATCGGTGTGCTACAGAGTTTTTGTTTCAACAACTAAAAAGCAGCTTCTTGACTCTCACCCTATTTATAAGTTGTTCCTTTATGGGTCAAGGTTGTGAGGGGTTGAGCAATTTTAGAAAATCCCTCAATAAAACGTCGATAGTATCCTACCAGGTCAAGAAATTGCCTTATCTCACTAGGCGTCTTGGGTACCAACCAGTTCTTTATAGCCTCAATCTTCACAAGATCCACATGTATTCCCTTCTCCTTAACAATGTGACCCAAGAATTTCACCTCGCGAATCCAGAAATCACACTTAGAAAACTTGGCATATAAGTGTTCTTTTCTAAGCAATTCCAAGATTAAAAGTAAGTGCTCCTCATGCTCTTCCTTGGTCCTAGAATTGAACAATATGTCATAGATAAACACAATGACAAACTGATCGAGGTAGGGTTTGCACACACGATTCATGAGATCCATGAATACTGCTAGTGCATTAGTTAACCCAAATGGCATGGCCAAGAATTCATGATGACCATACGAGTACGAAATGCGGTTTTAGAGATGTCTTCCTCTCGGACTCTCAATTGATGATATCCGGACCTCAAATCAATCTTCAAATAATAGCTTGATCCCTGAAGCTGATCAAACAAGTCACCGATACAAGGTGAAGAGTATCGGTTCTTGACAGTGACTTGTTTAATTCTCTATAGTCGATACATATTCGGAAAGTGCCATCCTTCTTCTTAACAAAGGGACAGGTGCTCCCCACAGTGATAAGCTAGGTCGAATAAATCTTTTATCCAATAGCTTCTGAAGTTGTGTAGATAGTTCATGCAGTTCGTTCAGTGCTAATCGATAAGGTGCTCACGCAATTAGAGTTGCTCCGAGAGTCAAATCAATTGAAACTCAACTTGATGATGAGGTGGTAGTCCAGGAAGATCCTCTGGAAACACCTTTGGAAAGTCACGAACCACCGGAATATTCTCTATATTATTTTCCTCTTGTTTCTTGTCAGAGACCAAGACTAATATGGCTAAGTGACCCTTGTGTAGCCACTTCTACGCCTTCATGAATGATATGATGCCTCTCCCAACGCCACTCCTCTTGCCCTTAACAGAAAGCATTTTCCCGTCTAAGTGAGGAATGTTAATGACCTTCTCATGACAAATTACCTCGGCCTGCTTCTCGAATAGCCAATCCATGCCTACGACCATGTCAAAACTTCCAAGAGTAACATGCATAAGATCGATACCAAAGGTATGACCAACAAGTTTTATCTTGTAACCCTTAAGGATGTGCGTAACGGAAATATGCTTACCGTAAGCTAATTCTACGGTATACTGAAAGTCCAACGCAGAAGTTATATCACTTAAGAGACTACAAAACTTAGTAGAGATAAAGCTCCTATCGGCTCCAATGTCAAACATTACAAAAGCGAACGACCATTAATAGGGAATTTACGGTAACCATAGTAGGGTCGTTTAGAGCCTTACCTGAACCCATGACAAAGACTTTTCCTTTAGCTCCACCATTGTTGCCACCATTATTGTCACTGTTTCCACCATAGTTGTTATGCCACCATTCCCATTTCCATTTCTATTTTTTTAATTGAGTGAAATTTCTCTTGTAATTCCCCTCTTTACTACACTCAAGAAACCCTTTGGCATTTCATGGTGCTGCTAGGGCTGCTGAGGCTTCTTTATCAACTCCCCATGACAATCCTTTGCCATGTTTCTAATCTCCCCCATAATGCTGACATCAAAAACTGTCACACCTGCCTGATGGTAGTTGCATTGGCTGCACTTGGGATTTTTCCCCACATATCCACTTGGTCCTTGAGATGATGAAGATGATTGATTGAAGTTACGATTGTTATCCAACCTCCTTTGCTGCTGTTGGGGTTGGCTAGTAGATGACAAAACCTTGATAGCACTGTTATCCCGCTTGCATTTGTTATCGGGCACGATTGCCACGACGCCCCCTTGGGTAACTTTTCTTGCACCACAACTTGATTATTAAGCTTGCAAGCTAGTCAGATAACCTGCTAAATAGTAGTGAGATTCATAGTAGTCACCATGCTTTGTATCTCGAACACCAACCCACGCAGATAGAGCTCAATTCACTTAACAGGCAGGCAGATCATGCCAGGGAAAAATGTCGCAAACTTGTGAGACCTCTAGTGTAAGCCTCAATATCAGACCCTTCCATCTTTAATTGCCAGAACTTAGCTTCTAGCTTCTGGACTTCATTATGAGGACAATATTTCTCTATCATCATAGTTCCTCCTCAGGCTCTTCTTTAGGTTCCTTCTAGGGTACCTCCTGAGGCTCCTCCATCGGGGCTGACTAAGGCTCGAGTTGGGTTCCAACTCATGTATGCGAGCTATAGCCTCATGAAGCTGATCACGTGTTGCATTCAGAGTAGCTGTCAACTCAACAACCTATCCACACAAAGCCTGAATTTCTCCTGTTTGACCATCCTAGCGTCCTTGCATATCAAGCCACAAGTCTTCCATCTCCTCATACACTCTGCTATTGTGCTCTTATCATGCATCCCACCGTCTAAATTTCTCCTTGCCTGCTTATTGCAGTCAATCATGTGAGGCCACTAAAGTAGCAGTAGCCCTATGAGGTGTGCAGGGTAGGGGGTATAATATGGCACCTGTTTGACCTCAAGCCACACAGATAGGGCTTGTCAAACCTAGAGTACTACCCAAGATTTCCCGCTAATTACCATTATTAAGAATCTGAAAGTGTGAGGACTTTCAAGGTATAACACATCATGTTAAACTATGCATAACTTATAATAATAATAAAGAGTTTATAAACAAGTATGCTATATCCCCCAAAAGAGAGTGCATAAAAAGTATGAGGCATGAACTCACCTGATGCGCAACGAACAATAACAAAGAAAACTGACGATGGATGGAAAGACAACCCTTCCAAGGGTACACAGAACACGAAATTACCTAAGTACGTGTACACAAAATACTTAACAACCCTAGGTGCTCAATAAACACATTAACCCAAGGTTTAGGAAAACAAGACACATTTAACCTAGTTGACCCGTTTGACCTATTGGTGACATATTAATTGAAATATCATTTAATCAAACATATCAACTTATCATACATGATTATCATATAAGTTATTCATGTGTATCACATCATCAACCAAAGTTATACCAAGGTCATCATACTATACTAGATTATCATACAACTTATGCAAATATCAAACAATCAACATGCTTAACACAATTATAAATACATCACCACTAATAAATCATACATGGAGTCTAATCATGCACTACATGCCATGTGAAGCCACTCATGACTTCACATCCTAAACCATGACAATCCTATTAAGTAGGGACCTCAAATTCGCACGTGTGTATCACAACATAATCACATTCATCAACAAGGTTCATTCTAACCAACATACACAACAATGACCAATTCTAATCCCAAACATGATTCCCTAATCACTAACCATAATTCATCATCCTGTATAATCACCAAGAACCTAAATTCCTTAAATGATCAATCAAGCATCCATAAAACCCAAGTAACGAATTCCACCACAATAGACATCATCCATAAATATTCTAACATGATCCTAACATCATAAACATGCCCAAATCATCATATCTAATTATCTTCAAAAATAAAGTTTCCCTTTTGGGAAAGTAACACCCAAAAGCAAACTAACATCCAATTCATTCATAAATTCATGAACTTTATACCTATTCAAGTTCATAACACACATTTTAATATGATAATAATCACTAATTCATCAAAATTCCCAATCATCATGCATAAAAGTTTCTACTTACAGTAAGTTATGATCAACACATAATTTCATGGATTTTCTTGCATAAACCATGTAAACTAACATCCAAGCAATGTATCTAACATCATACAATCATCAGATCATAAATTCCAAGAACAAAAAGTTTCCTCTTAAGGCAATGTGTGAAATTCATGATCAAATTATATATTTCTTGCATAATCAACATAATCTAACATTAACACGTAAAATTTACAAATAATGTTTAAAATCTATAAATTCATGAATCACATAATCACAAATAATAATCAAAATTATTAATTAGAATATTATTGTTTATCATAGATCACTGTTATTAAGTCACCAACGTTCAATAACAACTAACGTGTGCTCTGGACACGTGTATGCAAGACCAAATGGAACTAATGGAGTTGGTAATGAAAAATTACTGGATGTCATAGCATGCATGAAGAGACAAATCTGTTGAACCGTATATGACAGGGGCACTTGTAATGGCGCTAAGCTAAGAACCAAATTCAACAGAGTGCTAACTTACTTACAATTAGTTATGTTAGCACATGACAATATATCCTTTGCATATTTGGACCGTACTGAATATAGTCCACCATGTTGTTTCTATACGATAATACCAAGGAAGTGGTGTAACAGACTGAGACCGGTCATGTTAAACTCATAGATAATGATTTAATGGTGTTGCATAAAAGAGAGTCACTAGAGGCCATGCGAATTATATCGTCCACATAGAGGAGAAGTTATGCCATTTGATTGCCCTTTTGGAAGAAAAATAAAGCGGTGTCACATAAGTTATTTTTAAAGCTGCATCAGGAGAGATACCTTGCAAAATGATGATACCTGGGGGCTTGTTTTAAATTGTATAAAGACTCGTGGAGCTTGCACACATGTTTAAGGTGTGTGGATGAAGTGAATCTAGGTGGTTGAACATGTAAACAGTCTCTTTTAGATGGCCGTGTAGAAATGCATTTTTGACATGTAATTGATGAAGGAGTTGGGCCTTGGAAACGTCCAAGGAATAGGTATGCATATGGTAGTGGGTTTAACCACTGTAAGAAAGTTTCACCATAGTCAATGCCTACCGTTTGACTCTTGCCATTAACAAAGAGTTGTGCCTTGTGTCTTTCTAACGAGCCATCTACATGAAACTTATGTATAAATAACCACATGAAATGAATTATAGAAGTATCTAGGGGTCTCTATACAAGTTCCCATGTGTCTTTTACTAATAGAGCTTCATATTTCTTAGTCATGGCCTCTTTACTATTAGGGTCGGTGAGTGTGGCGAGATATGATTTTGGCAAGGGTGACAAGTTAGAAGAGGTTTTAGTGAGGAAGGATAAAGGTTGGCTAGGTTTAAAAATTCCAAACTATAATCGTGTTTACATGGGGTTAGTGGGTGGTAGTGGAATAGGAGGTGGTGGGATAGGATTTAGATCTTGGGTAAGGGGTATTTGTTTGGTGGGTTGATATTGGGTGGGCTTTGGAGACATAACCATGGTTGTTAATTGGTGTGGATTTTGGGTCATGATATGTTCATTAGAAGGTGGGTTAGGAGGCAAAGGGATGGGTTAGGTAAATATTAATGGGAATGATTTAAGAAAGGTGTGGGAGGGTGCATGTGTAGTTTTGTTGGAAAACAGGAATTGATGTTCGTCAAAAGTGATGTGTCTTGAAAAGATGTTTTACTGGTTGAAATTTCTAAGCACCAGTACCCACAAAATTTGGTTAGGTAACTGAGGAAGACACACAGAATAGAGCGGTGGGTGAGTTTGTAGGGACGAGTGCATGAGGTATTTAGGGGTAGCACAAATAACCGAACACACGAAGGTGGTCATAAGAAGGCTGACGAGAGTATAGTAGGGATGTGGGGATGTGAAATTAATGGAGTTTTGTTGGTAGGATGATGTGAAGGTATGAAGCCATGTGAAGTGCCTTGAACCCAAACAAGAAGGGTAGAGATACGTGTGTTAGGATGGTGAACATGATTTCGTTTAGACGATAGACATGCGTGTGGATTTGTCATTTTGTTGAGAGGCATATGGGCATGAAAAAAATTGAATACCTATTTAATTGCAAAATTTTTGAAGTTTGTATTTTCAAATTCTTCCCCCATGTCATATTGAAAAGATTGGATTGGCATTCGAAATAGGGTTGCAATATATTGATGAAAGTGGGTAAACTTAGTAAAGGTTTTAGTTTAATTTTTAAGGTGTAGACCCACGTGTATTGAGTAAAGTCATCCATTAAAACCATGTAATATTTATAACTCACATGTCTAAGTATAAATGATGTCCATAAATCACAATTCAAAATAGAGAAATGCATTAAAGTACGAGTTAAAGAATCTAAAAACGACAACCGTTTATGTTTTGATAATTGACAGGAATTACAATCAAATGCCAAATTACTTTTATTGCAAGAAATAAATTGTTTTGCATGAAGAAACTCCATGACTGGTCGACTCAGGTTTCCAAGGCAGTTGTGCTAGAATGGAGACTCTTAAGTTCATGCAACTTGAAGAAATATTCTTGCATCGTTGGCTCTCGCGTATCGGAACGCGGTTTCTTCACAAGATTCCAGTTTGAACTTTCATGACCCGATTCTTTCATCTTTTAGATTTTTCAAGAAGGAAAGGATGTGATGAAAGATTGGAACAAATTTGTTATTTATATACAAGTCGTGAAAGTTGAACACGGGGGCGTGCTTGGCCAGGCACGACCCTGTGCTTGTCAGAATTTGTCTTAAATTCGACCTGCAACGTTTCAGAGTCATTAGCGGAAATCATAGGAAATCTTTTTCAGGGACATGAAGGTGTGCTTCATGGGGCATGGCCCTGTGCTTGTGCTTGTGAGGTCCTACAAAAAGTTAAGAATTAAAGAAAAACATATGTATAGAAGTCGCGTTTAGTTCGGGTCTTCAACGCGACCCTTCTTCACACTTAGTCTTCGTCTAGGAGAAGTTGTATTTCCTCTGAGAAAATCTTAGTTAGTCCATTGTTATACGTTTTCAAACAATGACCATTCACTTGAAACTTAAACCATTGTGGTTTTTGATTTTGATGGCATCATTCGGAAACACGTTTTTAATCGTATAAGGTCCAGACCAATGTGATTTCAGCTTTCTGGGAAACAAACATAAAGGAGAGTTATACAGTAAGACACATTCTCCTACATGAAATCATTTAGTGTTCTTTAATCAAGAGCCATGGAATTTCTTTGTTTTTTATTTGTAACCCTAGCATTTTCGTATGCTTGTTCTCTTAGTTCCTCTAGTTCATGGATTTGTAGAAATTGATTTTTTCCTGCGATGCCTTGGCCTAGGTTTGCTGCTTTAATTTCCCAATAAGCCTTGTGCTCTAATTCCATAGGTAGATGACACAACTTCCCATAAACTAGTTTGAATGGTGTTGTGCCAATGGGAGTGTTATAAGTTGTACAAAAAGTCCATAATGCATCATCTAGCTTAGTGGACCAATCCTTGTGATTTTTACTTATGGTTTTCTTGAGGATTAATTTGATGCCTTGGTTAGTGACTTTAGCTTGCCCATTCGCTTATGGATGATAAGCAGTTGTAAAACAATGGTGCACTCCATAACGAGCCATTGCTCTTTCGAGTTGGTTGTTACATAAATGCATACCTCGGTCACTAATTAAAGCCTACAGACACTAAGATGAGAGAATAGTTTCTTAAGGAATCTGATAATGTTTCTTGCATCATTGGTAGGTAGGGCTTGAGTTTTAGCCTATTTTGAAACATAATCGACTATACCAAGATGTAACGATTGCTAAAGGAAACTGGGATGGTCCTATGAAATCAATACACCATATATCATATACCTCGCATACTTTAACGGGTTTTTGAAGCATCTCATCTCGTGTTGAGATACTGGTTGCTATCTGGACATGCATCACAGGTGCGTACCATATTATGAGCATCCTTGAAGATCGTGGGCTAGTAAAATCCAGAGTCAAAGACTTTCTTGGCCATTAGGATTGCTCCATGGTGTCTTCCTATGGGTCCTTCATGAAAATTTCTTAGAATCTGTTCCGCTTCACTTATATGCATCTTCAGATAAGTTGAACTGCATCGATTCTGAATAGATATGGATCCTCTTAATAGTAATGCTTAATGTCAGTAAAAAATTTCTTCTTTTCATGGTAAGTCATTCCTTTTAGAAGGATTCCGCTAACCAAGTAATATGCGAAATTGGCGAACCAAGGATGTTCATCAATTGAGGATTGGATGGGCATAAGGAATTCATGACAAAAGTTATCATTTATTTTGACTTCCTTAGTTTGTGTAGGACTTGAATCTTCAAGACATGAGAGATTATTGACTGCCAGATTTTCTTCTCCTTTCTTATCGTGAATTTCTATGTTGAATTCCTAAAGCAGAAGTATCCAACGAATCAGTTTTATCTTAGCATCTTGTTTGTTGAACAAATAACGAAAGGCTGCATGATCGGTGTAAACCATTGTTTTTGAAAGGATTAGATACGAGCAGAATTTGTCACATGCGAAAACTACCACAAGAAGCTCTTTCTCGGTGGTGGTGTAGTTTTCTTGTGTGTCATTTAAGGTTTTTCTCGTATAGTGAATTGGATGAAATTGCTTGTCTTTCCTTTATCCTAATATGGCTCCTAATGCAAAATCGCTAGCGTCACACATGAGTTCAAATGGTAGTGTCCACTCTGGGAAACCATGATTGGAACGGTTAACAATCTCTCTTTAAACAAATTAAATGCACTAATGCATTCATTGAAAAATATTAATTGTGCTTCTTTCTTAAGAAGTTGAGTCATTGGTCGTGCGATTGTCGAGAAATCTTTAATGAAATGACGGTAGAATCCTGCATGGCCTAGGAAACTTCTAATTTCTTTCACAGTTGTGGGATGTGGAAGTTTGGAAATAGCGTCGACTTTGGCTTGACCGACTTCAAGCCCTGCTTGAGAGATCTTATGTCCTACACTATTCTTATAGTACCATGAAGTGGCACTTTTCCTAATTCAAAACAAGGTTAGAATCTTCAAATCTAACCAGCATCTTTTCAAGGACTTCAAGACATTGCTCAAATGAATTCCCAAATATGGAGAAGTCATTCATGAAAACTTCCATTGAGTGTTCAATCATGTCATGAAAGATTGCTACCATACATCTTTGAAATATAGCATGGGCATTACACAATCCAAAAGGCATTCATCGGATAGGCAAATATGCCATATGGACAGGTGAATGTCATTTTCTCTTGATCTTCAGGAGCAATAGGAATTTGGAAATAACTAGAAAAACCATCAAGGAAACAATATAACATCTTTCCATATAGTCTTTCAAGCATTTGGTTGATGAAAGGTAGAGGGAAGTGATCTTTCCTTATGGCATCATTGAGTTTGTGATAGTGAATGCAAAATCTCCATCCAATAACCATATGAGTTGGAATAAGCTCATTCTTCTTGTTAGTTACAATAGTCATTCCTCCTTTCTTTGGAACAGCTTGGATAGGACTAACCCAAGGAAAATCAAATATAGGGTAAATTAAACAGACATCTAGTAGTTTGATTACTTGTTTCTTCATCACCTATTGCATGCTCGGATTTAAATGTCTTTAAGGTTGAATAACGGATTTGAAGTTTTCCTCCATCAGTATTTTGTGAGTGCATAGGGATGGATTTATTCCCTTGATGTCCATAATTTTCCATGCAATTGCTCGTTTTGTTCTTCTCATCAAGTCATAAGGTAGATGAGATTATGACAGGAAGTTAAGATGTGTTTTCAAGAAAGGTGTATTCAAGATGAGATGAAAGTTCATTGAGTTCTAAAACCAGAGGATCTTCGATAGAAGGTTTGGCTTTAGGTTCTAGCTATTGTTTGATAATATCAAACGTTTCTTGACAAGATGGTGTTTCACCAACTTTTAGTTCTAGAATGATTTGATTCTCACAGATGGGTTTAGTGGTTTGGACTTTTATTAATTAAGTGTTGCTAGATTCATATCGAATAGTTTTCTATAAATGTAAGCTTATGATCGAATCACAAACATCAATTTAATAGAGTGAGTCATCATGATGTTGAGGATGTTTCATGGATTTTCCTATGTCAAAAGTTACTTCCTCCTCAGCCACTCGGAGTGTGAGTTTTTCGGTGCAAACATCGATGAGGTCTCGAGAAGTTACTAAGAAAGGTTGACCAAGATAAAAGAAACATTCTTATCCTCATCCATGTCAAGGATCACAAAATCAATAGGAAGTACGAATTTTTAATTTTAACTAATAGATTTTCAACGATACCCATCAGATATTTGACAGAACGGTCAGCTAACTGGATGCTTATATGGGTAGGTCTAGGTTCACCTAAGTTAACTTTTCAAAAACCACATAAGGCATAAGGTTAATGCTAGCACCTAATAAGCTAACGTGTTGCCAATAGAAAGATTTCCTATTCGGCAAGGTATGGTGAAGCTTCCTGGATCAATCATCTTTTGGGGTAGTTCGTATTGAAGAAATACAGAGCAATCCTCATTAAAAACTACGTGTGATAACTCCTCTAGTTTCTTTTTTTGTTCGACAAAACACACTTTAAAAACTTAGCATATTTGGAATTTGGGCTAAGGCTTCCACCAAGGACAGGTTGATCTGGAGTTGCTTGAACAACCCCAAAAATTTGCCATCTTGTGCCTCTATTCATTGTTGTTTCAAACAACTTGGATATGGAGGGGGGTGAAACATAGAGTGGTGGCAGTACTATTTCTGGGTTGTTCTTCAACAGCAGCAGGTTGCTTTGGCTTATCACTTGCATTACTTTGAGTTTCAGTTTATATTTCTTCAAGGATGGGTTGTAATGTAGGTGTATTACCTTGAGTGGTTTACCACTCCTTGTGGTGATGGCTTTGACTTGAGCATTAAGATTTGTTATAGTGTTGATAGGAAAAGCACCTTGGGGTCTTTCAAATAATTGTTGTGCCATCTGACCTACTTGGTGTTCAATTATTTGTAATGAAGCTTTGTTGTTTTTGATGTCGGCCTTGTTTCTTTGGAACCTCTCCTCATTTCTTCGATTAGATTTCTGGATATACTCATTTGTGGCTTGTGTGGTTATTAACAATTGCTACAATAAGTCTTCTATTGATGATGTTCCATAGTCTTGGTTACTACTAACTTAGGTTGCATATACGTAACATCATATTAGGGGAACTTAAGAACTTAAAGAATGTAATGGCAGGTTACATATACGTAACTTTGTTATATTACGATTTGGTTGTTTGTTCATCTTCATCTTCGTCGAGTTACATATACGTATGCAAGTTTACATATGGTTGCAGATCTATTCCATGTAATTCTTTAGATATATTCATTTATGGCTTCTTCTTTCTTATATTGTATCGCTTGCATATATGTAAACAAGTTTATTTACATATAAATCTACAGGTAAAAATGTTTATGTGTATGTAAACAAGCATATGTAAGTCTGCATAAATATACATAATTAGATATGTTAACATGTTCAAAATTAGATATATGTAAACATTTGAACATCTTGTTTTCATATACGTATACCTAAGAATGAATGTAATTGCTAAAAAAATTGAGAAAATTTACAGATGTTCTTCCATATTCAAATGTAGGTTTGTTTTATTAATTTATTTGATTAAGAAAAACTAATATTGCATTTGAATATGGAGAGAGGAAAGAGAGAGAGAGAATTAAGGGGTTTTGTTTGATTCTAAATATAAAAATTACAATATACCCTTAAATTATTAAATTAAATCAATAATCTAATTAATATTTATAAACTTGCCATGATGGATATCAACCATTGATCAATCTTAATCAATGGTTTAAAATAGTTTTCTTGGTTTTCTTATAATCGAAGGTTTTCTCAGGAACATTCCCCTATATATATATATCTCTATCTATCTATCTATCTATCTATCTATCTATCTATCTATATATATATATACACACACACACACATATATATATATACCGAGAGCATCATGTGTTCCCCATCCCATTTTTTCTTTAAACGTATATTACTTTTTATACGTTATTATTATTTTTTAATTACACCATAACATCAAGAATTATATTATATTTTATCTTAGTACATATTCATATATTACATATATGCTGCATATATGTAGTATATCAAACTTGTAACACCTGGATATTTTTAAAGACGAGAAAGAAAGAATAAACGTGAATAAAAGAAGGAAACACAATTTAACCCAAGTGGAGGGGCTAAATGTGTAGAAAGGACAAAAAGTATAAAAAGTTGATACAAAAGTGGGCATGGCCGCCCACTCTATCTGCACATCAACTTTTCTTTCGGTTTTAGAGAGAGAAAGCGAAGAAAGCTTCGGTTTTAGACGGAAGGTGAAGAAGAAGGCTGAATTCAAGGTAAGAATTTGTTGTTTTAAGATGTGCTTGTCCGGCCTATGCCTCGGTTATGTGCTTATGTGTGTTCGTTTGTGTGTGTGAATTGGTGGGTTTTAGGTGTTTGAGCTCGTAGCAAACGGGTTTGAAGGAAGTCATACTCGAAGGCTGCTAAGGTGAGTTCTAGAACCCCTTTTTTACTCGCTTTAACTGATTTTGGAACTGGAAATACATGTGAGAATGTGTAGGTAAATGTGGGTTTTATACCCGTATGTATGTGTATTTATGAATGTGGGTGGGTTATGATTCGGGCGAATTATGATGTTAGGATGATGCCATATTCATGTTATGATGCTTAGTATGTAAGAAATAAGCTTAGAACATGTTAGATTGATGAATTGGGACTGATTATGATGTTATTAGTTGAGTTGGCTGCCTATGCGCCTAAAATAGGCCCATGCACCCAACGGTCAAATTGCATAAGTATGGTCCCCATGCACCTGAAACCTCATGCGCCTGAAACCTCATGCGCCCCAATAGTAGCCATGCACCTAGAATAAGCTGAAATTGACAGTGCTCCTACGCCTTGAATAGAATGCGCTTAGGAACTCATGCGTTTGCATAGTGCCCATGCGCCTAGAATTGCCAAGAATGACTAAGTGTTAGGCCATACGCCCTAATAGTACCCATATGCCAAGAAGTTTCCCATGCTCCTAAGTGTTCCCCATGCGCCCAGAAGGCCATGCGCCTGCATATTGCCCATGCGCCTGCATATTGCCCATGCGCCTGCATATTGCCCATGCGCCTAAGACTTAGAATATTTTTCTAAATTTTGGGGAAAATGTTAAGTGTAGGCTTTGACTTAGGATGTTCCTAGGGGTGATGTAAGTTGACTTTTGATGATGGATGATATGATGTATGTTATGTATGATGATGTGTGATAATGCATGCTTATGTATGATATGTTTCCTTATGTTCCTTATTACGTATTATGATGTGACTTTACGTGGTGTGATTATGATAATGAACAGAAAGTATTATCTTAATGAAGCAAAAGCTATAAGATAATGAAAATGGAACATAATAAATGAATGAAAAGTCTAGCATGCAAATAAAATAAGGTTCACAACTCATTAAGAGTTGTTAGCTCAACTGTGTGTTTACGGTGTGCGATCTTGGCTAACCCTTAAGGGTTCACACACAGGGGGAGTTAGTCTATGTGACTATTCCATGTGGTGATATGTACGATATGGGGTCCTTGTCGCTAACCCTAGATGATATGGCTTTGTGCTAGGGGGGGGGGGTTAAGCATACGACATGACTTAGATAGAAGTGAAAAGATAATAAATGTACGAAAAGTGCGATAAGATCGAAATATGCGATATGTGCAAATTGAACGATGATGAGAGATAATAAATATTACCTTGATGTACGTATGATGTATGACCATGTGAAATAGTAAAGAAAATGTTTTAACGAAGGAAAGGTAATATAATATTTTTGTAAAACTAGAACTCACTTAGCAACGTTGACTTTTATGTGTTTCCAGTTGGCAAGTAAATGTTGCTGAGGATGGCACGGGGTGGTTACTTGGCATTTTTGGATGGCATCTGTTGTTTAATTATAATGTTTTTGTGATATAATGCAATGAGTACTATTTTGTAACCCGTCAACGATGTATTATTTTGCATAAACAGTTATATAAATGAAATAGTTTGTTCAAAAGAATTCTATTGTGATGTTTTAGAAATTGAAATGTGTATTTTATGTTTTATGTGCGATGATTGTCCAACTGTGAGCGTCTCGAGAACGCGGCCTTACAAGTTGGTATCAGAGCCAAAGTTTAAGTGAAACAGGTTAATATTTTCAAAAGAACCTAAACTTAAACTAGAAATGAGACAAAGGAAAAGGATGCCAGTCTGAGTAGCTGCATGCCATCAGGTATTTTCTTAGTGATTAACCAGTATTATGTGTACGTGTTATGTGATTTATGTGCTTTTAGTAGATTTAAATACTGATGTAGTCAGGATAGCAAGTGCTTGCGATATGAAGAGTAAAGTAAGTGGCTAATCACAATTGGCCATTGTAATTAGGGACTTACTATACTTGACATAAACTGAGCTATTACCTTGAATAACCATGTTGGTGTTTGAATCTTATAGCGTGATAGAGAATGGCCGGTGGTAGATCTTCAAAGGCTTCTCGAGGTGGAGGACGTGGTGCTGGACCACGGGTCACGAAAGGAAGGCCAAGAGCTGAAGAGGTGGCTCATGAAGAGCCCGATACCCTCATTTGGAGGGTGGTGATGAAAGTGCTAACTTGAGGGCCTCGGTGAAGGAGGCTGTTATAGAGGAGGTTCACTGGGTCATGCAAACAATCTTACCGTCTGTAATGACTGAAGTGATCAAAGCTGTGCGGGAAGGATAAATGAAAGACAAGAACCGATTCTCGAGAGAAGGGGGAACCAGAGACTGAGACGGTTGTCTCAACTGATGCGGAGGAGGAAGAAGAGCCTGTGCTTGAGGTAGCACAAGGCTGTAACTATGGGGCATTTCAAAGATGCAAGCCCATCATTTTTGACGAATATTGCACTACTGCTGCTGCTCACCAGTGGGTGAGAGAGATGGAAGTTGTACTTCATATCAGCGAGTGTCGGGAGGATCAGAAGGTGAAGTTTGCCACTTATTCGTTTGCGGACTCGGCTCTGTGGTGGGACAATATCGTCCAAGCCGAGGGTAGTAGGGCAATTGGAAGAATGAGGTGGGTAGAGGTGAAGAAGATGGCGATTGAGGAGTTTTGTCTTCACCGAGAGTTGGACAAGGTGAAAAGGGAGTCCTGTAGTTGGAGGTGGGAACCATGACACACCAGCAGTACACCACCAAATTCAACGAAATGGCATGACAGGTGCCGGATCAGGTGACACCCTTGTCATGGAAGATCAGAGATATATGCAGGGCTTGCTGGCAGATATCCGCATGCCCATGATTGCAGCCTAACCACGTACATTAAGGTCGGTGGTTGATCTGGATAGAAGGCTATATGACGAGCGGGAGGTGGTGGTGGCTGAGGTGAGCAAGAAAGGTGGTGGTGACCGGAACTGGAACGAGAAACAGTTTGGACGTGGCGGAGCTGCTCCAAACAACAAGGTTGCAAAGGTGAGCGACCTGCGTGTGGTCACACCTAGTGCGGTGTCAAATAGATGTGGTAAATGTGGGAAGTAGCATTCGGGAGAATGCAAATGGGGATCGAACATCTGCTTCAAATGTGGGAAGCCTGGTCATATGGCAAGAGAGTGCGGGGTTATAAGGTGTTATAATTGTGGAGAAAATAACCATCTGAGTAAGGATAGCAAGAAGCCAAGGGGCAGAGAGTTCCAGGGCAGGGAAGAAGACTGGGACCGAGGGGCAGAGGGCGGGTGCCATGGCGTTCACGATGATTCAGGAGGAGGCTAGGATGCACCCTGATGTTGTGTCAGGTACATTTCTAGTAAACCAAACTCTAGCTTCTGTGTTATTTGATTATGGTGCTAGTAAGACTTTTATTTCTGCTGCTTTCTGTGCTAAGTTGCCTATTTGTAATAGGAATATCGATGAGCCCTTTGATGTAGAAACTGCCATAGGTAAGTCTACCAGGATTGTTGATCCGATAGAAGGTTGTGAAGTAGAACTAGAAGGTCATAAGTTTCTTGTTAAAACGTTCGTGATGACCTTAGGAGGGTTTGACGTAGTCCTAGGAATGGATTGGTTGGCAGACTACGAGGCGAATATCATATGTCGTAAGAAGATGATTCGACTGAAAACACCTGACGGGAGTTCGGTGATGGTTTATGGTGATCGAGTCACTACGATTCCAAAAGTGATTTCGATGGCGGTGGCGGGAAAGTGCATGAGACGTGGATGTAGTGCCTATCTAGCCTACGTGAAGGATGTGGATACGCCAACACCATAACTGTCAGATGTACCAGTTGTGTGTGAATTCTCGGATGTGTTTCCCGAAGATTTACCAGGTGTGCTGCCGGACCGTGAGATTGAGTTCTAGATTAACTTGATACCGGTTGCCCAACTTGTTGCAAAGGCGCCATATCGGTTGGCTCTGACCAAGATGAAGGAGTTGATAGAACAACTGCAAGAATTTCTTGGTAAGGGGTTCATTAGATTGAGTATCTCTCCTTGGGGTGCTCCAGTCTTGTTCGTGAAGAAGAAGGATGATAGTATGAGGATGTGCATAGACTACCGTGAGTTCAACAAGCTGACGGTGAAGAATCGATATTCATTACCGACAATTGATGACTTGTATGATGAGCTCCAAGGTGCCAGTTGGTTCTCAAGAATAGACCTACGATTTGGTTACCATCAATTGAAGATGAATGAGCAAGATATTCCTAAAACAGCTTTTCGCATGCATTATGGACACCACGAGTTTCTTATAATGTCTTTTGGTTTGACCAACAAACTAACTGCTTTTATGGACTGATGAATCGAGTGTGTCGGCTAATGTTGGATAAATCAGTGATTGTGTTTAGTGATGATATCTTGATTTATTCGAAGAGCCAGGCGGAGCCTGCCGATCACATTCGAGAGGTGTTGGAGACGTTGAGAAAGGAGAAGTTATGTGCCAAGTTCTCCAAATGCGCATTCTAGTTGTGCGAAGTTCGGTTCTTAGGTCATGTAGTGAATCCCAAGGGGATTATGAGGCGGTGATGCAATGGAAGTCTCCAAAGACACCATTCGAGATTCGTAGTTTCTTAGGGTTGGCAGGGTACAATAGAAGATTCACTTAAGAATTCTCTAAGATAGCTTCCCTATTGACTAAGCTGAATCTGTAAAGATATGAAGTTTGTATGTGATCAAGCTCAAGAGAGTGCTTTTGAAGAGTTAAAGGCAAGGTTGACTCAAGCTCAAGTCTTATCATTACCAGAAGGAAGCGAAGATTTGGTGGTCTATTCAGATGCTTCTTACTCGAGGTTAGGTTACATGTTGATGCAACAAGGAAAGGTTATAGCCTACGAATCCTAATAGTTGAAGGTTCATAAGGTTAATTATCCTACTCATAACTTGGAGTTGGTAGTTATGGTCTTTGCATTAAAGATTTGGAGGCACTACCTGTATAGGACGAACTGCACAATCTTCACTGATTATAAGAGCTTGAAGTACTCTTTCGAGCACAAAGACTTAAACATGAGGCAAAGGCAATGGTGGAGCTTATAAAGGATTATGAATGTGAGATCCATTACCATCCTGGCAAGACCAATGTGGTGGTAGATTCCCTTAGCCGAAAAGAGAGACCCGAGTCGATTCGGGTGAAGGCTTATCGGTTAGTGATGACCTCTGAGGTGATGAAGCAGGTCAGGGAGTTTCAAGATGAGGCATTGAAGGAATATCATCTTAACTCTAAAAGGATGAGAGGTATGGTTACGGGATTGGGTGAAAACACACTCGGTGTTAGAAACCGATTCGGACGAATGTGGATCCTTTGTTACGGGGATTTACGTGGGAAGATCATGGATGAAGCTTATAAGACTCGATAATCCATTCATCCCGGTGCTACAAAGATGTATCAAGACATGAAGAAAGATTATTGGTGGCTGGGTCTGAAACGCGATGTAACGGAGTATGTGAGTAAGTGCCTTGCTTACAAGTGAAGGCCGGGCATGAGAAGACGTATGGGAAAATCCAACCATTGCATATACCGGAGTGGAAGTGAGAGCATATCACCATGGACTTTATTATGAAGTTACCACGTACCGTAAGAGGGTATGATGTTATATGGGTGATAGTTGGCTGTTTGACAAAGAGTGCTCACTTCTACCGATCTGTGAAACATATTCATCGGAGAGGTTGGCGGATATATTCATCAAAGAGATTATGACTCGTCATGGTGTGCCGGTGTCTATTGTGTCCAATTGAGATACCCGGTTTACATCCAAATTTTGGAAGAAATTCTATGATGAGATGGAGACAAGGTTACACATTAGCACGATTTATTATCCACAAACGGATGGTCAGTTGGAGAGAACGATACAAACGCTAGAAGATATGTTTCGGGCATGCGTTAGTGATTTTGGAGGAAGTTGGGATGACCACTTGCCGTTAGCTAAGTTCTTATATAACAATAGTTATCATGCCAATATTAGTATGCCTCCTTATGAGATGTTATACGGTAGATGATGTAGAACACCCATTTGTTAGGGTGATATTGGTCAGAAAGAGTTGGGAAGCATTAAGGTGATCGAGGCTACAAATGAAAAGCTTGAGAAGATCAAAGCCTTTATCAAGGCAGCCAAAGATAGACAAAAGTCGTATGCCGATAAGAGACGTAGACCGATTGAGTTCCAGGTGTGTGATAGGGTTATGTTGAAAGTCTCACCTTGGAAAGGTATCATTCGGTTCAGAAAGCAGGGCAAGTTGAGCACGAGATACATAGGGCCTTTTCGAATCATTGCTCGAGTAGAGAGGTGGCCTACAGGTCGGAGTTACCCAATGAGTTAAGTGGAATTCACCCGACATTCCATGTATCTCATCTAATAAAGTGTTTAGCCAATGAAGACATGGTCGTACCATTGGAGGATATTGAAGTAGATGAACGGGTCAATTATGTGGAGCAAATAGTGGCGATCAATGATCGTAAGGAGAAAAGGCTAAGGAATAAAGTGGTACCTTTTGTGCGTGTACAATAGAAGCACAGAAAAGGATCCGAGTCTACGTGGGAGATTGAAAAAGAGATGAGAATAACAAGTTTTGGGGACGAAACCTATATAAGGGGGTGGACTTGAAATACCTGGATATTTTTAAAGACGAGAAAGAAAGAATAAACATGAATAAAAGAAAGAAACATAATTTAACCCAAGTGGAGGGACTAAATATGTAAAAAGGACAAAAAGTATAAAAAGTTGGTACAAAAGTGGGCATGGCCGCCCACTCTATCTGCACATAAACTTTTCTTTCGGTTTTAAAGAGAGAAAACGAAGAAAGCTTCGGTTTTAGAGAGAAGGTGAACGGGGCTTTACAAAACTACATATGTGTAGTATATCATATTATATGTATGTTGTATCGTCATACTACATATATGTAGTACTAAATATAACTTTTTTGTTTTTGATACATGAATATTATTAGAGAATTAAATACAAAAAATATGATTAATTTGGTAAATTTTGTAAAATATAATACCATACGAAAATATTATAGGCGTTTAAATTAAAAAAAAAATATTTCTTAGGTTTTCAAATTAAAAATGGTTCTAAAGTGAATCCTACTCTCTCTCTCCATCTTTCTCTCTCTCTCTCTCTCTCTCTCTCTCTCTCTCTATATATATATATATATATATATATATATTATATATATATATATATATATATATATATATATATATATTATATAATATATATATATATATATATATATATATATATAAAGGGATATTCAATTGAAAACTATTTTTTTTAAAAACCAAAAGAACCACCATCAACCAATAGGAATTTTTGTACATATTATTTAATTTTTAGATAAATTAATTTATAGGAAGGGCTGTAATGTAATTTTATAAATTTGAATTATTTTAGTGGGGTTCATAATACTACTCCATTCATGTTGAACAAAAAGTCCAAATAAAAACCAAAATCTCCGATCAAAAAAAGAAAATGATAGGACTAATTGTTGTGGATATCATACATGAATCTAGATCCAAGTCGTCATCCAATAAAGGATCACTAAAGGATATGATTGTTGTTACAATATGAATCAAGTGATCAAGTGATAAACAATATTTGGTTATAATTAATAATTGGGTAATTGATTCAATGCCGACATGGTATTCTTTTATTCCCAAATACGCTGTTGATTTCATGGTATTATTTGTAGATGTAATAGGTGATCCTTGTCCAGCGCACACTCATGTTTTTGCAATCAAAGATCAGTTACTTATGAAGGTATTTTGGATTATGAGAAGGTTGTATCGTGTTTAATAGATGGTGGTGTTAAAGTAAATCATATAGAAAACATCCACAGGTTGGCATATGGATATTCTCATAGTATAGATGATGGATTGGAAAGTCGTAAAACCTGTATTGGCATTCATCTTCTAAACTTTGATCTCTCATCTAAAATTTAATCTACTTCAATAACACTTTTTCGGTAAAGACATATTCGAAATTTCATTCTCACACGTTTGTTATGCAATTTCAAGTGAGGGACGATAAGCATCTTTGTAGGAAGCAGAGATTTATGTTTTTGCACGTCATTTATATACAGGAACCGATTTGATGAGCGAGTTTGATTTCAGATTGTACTTTCAAATGATATTTCATTTTCGAATTTTGATATAAAGGTCTTGTGTTCGAAGAAATTGATTGGAATTCATCAATGAAAACATTAACGCGTTCACAAAACACACACTATTGTGTGCAAAAAATCAATTTCAATTTGCAACTTCATTTTCTTAGTTCAAGAAATCAAAATATATGATATAAATTATTGGTTCGATTTGTATTAACTTGAAATTTCCTTTGATTTGCAGTTCAGTTCATCAAGTTGAATTCAAGATAATTCAAAACATTGTTGATTTGATAGGTTTTATCTATTTAATGTTGAAAGATGGTTCACAATTTCCAAGTCCATTCATGCATCATATGGTCGGGTTTTCACCGAGTTCTATCTTATAGTCTTCGATTGTTAATTTCTACAGCAATTGTGAGGATATTAAGTCTGCGCACAGGGTGTTCACTGAAATTCTACAGTAGCGTGATTGCTTGGAGTAAGTTGATTGGTGAGTATGCTAAAATTGGATTGTTTAATGAAGCGCTGGATGTATTTAGTGGTATATAAAAAATATATGTTGTATTTAATAAAATGATGGCAAGTATGGTCTTTGTTAATGCTGGTTAGAGGGATTAGATATTGGTAACCTTGTGCATGCTTATATTAAGAAGTAACAAAGATATTCTGCAAAAATGTAATCGATCTTACAAAGGTACTATTTGAAGCCGATCAATGTCATATGTATGGATCAAATAAGTTTTTCTAGAGCTTTGAATCTCAAACTATTGTTAAAACAATATTTAAGCCAATTAGACTCAAGCTATTAGATAAGAACGTCAGTTATTGTTTTGCTACTAAAAAATATACACTACAAAGTAACAATGACATGCTCTTAGTTCGCATGTTCACTGCATCAAACAATGTCATTCGTATTTTCTTTCTTGAGGTTCTTCGTCTCAAATGGGAAGAATTAATTATCTTTAATTGAATGTGCTGCTTGCATACAACTTCTCCATAAATAATGCATATATGAATTCATGCCATATAATGTAATTATGCATATATGCACTTATTTACATAAGCAATCATATGTATATGCATTTATGCACATATGCTAGCAGTTATCATCCAAAAATATATTTTCTTAAGCAATGTTATGACTATTATAGAAGCATTCTAGTAATAATCTTCATAGGCTAATGCTGGGATATATAGATGCATGACTAAAATATATTAAATGCATTTAATAAGTTTGTAGTGAAAGTAATTGTTGATAACCAAATCTATTATAATATCTTCATTTATTTTGGTTTTAATTTTTTATTATTTAAATAATATTTTTATTATTTGATTTAAATATCAAAATATTTATAAAAAACATGAGGGCGACCATGGGAGACCCTGAGGAGGGACGAAGTGGGCAACCGCCCAGGGCCCAATCTCCTTAGGGGCCCGAAATAATTATAATTTTTTATATTATATATGTATGTATATATATTTTTTTAAAAACAACTATAGCTATTAAAAACCCAATAGTAATTTAATTATGTTGACCTATTAAAACTTAGGTTCCATTAATATTTTACTTAGTTTAGTACTCTACCAGTTATTCAATCTAAACTCATTTAAAAAACTATATGTCTCACGATTTAATTAAGTATGTAAATTGATTATTTTGCCACAATGCTTTTGTATATTAGTAAATAATTATTGTCGTATAATATATTTTTTACATAATGTTATTGACTTTATATTACAGGGGCCTAATTTCTTCTACTCGCCTAGGACCTAAAAATTTTCAAGAACTCTTAGTACCGGCCCTGAGAGCAACATATTCAAAAATCACGAGAAAATAACATCAATACCTAATCTTGTGCCTGGTGGACTGCCATACCAACGTTTATAATTACTTAATATAAAATAGTTAACTTAATTTCTATGATGAATTCTATTTAATTAAATATATGAATTGGACGAAAAACATATTTTAAGTAACATTCCTTATTAAATTAACAAGAAATGAAAGTAATAATATGCGGAAAAAAATATAAAAACAAATTTTAGCCTGTGTAAACAAAAATTAGAAATGATAATGGAACTTATGAAAGTTGTGATAATTCTATATAACAACGAAAAGATGCAGTACATCACCACCGTTTATAACTTGATGAAATGAAATAACTAAATAATAAAAAAGAAAGTTAGTTAGTTTCATGTTTGTTGATATTAAATAACACACACCCCACGATCAAATTGGATTTTAAATATTTATCATGTTATACCAATTTTACCCTTATGATGGACTGAAATTAGTCTTCAAATATATAGGAATTACTGTTTTACCATTATTAATTATAACCATAGATCTTACTAATGTACGGTGTAGATTGATTTCTTTAGTTTTTAACAAAAAAATAATTTTCAATTGAATGCATCCCTATACATAGGGAAGGGAACGAATGTTAACCCTTCTTTATTGCGCGTACCGTGTTAGCTTCATAAAAATCAAGCAAAATCATTATATTTTGGGAAAAACCTCATTACCCATGTACAACGTTATATTTTTATATGTATATATATAAATTCACAAGTAGAAAAAAGTTATGAGAGATATAAGTTACATAAAAGAACATAATGTTATAAATATGTAATGTTATTTCAATTAAAAAATAATGATTTTGCTTGATTTTGTCGAAGTTAACATGATTATAGCAATAAAGTAGGGTTAACATTCATTCCATACTATATATATAATATATATATATATATATATATATATATATAATATATATATATATATATATATATATATTATATATATATATATATATATATATATGGGAGGGTTCAAATGAGAATTACATTTTTTGTGAGAACTCTGGAAATCAATCTCAGCCACTCATTTTTTATCACATGCAAATCACAAGCCATTTCTCCTTTTTTTAAATGTTCGTAACTTTTTTTCACGACATCATTTTTTCAAAAAAATTCACCATAAAATTCAGTATTTTTTTATTTTTCCAACGCCTACCATATTGATATACCTTTCTAAAAAAATCATACATCCGTTGTTTACATATATGTAAATCTAGTTATACACATGTGTAGTACTGGATTTACACATGTGTAAATCCGATATTACACATGTGTAAAACGAATTTCGTTAAAAAAACGGGAACTTTTTTTTTATTTTTTATAAATTTTTTTATATTTTTATATGAAAGAGGAAAAGTTGGGGAACATTTTTGTGTTTTTATTTTTTATAAATTTTTTAAATATGTATTTGTTAATTATAATTTTGCCATTGAGAACTAGTGGTTAAGATTGGTTCCTAAAGTTCTCACAAAAAAAAACTAGTTCTCATTTGATCTCTCCCCTATATTTATATGTGTGTGTGTGTGCGCGTGTGTGTGCGCGTGCCTGCGTGCATGTGTGCGTGCCTGCGTGCATCCGCGTGCGTCCGGGTGAGTGTGTGTGCGGATGCGCGTGCGTGTGTACGTGCGCGCGTGGGTGGGTGTGTGGGTGGGTGGGTTTGTGTGTGGGTTTGTGTGTGTGGGTGTGTGTGTGGGTGGTGCACACGCACGCCTGTGTGTGTAAAAGTGATCTTAAAAAAATCACATTATTATTTAAATCTAGATAAAACCAGTGTACCGGTCACATAGTTTATTGACATTTTCATCTCTACCCTTTATAGATAAGGGTGTGGATCCAATAAAAATTGAAATATAATTTGAGATATACGTTACACATAGGTTATGTATACGTACCCTTTATAGACTCTTTATTCTCGTCTTTTGTTTAACATATACTATAAAGATCAAACCAATAGGCTTGGGAAATCAAAATCGACTTCTCAAAACTATTAGCATGAGAACTTGTAGTTGTCGCGCAAAAAGCTTATGTTTTCGTGCGAGAACATCTGTTTAGTATAAGTACATGTTTATTTTCGTTTGTTTTGACACAAATTATTTTCCTATTTTGTAAAGCTTATACAACGGTGATGTTTAATAGCAAAAAAGTTATCTATGTTGTTGTTTTTTTCATCATGTGTTATTTTTGAACTTGTTAACCAATCCAATTAACATTTATTTCATGTTTGTTGATTGAGATCGATCATACTGTAATAATCTTGATATTTATAATACTGCTAGAAATAGATAATATATTTCATTTGTGATTTTAGACGCCCGGTTTATGTTGTGATTTAAATTTGGGACAAAAATAGATTTCAAATGTTTGAAAATGTCAAAGACGCAAGGAGGAAGAGTAGGTAGTCAAAAGAACTGAAAGGAAAGTTTAAAGGAACAATCGCAAAAGTACAAAAATGAAATAAAATAAAGACCCTGGGTAGTGATTGAATAAAATAATAATACCTTCGAGAACCCTGGATATTTAATCTTTATGAGAACAATATATTGACTAATATAACTTCCCATTTTGACCAAGAAATCATTCAAGAACCGTACAATTTTTGACTCACAGCCGTATTGTACCAAGGGCATTGGTGGTAAAAATGTGTCCGCCAACCAAATGTTTGTGAATTTATACAGTAATTTTTTAATAATAGGAATTACAGTTAAAAAAAACTAGCTTGTTGCTTGACACGAGACTACGAAGGAAAGTGAGGGAAATGAGGGGACAAATACATTGACTATTGTTATTTAGGACGTTGGTGATTATTTGAGACGTAATAAAAACAATTTAAAACCTTAAGGTGGTATGTTTGAAAAAGATAAAATTATCAGTAAATGAAAGTTTATTTAACATGACATATATGATATTTTAAATTTCTTTTATATATATATATATATAATATATATATATATATATATATATATTTAAAAAGTTTGTAATGATATATTTTTTAGTTATCAATAAAATATGTATGTACATCTACATGGTAATTATTCTTTTAAAATTCCAAATTTCTAATCTAGTGTACAATATCCTCTTTTTTTGAAACTCCAATGGTTTACATGTCTATATATGCACAAATTCTTTAAAACTAGTAATACATTAACAGCAGAAAAACCGTATAATTCACTTGTAAATAACGCATAAAAGATAATTAGAAGCAACGAAACAGAAAAACATAATATTTTTTATGCATCACATTAAAACTAAGAAATACAAATACATTTATGTCCTACATCCCTCTACGTATACACATGGTATATATCATGCAATTATTGCGTAAGTTGTTTAGGTATATTAAAAAATAGAGTTAATTTGAGGTAGGAAAATGACACCCGAACATCCATTAAATTATTATGAGTCTGACAGTTTAAAAGGCACAAGTCTTCCAATTAGTGTTGGTTACCTTGTTTCTCTAGTCGAACATATGGCTTCTCTATTTGATTGTTTTTTTCAACTTTGGACATCTATCGTTGTAAGTCCTCTCTCTCTAACAAAATGATCATGGGAAACAACATGGTTGAACCATGTATACTATGATTATACTTTAACAAAGACAAACTGATTTTATGTTTGAGTGTAGCTTTTGTGAGCTTTACTTCTTTACGGTTTCTAATTTTATACTTTAGGGTTTCTTATTTTATTGTATATATATGATATATGATGTATCTAATGGTTTGTGTTGATTGAATGAATAAGTACTTTCTCTCTTGTTTCCCTCGTGTTTATTAATATGTTATCATGATAGTCAATGGACATGTGACTACTATTACTTGATGAGTAGGGTGCATTTGGAGGATGTTGTGGCAAAACCAACGAGGATAGCACATCAACATCAGCGGTTGCACTGATCAGCGATGGTGGTCCGGGTGAAACTCATGAAGAACCCTTGGAGCCAATCATTAATTTTACTGAATAAAATTGTCAATGGAAAACTTAGGTTCAAATATATCGTATAGGTGTGTTTTGAATATTTTTTATTTAAATATGTTTCATTTGTCGTAAGAAGTTTTTTAAATGGAAAAAACTAAAACATGAAATGTTTATCGGGGTTTATTTAATAGTAAACTCGAATATGTATTGTGGTTTAAGGTGACGAACATTTGGTTTAGAATAAAACTTATGTGACCTAGATAAAAAGAATAAAATAAGAAAAATCTAATCTAATAAATCAAAATAAATTATACACTTTTCACTCTTTTAAGTATTGCTTCGTCATAAGCCAATCTATCATACAATAGCCCCTTTTCTTTTCTGTACTCATTTTTGAATTTTTATATATTTTGACAAAAGTTTAATTTTAAATGAATTTCTAAATTAAAAACATTTTGAATTTTAATAATCTATTTATAGTGTTAACTTTCATATATTGAACAAATTTGTTTATTAATATTAATTTTTGAATTTAAACTTTAAAATTAACATATTAAAATCTATTGTAAGGACTTTTCATTTTAAATTGTTATATATGTATAACAATATGAATAATATTAATGATAAGTTTCTATAATTTTATGCATTTTATTATTATCTTTCTATCTCATGATGTGACTCACGAGTATATAACATAGTAAAATATATGTATATCGAAAACTGAATCGTAAATTAATTTTGATGACTTGTAATTGGGCACTTCAATCAAAATTTAATGACAAGAATGGTTAAAAACATTAAAGCCTACCGGGTCAATCTTGGATAAAACTTTTATGAAAGTGTCAATAAAGGATATGTTCGAGGTCAGAACTCTTTAAGGAAATTTTAATAATCTAAAAACAATCAAAGATTAAAAATTTATGAGAGGTTAAGGGAAAAAAACTCTAAAACAAGTGGCATATAAGGAGAAATGGTAAAAAAAAAACCAAGGAAATTATAAATATAATAATAAAAATAGAAAAGATGATTAAGAAATAGGATGGAGACGAGCTCATACTCGGGTCTCATATGGAAATAGCAAAGCACGCACACTATCACTGGTTGCTCCACCTTGTTGTGTTATAGTCTCCATCCCTTATATTTGATATAAAAAATGCAAAACAAGAAATATAATCTTTCACGTATGGGACACATTATTGGCCACACGACTTTTAAGTGTAGAGTATTCTCCTTACAATGACTTTTTAATATGTAAGCATGCATATAAGTAGGGTTTTAACCCCTAGTTATCATATAATATGATAAAAGAAGTAATAGTTTCTTCTTTTAAAGTTGAGCCTATTAGTGCTCCAGCAAAATCTTCCGATCAAATTTGGAAGCGAGCTGTAAAGCAAGTTAGAAAACTTTTAATTAAAGCTCTTTCACCTCCTCCTAAAAAGCATTTTCTTAGATACTCGAAGCTAAATTCATGTTATGACAATTCAGAACCGGTGATGAGTTAAGGATATGATGTAAAAAAGATATTGTACATTGTAAAGAAAAGAGAAGGAGCTATTGTATATTTTAAAGACGAGCACGATTTTCATATGTTAAGGGTGACTTATTTGTATGTCATCGTTAAAATCCCTTCTTTAACCCATGTAGTTATGTCAAGGAAAATGGTTCAGGAATATGACATGGCATTGAAGCAAATTAATTTTTCAAAACTTTAAGATAGCCAAGTCTAAATTGATTGCAGATGAATCAATGATAGACCCATATACAAATTCCCTTATGAATATTAGAGCTTATAAGCTGTGGAAGATTAGGGGAAAGATTCCTATCCATTTTCCTTAGCCCAGTACAATTTATGGAAGTTATTGAGATTGGTGTGTGAGAATGAGATGGCACATTTAGTTTTCTACTGTGTGAATAAATATTCAGAATTGTTGATCCAATCGAGTTACTAAAGTTTGACAAATATGATTTGGTGAAGCTTCAGGCTCATCTCACCCTATTGAAGCTTAAGAATAAGTACATTTTGTAGAAGCTCAGTATGGATGGTTAATCAACAAAGGCCTCGAGAAAAGAATGTATGCATATAGGGGCGACTACAAGTTTGCAGGCATAAACTATTAAATATTCAATTCATCGATCTTATGGGGAGATTGTAAAGATCGAACCAAGAGACTCAAGAAATCAAAATCGAATTTTTGAAACTAGTCGGGCGAGAGCTTGTATTAGTCGAGGGAAAAACTTATGTTTTCACGCGCAAACATCAATTTAGTATAAATAGATGTTTTCTTGTAACAGTTGATAATTTTCGTTTCTTCTAAAGCTTATGCAACAGTGGTAATCGCAAGTAAAAAGTTATTTACCTTGTTCTTCTTATCAGTGTTTTGTTTGAGCTTATTGATAACGAGTCAATATTTTAGTGTGTAATTAATCAAAATGTTTGATTTTACATCATGATTATTTTAAAACTAGTTAACTTTATTTATGTATTGATTCATAGGTGTTTGAAGCTTAAAGGAGCAGAATTTGAGGCAAAATAACTAAAACATAAAAGTTGAAGTACTAAAGATGTAAATATCAAAACATGGAAAAAGGAGGTCAAAAGAGAGACTTGTCGTATGATACTCGTGTTTGGGCGTATCATACGCCGGGCGGCGTATGAGGCGGCGTATTTGTGGGTGTATTTGTCAAAAAGAACGTAAAGTTAGGCGTATGAGGCGGCGTATCATATGTCAGTGGCCGTATGATAGGTCGATAGCCTAATAACATTCGGATTTTTGTGGATTTTGAAGTTTATTAAAACCAAATTCAAGAAAAAAACTTTAGAGAGATGAAAATTGACAAACTTTAGGTGATTTTTGGTGTTACAAGCCTCCCTAAATCATACATAAACATTCTCAAGATCTTTGACATAATGAAGATGATGTGTGGCTAGGCTTTTCGTGATAGATCCTGGAAGTACGATTCTCGTCATGTGATATATTTGGTATGTTATGATTAGGTTTCTTTAATGAACATGGGGTGATTAAATGAAGTTGTATGTTTTGATTAAATTAAAAGGTTTACTTGCAAATAAAGTTGTGTGCTTGATTATCAGTTTTCGGTTTACTCGCATTGTGAGCTCATTAAGAAAGGTAGACAACTTGATGTGAGTAAATTGGTAATCTTATGAACAAATGAGTATTAAAAGATTGTTCTTTGGTCATCACTTTATTCAAAAGTAAAATCTTGAAGTAAATTTCTTACAAATCCTAGCTTAAACATATCAATTATTGATCTTGCGGAATTGAAAACCTGAAAGTGATTGTTTTTCTTTATTTAAGTAATTTTGTTTCTATGTTCTTTGCTTTATTCATGTTTGTTCTTTTATTTATTTAGAGTTACAATTTTTAATTCAAAGTTCATATCTTTAATTCAATTGAGTCGAGTTTGTTAAACACTTTGCACCAAGTCCCTGGGAGACAATCTTACTTACCCTTATGTAATAAAAGTAGCTATTAACTTGTTTTTGTTCTTGTCTCAACAACTAGATTACTTATTAACGAGTTTAATGAATATCCATTTCTTGTTTGTTGATTGAGATCGATCATATTTGTGAAAATCCTAAAATTTATAGTAACAATAACTTAAATAATGTTTAAATAATTAAAAGAAGAAAAGTTATGAGTATTTGTGATTTTCATGATTTTCTTTGTTTTCGCAAAACTATTGGTTTTATAGAGAACTCTCCTCTATATATATGTGTGTACAAAAATGTGTATACACACACACACACACACACACACAACACACACACACACACCACACACACACACACACACACACACACACACACATATATATATATATATATATAATATATATATATATATATATATATATATATATATATATATATATATATATATATATGTAGGGTCAATATCTTTTAAGACTCTTAAAGATCGTAAAAACTATGAGAACCCATCCTAACCATTGATTATTATTTATTTAATTAATACAACAAGGGTAGTATGGTCTTTTAATATATGTATTTAATATGAGTCTTTAATGCTATATAGTTAAATATAGGAAGTTACACAATTATCTTTCATTAATCGGATGAGATTATTTAATTGTTTTTTTCTTTTAGTGCTCAATTTACTTTCGTAAATTTGCATTGATTTTAGACGGTTCTTTGGCCTTTTTTCATAGTATATTCATAAAAAGTGTTAAAGATACTTTGATAATGGTTTGATAGATTTGAGTTAATTTTGTATCTAATTTCGTTACGTAAACAAATATAATCAGTTATTTATTTCTTGTAATAATCTATTTTCTCACAAATTCACTGATCGTTAGGTTAAATTTAGGGTATGACTTTATGTTTTGATTCAGGTTTTATGTTAATTAGCTTGAATGTTAGTTTATGATTTGTTTTAAGTTTGTGTTGAAGACTTACATATGTGTAAGTAGTTGATTTACACATATGTAGAACCTGTATGTATATGAAAAAAACGATGAGATAAAGTTTTACATGTACGTAAATGGGTGTTAAGTTTGAAAACTAAATGACTAGTATAAAGATATTTTTTCATATATGTAAATACTAGATCAATTTAAAAAATGGATTATTGATTTCAAAATTTATGTATATGTAAAATATTAACGTTTGAGTAAATGATCAGTCTAAAGATTTACATATATGTAAATCAACAAGCACTGTTAAAAATGAAAAAAATAATCAAATTCTGTAAGGCCCCGTTCTCGGGACGCTTACAGCTGGTCGATCATCGCACATAAAACATATAATTTCATCATATTACATAAAAACGTTGCAGCGGAAACATTTAAACAAAACATTCCATTTTGTAATAAAGGCTTTTGCAAAATAATACATCGTTATCAAGTTACAAAATACATATTGCATTACATCACAAAAGCATTATAAAAATGGATGCCATCCAAAAGAGCTGAGTAGCCGCCCCGTTTTGTCCTCAGCAATCATTACCTGCCAACTGGAAACATATAAAAGTCAGCGTTGCTAAGTGAGTTCTAGTTTTATAGTAAAACATACTTTTCTTTCATTAAAACCGTTCTTTACTTTCATGCGATCATACATCATACGTACACGTAGATAATGTCATTATTATCTTCATCGTTCATTAACTTCCATTCATTCATACACTCTACTTTTATTCGTTCGTTCATCATTACATCTCTTCTTTCCGTCAAAACCATGAACTTTACCCTTCAGTTTCATGGTACTGGGCCTAAGCCTATCATAGACCTTCCATCGCGATGCATAGCACCTCTGGCCACAGTACCTAAGATAAAGTTCAGGTATACCATTGTCATGTGCTATGCCCTCCAGTCTCATGGTACTGGGCCTAAGCCTATCATAGACCTTCTATAAGGCCCCGTTTCCGTAGACCTCACAATTGGTCATTCAAAGCATTAAATACATTAAGACATTATAAATTTACAAACTTAAGCAGCAGAATCATTTTAACAAAAACCATTCATTTGATTAAAACACTGTTGTTAAGCAATACACTATTGTTTGACTGATTACAAAAGAATTGTTTAACTGCATTACAAAACAACAACAATATGAAATACGAATGGATGTCAGTCTTTTCCTGCCGAGTAGCTTCACCCTCGTGCCATCCTCAGCAATACTTACCTGCCAACTAAAAATGTATAAAAGTCAGCGTTGCTGAGTGAGTTCTAGTTTTAAAAGTAATAATATACTTTCTGTATGTTGTATATGAAAAATACTCTTTCTGTGAAATACAACTCTTTACTTTGTATGCGATCACGCATTAACTATATGAACAGATACTGTTCGTTCTCTTTACTGTATGCCTTGTTTACTCTGTATTCTTTTATCTTTATCTTTCACTATCTCTATGGACCAACGAGCAATACCCTAAACTGTATGCGCGGTGAAAACTGGTGATGGGCCATCTATATCCCTCGAAAGGGTTCTGTTTACTATATACAAGGCCGACCCAATCACCTGGGGTGCGCTATAGAGGTCCTGCCAATCTCAATTGACTGGCCCTGTGTGCATAATAGGGTAGCTAACCCGCAGCACAGTTGAGCTAACGATAACATGGTCGTGTACTTCCTGTAAGCTTGCAAGACTTGTTAACATTTATTAATGTTCCTCTTCTCTTCTTTATTGCTCTTTCTCTTTATTGTTACAATATACTTTACGTTACGATAATAAACATACCGCGTAAAGTCACACACTATAAGTAATAATAATAATAGCAATAATAATAAGGAACAATCATAAGGCAATCATAATCATGCATGAAACCCATCATTAATAAGCCCTAGTCAAACCTCGGTCAATACCCTAAGAGCACAAACTCCCAAGAATTCTGTAATAAATTCTAAGTGTTGGGCGCTTAGACACTGTTTGGGCGCTTCATTACTATATAGGCGCATCAGTCAACACTTAACTGCTTTAACTCATAGGCGCATGAACAATTCGGGCGCATGGACACTATTCGGGCGTATGAACACTTAGGCGTATGGGTCATTCGGACGCATGGACACTTAGGCGCATCGGCCACTTGGGCGCATGGGCACTATTAGGGCGCATGTCCTACAATTAGTCGTCCGACTAATATTTCTAGGCGTATGGACTACTGTTCAGGCGTATGGGTTACACTTAAATTCTTCTAAGGCATTTCCAGGCGCATGAGCCTTATCTAGGCGCATGAACCTTCTGTACAACATGTTTCTAGGATGTTTTCAGACCCAATCATCAAACCTATCTGTTCTAAGCTTACCAAGGCTATTCTAAACATGAAAAACCTATAAGCATCCAAAAATCATCATCCAACATGCATAATACATAAGGGTATACATACATAAACATTTAAAAATCATTTTAATACATTTTCAGCCCCAAGAGAGTTTAAAACAAGTAAAACCAGGGTCTAGAACTCACCTGGTGCAACTTGGGTGTTTCTTCCTTCTAACCCGCTTTCAATTGAGTTCAAACACCTAAAACACACCAAAACACGCACACACGGACACACACAAGCATATAAGCACATAAGCATGTAACCGAGACAAAAACCCAACATGAACACTTAAAACTTCGAACTATTACCTTGAATTCATTTTCTCTTCTTCTTCTTCTCTTCAACCGAGAGTTCTGCTCTCTTCCTTTCTCTCTCTCTCTAAAACAGAAGTGAAAGGTGATGTGAAAAGAGGGTGGGCGGCCATGCCCACCTTTACACCAACTTTTCAAAGATTTTGTCCTTTTTACACATTTAACCCCTCAACTTGGGTTTATTGACATTTCCTTTCTTTTTTTCTGCCTATCTTTAGCCGCCTTCATGATGGCTTTAATCTTCTCAAGTTTCTCGGTCGTAGCCTCGATTACCTCGACGCTCCCCAATTCCTTCTGACCAATATCACCTAACAAACAGGTGTTCTGCATCTCCTACCATATAGCATCTCATATGGTGGCATACCAATGCTGGCATGATAGCTGTTGTTGTACGAGAATTCAGCTAACGGTAAGTGGTCATCCCAACTTCTCCCAAAATCAATCACACATGCCCGAAGCATGTCTTCCAATGTTTGAATGGTCCTTTCTGACTGACCATCAGTTTGGGGATGATAAGCTGTGCTAATATGTAACCTCGTCCCCATGGCGTCGTGGAATTTCTTTCAAAATTTAGAGGTAAACCGGGTGTCACGATTAGACACAATAGACACCGGCACACCGTGACGGGTTACAATTTTCTTGATGAATAGATCTGCCAACCTCTCAGATGAATATGTCTCGCGGATCGGTAGGAAGTGAGCACTCTTCGTCAGACGGTCGACAATCACCCATATGGCATCGTACCCTTTCGGAGTACGTGGAAACTTCATTATGAAATCCACGGTGATGTGCTCCCACTTCCATTCCGGTATATCCAAAGGTTGGATCTTCCCATACCGCTTCTGATGCTCAGCCTTCACCTGTAAGCAAATAAGGCACCTACTCACGTACTCCACCACATCATGCTTCATACCAGGCCACCAATAATCTTTCTTCATATCTTGATACATTTTCGTGCCACCAGGATGAATGAAGTATCGAGTGTTGTGAGCTTCATCCATAATCCTCACACGTAGATCCCCGAAACGAGGAATCCACACCTGTCCAAATTGAGTTTTAACACCAAGTGTGTTTTCACCCAATTCCCCAACCAAACCTCTCATCCTTTTAGAGTTAAGATGATCTTCTTTCAGTGCCTCATCTTGAAACTCTTTGACCTGCTTCATCACATCGGAGGTCATGATCAGTTGATATGCTTTCACCCGGATTGGCTAGGGCCTCTCCTTTCGGCTAAGAGCATCAACCACCACGTTGGCTTTGCCCGGATGATAGTGGATCTCGCAATCATAATCTTTTATGAGCTCCAACCACCTCATCTGCCTCATGTTCAGATCTTTTTGCTCGAAGAAGTACGTCAAGCTCTTGTGGTCAGTGAAAATGGTGCACTTCGTCCCGTAGAGATAGTGCCTCCAGATCTTCAATGCAAAGACCACGGCTACTAGCTCCAAGTCATGAGTGAGATAATTGACCTCATGAACTTTCAACTATCGGGATGCATAGGCTATAGCCTTCCCTTTCTGTATTAGCACACACCCCAACCCTGAGTAGGAAGCATCTGAATAAACCACCAAATCCTCGCTTCCTTCGGGTAATGACAGAACAGGAGCTTGAGTCAACCTTGCCTTTAACTCCTCGAATGCTTGCTCTTGAGCTTGACCCCATATAAACTTTACATCCTTTCGAGTCAACTTGGTTAGTAGAGAAGCAATCTTGGAAAAGTCTTGAATGAACCTTCGATAATATCCCACCAACCCCAAGAAACTACGAATCTCGGATGGCGTCTTTGGAGACTTCTATTGCATCAGTGCCTCCACCTTTGTGGGATCCACCATGATTCCATCAGGATTCACCACATGACCCAAGAATTGAACTTCGCGCAACCAGAACGCACACTTAGAGAATTTGGCATACAATTTCTCCCTTCTTAATGTCTCCAACACCTCCCAATGTGACCGGCATGCTCTTCTTCGCTCTTCTAGTAGATCAGATGATCATCAATGAACACAATCACCGATCTATCCAACATAGGCCGGCACATCCGATTCATCAAATCCATAAAGGCAGCTGGCGTGTTAGTTAGGCCAAAAGACACAACGAGGAACTCGTAGTGTCTATAACGCGTACAGAAAGCTGTCTTAGGAATGTCTTGTTCCTTCACCTTCAATTGATGGTAGCCAGATCGTAGATCTATTCTCGAGAACCAACTGGCACCTTGGAGCTGGTGAAACAAGTCGTCAAACCTTGGTAACGGGTACCGATTCTTCACCGTCAACTTGTTTAGCTCTCAATAATCGATGCACATTCGCATACTTCCGTCTTTTTCTTTACAAACAATAACGGAGCACCCCACAGAGAGATACTCGGTCGAATGAATCCCTTATCCATCAATTCCTGTAATTGGCTCATGAGTTCCTTCATCTCAGTAGGAGCTAATCGATATGGTGCTTTGGCAACGGGTTGAGCACCGGGTGTCAAATTAATTTGGAACTCAATCTCGCGATCCGGTGGCACGCCAAGTAAGTCTTCCGGGAATACGTCCGGAAAGTAGCAAACCACTGGCACCTCAGATAATTGCGGTACCGACGCATCCACATCTTTTACATAGGCCAAGTAGGCACTACATCCACGTCTCATGCACTTCCCTGCCACCGCCATCGAAATCATCTTCGGGATCGTAGTAACGCGATCTCCATAAATCGTGACCAAACTCCCATCAGGCGCAACTAACCGAATCATTTTCTTGCGACATACGATGTTTGCTTCATAGGTTGCTAACCAGTCCATCCCTAGTACTACATCAAATCCACCTAGGGGCATCATGTGTAACCTAGCAGCAAAGCTATGACCTTCTAGTTCTATAGCACAATCCTTTATCACATCAGTAATTCTCGTGGGCTTGCCAATAGTGGTTTCTACATCGAATGGTTCACTGACATTTCTACTACTAGTAGGCAACTTAGCACAATAAGTAGTGGAAATAAAACTCCTACTAACACCGGAATCAAACAATACAGAGGCACAAGTTTGGTTTGCTAGAAACATACCTGACATAACATCGGGATCAGCTCTGGCCTCCTCCCGAGTCATGGTGTAAGCTCTAGCACCTGCCCTCTGCCCTCCTTCCTCCGACTTCTTCTTCTCCGCTCCAGAGCTCCCCGCCCTCGGCTTCTTACAGTCTCTAGCGATGTGGCCAGGCTTACCACACCTGAAGCATACATTCATTCCCATCCTACACTCACCGGTATGCTCCCGTCCACATTTGCCACACCTTCTCAGCCCTGATCTTGACGAGACCCCACGGTCGTCCACCTTCACCTTCTTGTGGTTTAGAGCAAAACCACCACGTCCAAACCTCTTCCCATTCCAGTTCTTACCATCCCCACTCGTCTTCTTTACCTCCACCACGGTCTCCCCTCGCTTATCATACAGCCTGCCTGCCAAATCCACCACCCATCGAAAGGTACCTGGCTGAGCAGCAATCAGGTGCCTGCGAATGTCCGCTGGCAGTCCTTGGATGTACCTCTTGATCTTCCTTGATACCGGAGTCACCTGATCCGGCACCAGCCTCGCCATCTCATTGAATTTAGTGGTGTACTGCTGGTGGGTCATGGTTCCCGCATCAAGTTGCAAGAACTCCCTCTCAACCTTGTCCATCTCCCGGTGAGGACAAAACTCCTCAATAACCAACTTCTTGAACTCCTCCCATTGCATCTTCCTGATGGCTCTGGCACCCTCAGCTTGGGCAATATTATCCCACCAATACAACGCTGAATCAACGAAAGAGTGAGTTGCGAACTGCACCTTCTGGTCGTCGCGACACTCACTGATTTCCAAGACGGCTTCCATCTCCCTCACCCAGCGGTGAGTGGCAACTACATTGCCATTGCCATCGAAGGTCGGGGGCTTACACCTTTGGAACGCCCCATAACTGCATCCTCCAGTTGCTGCCCCCACTACATCATCCTCCTTTTCATCGGACAACATAACCTCAGTCTCTGGTTGTTCCTCCTCCCTTCTACTTCCCTTGCTTGTTGATCCCTTTCTATTCTCCTTCTCCTTCCTCTCCTCGCCTCTCACAGCCCTAATGAGTTCAGTCACTACAAACGGTAAGACTGCCTGCATGACCTGGTGTAACTCATAAGCAATAGCCTCTCTAGCCGAGGCATTCAAGCTAGCATTCTTGTTCTCTTCACTCCGGCCATGGACCTCAGGGTTCTCATGGGTCGTCTCAAGAGTCTTAGCACTACTCCTGGTCACACGTGGACGGCCTCTGCCTCTAGGAGCCTTGGAAGATTTCTGTCCAGCCATCTTCTAACACACTATAAGATTCAAACACTAACGCGGTCATTCAAGGTAACACTCAGTTTATGTCAAGTATAGTAAGTCCCTAATTATAGTGTCCAGTTGTGATTAGCCACTTACTTTACTCTTCAGACCCCAAGTATTTCCTATCATGACTTAATCAGTATCTAAATCTACTAAGAGCACATAAATTAAATAGCATGCGCACATAATACCGTTATCATTAAGAAAAGAGATACTTGATGGCACGTAGCTACTCGGGCTGACATCCCTCCATTTGTCTCATTTTTAGTTTAAGTTTAGGTTTTAAAATTTTTATTTAACCCAATTCTTTTAAACTTTGGCTCTGATACCAACTTGTAAGGCTCCGTTTTCGGAGACCTCACAGTTGGTCATTCAAAGCATTAAATACCTTAAGACATTATAATTTACAAACTTAAGCAACAGAATCATTTTAACAAAAACTATTCATTTCATTAAAACACTCTTGTTAAGCAATACACTATTGTTTGACTGATTACAAAAGAATTATTTAACTGCATTATAAAACAAAAGCAATATTAAATACGAATGGATGTCAGTCTTTCTCTGCCGAGTAGCTTCACCCTCGTGCCATCCTCAGCAATAATTACCTACCAACTGAAAATGTATAAAAGTCAGTGTTGCTGAGTGAGTTCTAGTTTTAAAAGTAGTAATATACTTTTTATATGTTGTATATGAAAAATACTCTTTATGTGAAATACAACTCTTTACTTTGTATGCGATCACGCATTAACTATATGAACAGATACTATTCGTTCTCTTTACTCTATGCCTTGTTTACTCTGTATTCTTTTATCTTTATCTTTCACTATCTGTATGGACCAATAAGCAATACCCTAAACTGTATGCGCGGTGAAAAATGGTGATGCACCATCTATATCCCTTGAATGGGTTCTGTTTACTGTATACAAGGACGACCCAATCACCTAGGGTGTGCTACAGAGGTCCTGCCAATCTCAATTGACTGGCCTTGTGTGCATAATAGGGTAGCTGACCCGTAGCACAGTTGAGCTAACGACAACATGGTCGTGTACTTCTTGTAAGCTTGCAAGACTTGTTAACATTTATTAATGTTCCTCTTCTCTTTTTTATTGCTTTTTCTCTTTACTATTACAATATACTTTACGTTACAATAATAAACATACCACGTAAAGTCACACAATATAAGTAATAATAATAATAACAATAATAATAAGGAACAATCATAAGGCAATCATAATCATGCATGAAACCCATCATTAATAAGCCTAGTCAAACCTCGGTCAATACCCTAAGAGCACAAACTACCAAGAATTCTGTAATAAATTCTAAGTGTTGGGCGCTTAGACACTATTTGGGTGCATGAGCCTTGTTTGGGCGTTTCATTACTTTGTAGGTGCAACAGTCAACACTTAACTGCTTTAACTCTTAGGCCCATGAACAATTCAGGCGCATGGACACTATTCGGGCGTATGAACACTTAGGGCATGGGCCACTTGGGCGCATGGGCACTATTGGGGCGCATGGGCCTACACTTAGTCATCCGACTAATATTTCCAGGCGCGTGGACTACTGTTCAGGCGCATGGGTTACACTTAAATTCTTCTAAGGCATTCCCAGGGGCATGAACCTTATCTAGGCGCATGAACCTTCTGTACAACATGTTTCTAGGATGTTTTCGAACCCAATCATCACACCTATCTGTTCTAAGCTTACCAAGGCTAATCTAAACATGAACAACCTATAAGCATCCAAAAATCTCATCCAACGTGCATAATACATACGGATATACATACATAAACATTTGAAAATCGTTTTAATACATTTTCAACCCCAAGAGAGTTTAAAACAAGTAAAACCAGGGTCTAGAACTCACCTGGTGCAACTTGGGTGTTTCTTCCTTCTAACCTGATTTCAAATGAGTTCAAACACCTAAAAACACACCAAAACATGCACACACGGACACACACACAAGCATATTAACACATAAGCATGTAACCGAGACAAAAACCCAACATGAACACTTAAAACTTCGAATTCTTACCTTGAATTCAATTTCTCTTCTTCTTCTTCTCTTCAACCGAGAGTTTTGCTCTCTTCCTTTCTCTCTCTCTCTCTAAAACCGAAGTGAAAGGTGATGTGAAAAGAGGGTGGGCGGCCATGCCCACCTTTACACCAACTTTTCAAAGATTTTGTCCTTTTTACACATTTAACCTCTCAACTTGGGTTTATGACATTTCCTTTCTTTATTCTTCAACTCTTATTCTTTCTTTTCTTTTTAAGAAATAACCGGGTGTTACACCTTCCATCACGGTGCGCAACATCTCTGGCCACAGTACCGAAGGCAAGCAACAATGGTTCCATACAAATGGTCAATCACAAAGAAAGACCCCGATATGCACCCTTCTAGGGTAGCGAACCCGCACACCGTTGGGCTAACACCCTCCAATGGGGCTTATCCCGACATACAAGGCTTGCAAGACTTTCATTACATTCATCATTCATTAATGCATGCATTCTTGATTTCGTTCCTCTGTTCATTATCTTTCACTTTACGTTACGTAATACTTTTCATTTCATTCATTAACATTCAATGTAAAGCCACAGGAAAGATAAACATACAAAGCAAGGAACATCGTCATAAACAGATAGCATCGTCATACAGGGCATCATCATATATACATAGCATTCATCATGCATAATCAAACAACATCATACATCATCAACATGCTCCACATAGCGTCTATGACCTCAAAAGTCAACTTATATGAACCCCTGGGAACCTTCCATATCAAAACTTACATCTGCACTTTCCACCGAAAGTCAGTAAATAAATTACGCTTTCCTCGAGTGCACAAGCCCTACTTGGGCGTATGGGCACCCTTCAGTCGAATGGCCTTTCAAGCGACTGAGCATCATGCGAATGGATATTATGCCAATGTATACCTATGCGAATGAACCAATACGGATGAAAACTTGTGCGAATGGACCTAATGCGGATGGAACTAGGCGTATGGGCCTCAGTCGCATGACTCCCCATGCGAATGACCCTCAGTCGCACGACTGGCATGCGTATGGGTTCAATTCGCACGACTCACATGCGAATGAACTTCAATTGCATGATTGACATGTGTATGGACTTCAGTTGCACGACTCACATTCCATTCGGTCGCATAGCCCTAACTGGTGCAGAATGCAGTTTCCTCCCGAACCCAATCTGCCATTTTCGACCTACAAGCTCTTCCAAACCTCTTCTAAGCCCAAATCAACCATCCTAAACCTTAGGATGCATACCACAACACCATACAAGCACACACAAGCCCAAATCATAGATCCCTCACATCATACACAAACACATACACACAGGTCAAACACACACATTTCAAAAATGGGTTTTCACTATGTGTTCTAGCCCCAAATTAGTTGAAAACGGGTAAAGAGGGGTCTTAGAACTCACACAAGCAACACCATCGAGTAGAGCTTCGATTAGACTCGCTACACTTCGATTTTTAAGCTCCAATCCACTCGAACCAAGTTTTTTCTCCTTTTCTTCTCCCCTCCTCTCTTTAACTGAATTTTTGTGGGTGTGGGGAGGGTGTGGGCTGCCCTCCCCTCTTATTCCCAACTCTTCGGAACTTTCTCCCGTTTTGACAACTTTGGTCCCCCGACTTTGTACTTTATTTCTTTTTCTTCTTTTGTCGGCTTCAAAGAAAATATCCGGTTGCTGCAAATTCCGTATGCAAAGATTAAAAAATACCAATTATAACGCATCAAATATACTAATTTACTCAATTTTAAAGAATTTCTCTGTTTTTTCAAATGTAATTAATGAATTTTTCGAAAATAAGAAAACAGAGAATTAGAGATAATAAATTAACTAATTACTAACTAATTGGAGAGAGAAAATAATATAACAGATTACTAATATACCATTTTCTTTAAATTAACCAATTAAATAAAACAGTAATATACATTTAGTGAACATGTTTAATTATAACCATTGATCAAAACAATTAATGGTTAATATTAGTTCCGTAAGTTATCATTTATAATAAAGTTTTGAAAAGAACCTAACCCTATATATATATGTATATACATATACATATATATATATATATGTATATATATATATACATATGCATATACATACATATACATATATATGTATATATGTATATATACATATATATGTACATATATATACATATATATATATATACATATATGTATATATATACATATATATATATATATATGTTTATGTTTGTATACACAAATAAAAACTATAATTAAAAAAAACAAGTTTAACAATCATAAAACTTTTAAAATTATAATATTTTTATTTATTTAAAATGTTTATTAAGTAATTTTAACACGTTTTAATTTTGGTAGTTATCCAATTTCTTAATTATTCTTTAAATTACTATGTCTATCAAGACACATTTTCTCTCTCATTCTTTTTCTCTAATTCAATCAAAGTAGGAATTCATCATTAGCAAACATGTTTCATGTTTTTATTTAGATCCATATTCTTATTTTAGCATTCTTGATTTGATGACATTACCTTTGTTAATCAAATCCATTTGTCATCCTCATAGAAAAAAACATCAAGTAGTAGGTGGAAGTTGTGATTAATTATTTTACACCTTATAAACTACTTGTGATGTAAAGAAAGCTTAAAAATGATTGACGAAGTTTGAATCAAACTATCTGAATGTAAATTTTTTAAGGGGACAAACTCTCTCTCTCTCTCTATACATATATATACATAATATATATACATATATATATACATATATATATACACATATATATACACATATATATACACATATATATATACATATATTTATATTTATATTTATATATATATATAGACACACACATTAAGACGTCGTATGAAGTTTCAATGTCCGGTTAACACATTTAATCAATAGATCCTTCTTCATTTTTCTCCATTAGTTTCCATTTAATCATTCTATGGGGAGTATATCATCATTTCATGACAGGATGGGATGAAATATATACAATTCAAAAACTTGTTTATAATTTTAAATTGTAATTATACATAAAGTTAAAGAACCCTTCTTTTTGATACAACGTGTCCTTTTGGTGTTACTTGTTTTTGTAAGTTAGATATTTTTAATATTATTTTAAATTAGAATTACTATTACTTATGTTTTCCTTTTATAGCTTTGAGAATATATTAATTTCATAAATTTTAAATATACCATTATTATATCCTTAATTTATGTTTCGACCTAAATTTCACTAAAAATGAAGACATGTTGAATATATTGTATTTTTATTGTTTTTTTAGTTCATTTTCGTATGCATTCTTGTAATGTTTTTATTTTTATCTTAGTCTCGATATAAATTTTATTTAAGATCAACCGAGCTGGACATAATATGTTTCTTTAACTTTTAGTTTCAAAATACACATGGTGATTAGATTATTATACTTGCATTTTGACTAACATCTACAGGTCAAATATAATATATATTTAGGTCAAATATAATATATATTAGTTTTCAAGAACAACTTTTCAATATAAATTTTGTGTCTTACGTATCTGTACCTACTTTTCGACATAATCCATATTAAAATTCAGTCGCTGTACCGTAACGGCAAAACCCACTAGTATGCTACATATACGTATGATTAAATTAATATCCAATAAAAATGATTCATTTTTAAATGCAAATCTACAAATGTATGTGCATATATTTGTAGATACAAGCCAGATTCTGATTGCTCCAATCCAACTCCAATTTATCAAACAATCCATTGTCGATGAAAGCCTACACAAAATAAAACACTACCGGTTAAGACGTTACAATGAGAGAAGTCTCCATCGAACAACTATACGACATGAGAATAAGTAATTAGAATAGAAATGTAAAGGGTATGAGAAAAATAGAAGGTTTAGCGAATATTTATGCATGAAAAGATCACTCCTTTTTACGTTATATTTATAGTATTATGTAATGCATATGTAATCGGTCATGTATGATAATGTGAGTGGTCCCATAAAAGTTTGTTACGTAATTGGGTCCTACCCCCTCATGCAATTGGAGGTGTGTTCCGTCAATGGTTAGGATTGATGATAATTGTGATACCTTAGATGCTGGACACATGTGAATGCCCTGCTATCGAGTTGGTTTTGTTCGTGCTTTCCGGTTCGGGACGCCTTTAGTCACCGTACGTCTACAACAACAATTAAGTAAATTATACGTCTAAGTACCCAACAAAGTTTAAAAGACTGACTTTCTCATGTGAATACTAATTATGCTCGTATAAAGCGAGACGTATATATGCTACATATATGTATGATTAAATTAATATTCAACTAGTAATTATACCCCACATTTCGTGACACGGCATTTAGTTATCATATTTAGACGATAGCTTACGATATTCCCTTTATCATTAAATCACACAGACAAAAAATAATGAAAATATGATGTGAAGTTATTTCATTAATACTTGCTAGCACATTTAGAAATCATTATTTAAAAATCAATTAATTAACGGGTTACAAATATATGTTTATTAAAGAATAATAATGTTGGTCACAATTTTGCTTATTTGTGCCGCACATATTTCATCATAATTGATAGGTTTAAATGGATCGATCTGTGATTGATATCAAGCAATTGACAATAATATGAACAAAGTAATCAAACAAACACAATATCAGAAAAATTCATAGAGTTTTCATTGATATCAGCTGGATTACAAAGTACAAATTGAGAGAAATATCTAAAAGTTCACATACATAGCAATCCTATTTATACTAATAATCAAGAAAACAAAAAAGGATCATATATTTACACAATAAGTCCCTAATCTATGACAAAACTTATCTAAAGACTAAATGCTAATCTTTCTAGGTTTCTAACAATACTCCTCCAAAGATTTGCATTTGTCTTCAGCCAAATAATCTTCAGGTTCTTTAATTTTGAACATCGGCTTTTCTTTGTACATCTCTAGTTCTTTAAGAGCTTTTTTTATTGAAGATTTGAACTTTCCACCTAGTATTCCTTGTTCAAGCTTGGATTCATTTGTCTTGATCTCCATTGATTCCATTATCAACAATGTTTCTTTTGATAATCCCACAATATCAACATTAGCATATATCTCTATTAGTTTTGGATTCTCTTTTGTATAAATTTCCAGCACTTCTTTGCGAGATATTCTCATAAATTCAATATCTTTTATGTCTTTCTTTATAATGTTTGCATATGCCATTGCTTTTCTTAAAAAAATTCTTTCCATTGCTGCATTCATCACTTTTATAATTGTCAGAAAATACTTCCTGTCATTTTTAGCTTCTACTGATGATACTTCTTTAAAAGATTGATTGGATAAGAATGAGATATAACTTGGATGTAGAAGTTTAAGTTCAAACACACCAAACAAACTGATCATATCGTTATCCCAATCATCCAAATTTCTCACTAATTTCAAATGAAAAGTAGATGAATCATAAAACCATCTCAGAATTGGTTTTGATGATTGTGTACCATCTATAACTTTAAGTCTAGGATTTGTTACTTTATCAAAGAACTTGTCACTAAAAGTCTTTAAATAACAATCATCCATTTCCTTGCTTGACTCACCTTTCTTTGACTTCTCCTTCATTTTTGCAAAGTAACTTTTATCTTCTTGATCACAACGTGTTTTAAGAAAAGCAGGCATCCTTGATATTCCTCTATCAAGTAACTTTACAAATACCTCTCCTCTTTCAGCCTTGGTAGTATTAATCAGTGGAAGTTTGTGCAATTCTTTCAAGTCTTGAACTGGTAAAGCAATGATACTTGAGTAAAAATGATATACATCACATATGGCATTAACTCTCTTGATAAGAAAAGCATAAAAAATTTCATCATACTTCCATGCAATTATTTTCACTTCTTTAGATTTATCAAGCACAATCATTGCATTCAGCAAATCAGAGATTGATTTTCTTATTTGAAGCACATTTCTTAAAAGATCTCCCGTATATCTAGCTTTATTCCATAACTGTTTTTGATCTAGAGATACTTTGTAACCTTGATGTTCAACATTTGGAAACATATTCATAAGTTCTTTTCTATGCTCATGTGTTTTTCTCACCAACTCCATTGACTTGATTTCTTGAGGTTTGAGCCTTTTCGTTCTTTTGGTATCTCGAGATACTAAGGATTATCCATATCCAATATGATCATCTTATTGTACATCCTTTCAGTTTCTTGAAAACTTCTCACCAACATTCTCAGAGATTCTCCTTGAAGCTTATTTAGTCTTTTCCTTGATAGTTCCTTGATTGCAACCACATTCTTAAAGCAGGTATGCTCATGTCTTCTGGGTTTTGGTGGTGCAATTCAGCCACAGGAATATCATCTATATTTATGCTTTCATTCAGTTGAGCCCATTCACCATGTTCTAGACTTATCTCATTCAGATCTGCCGGTGCTGATGACTCTGCTATCACACATTTTTCATATTCTTCATTTATTTGTGACACAGTCAGCCCGTCTAGGAAAACTCTATTGTACTTTCTCTTGATCAGATACTTATATCCGTCTTCAAAGTCTATTGGGATATCATCTTGTTTATTCTCAACTGGTGATTCAACAATATCAAACACATCTTCATCCTCAAGAACTTCATCATACCATTCATCTGGTATATCTGTATCTATATCATCAAGAGCTTCAATAATCTTTTGCACTTCTTCTTCTTCTTCAATCACATCTATATCACTGATTTCTGAACTTTTGCTGCACCAGTAGATGTTTCATCTTCATTCATCTTTTGTTGACCTTTCTCAGCCTTAGAAAACTTTACAGTTGGTGTTTCTTCATGCTCTGAGTAGACTCTTTCTCAACAACCACCATTTCACTTTCTTTTGAAGGTTCTTGAAGAGATACTTTCAGTTTTTCAATTTCTTCAAACATAGTCTTGACTTTTTGTTAAAGATTTTCCATCATGACATTCTTCGATTCATCATTTGCTTTTAACATTTCATTTTCTTTCTTCAATCTTTCAATTTCTTCATTTTGAGATACAATCTTTAACTTTAACTCTTCAATTTTATCAACATCATCATTCACATCAGTTTGTACACAAGCATATGATAGTTGTTTTATCTCTTGTTCTTTTTCAATAATTTCAACTTCAGGACTCTTAGATTGATCCGCATACATAATATTCTTTGTGATTGGCTCATACCATAAAGAATCAAAATCAAATGCTTGATTGAAGTCAACATTTTCAACATCTTCAGTTGCAACTTAATCATTATCTTGTTGATCATTCATTTCAGTGTTAACTTCTTCATTTTCATTTCTTTCATTTTCAACTCTTTGATCAGAAATGGTTTGCTCACTGTCCATTTCTTGAATAGTTTCTTCAACTATTTGCTCAGTCTTAACACCTTCCATTCCATCTCCTTGATCACCACCTTGATGTTGGAACTTGTTTGCCCAAGACACATATAAGATTAATGTGGTTAGTACGTTATGATCCAAGTCGGGTCATACCCAATAACAAGCTAAACAAACACCAATAAATATTTATTTGTTGATTAGATCATACAAATAAATATTGACAACAATTTAGAAAATGAGTTTTCTAAAACGTTGCTTTTATAATAGAACAACATTATATGGATAATTTGTTCATGAGAAATTATTTGTTTCATTATTTAATTTAGTTAAATAATAACAAATAAAAGTGTGTTAATGTTATAAGATTAAAAGAGGTTTTAATTTTATAAAGTTATGGGTTAAGAGTGTAACTTTTTTATAAAATTTAAAATGGGGGGAACCCTTTTTTTTAAAAAATCCGGCCGCCCAAGGGAGAGGCTCTCCTTGGGATTGCATGTCTTGGTTACAACAAGATTTTAATCCATTCTTACACTCAAGCTTAACCAACACTTTCTCTCACACACACATTGCAAAAACTCTCTTTAAACAAAGCTGAAAATTCGGATTCAAGGCATAACAAGCTGAAATTTTCGGATTTTGAAGGAGAAAAGGAAAAGGGTTTTGGTGTTGCACTTCCTAACAAGCTAGGTGTTTGGAAGAGCTTGTGGGTATACAAGCCTGAGGTCTTCTCTTTTGGAGGCTGTACATTCAAGAAACATCATCATCTTCTTCTCATCCATACTACATCCTTTTGTTCTTGAAAGGTAGTTTCATGAACACTTTATGGTTGCCATTTTCGTTTTAATAGCATTTCATTTCACATATTTATATGATCCTTTGTTTATGGGTTTTGTTTTGGTTAAAAATGGTTCAAAATTCCAGATTATAAAACACCTTTTAACCACTAAAATCGACTGCATTATTCAAGTTTAAATGGTTAAACTTGCTTTGATAAACATGTTACAAAACCCAACAATGGCATCTAGAGTCGGTTATATGGAATACTTGCTTCAAAAAGTCTTGAAAAGTTAGTTTTCATAGACTTTTTCAACCCATTAGGGGCTATTTTGTTATGTATGATTGAATCCCTTATGTTTCAAGATTTTATCTTACATGCTTTAGTATAAACCTTGAAAGATTAACATCAAATGGTTGATTGTGTTGTTTGGATAAAACCCTAAAGTTTTGGTTCATATTGGCGAGAACTTTAAGGTTATAAAAAGGGGTTCATTGTTTTTCTTGAATTTTGTATATGATACATATTTTGGTGCATAACATAGCCTTGACCTTATGTGTTTTGGATTTGGTTGATTGTGATTTTGTCATGTTGGTTTTGTTTCTTGAAAGGGTTGTAAATTTTGTGTTTGTATTTTGGTTGTAATTTATTTATTCATTGGTTATGTAATAAATAGATTAGGTGCATTTCTTTTATTAGAAAAATTGTATTAGGATATGATTTGTAAAAGAAGATGCACAAGATGAAGACCCAAAGAAGGACACAAAAGACATGGACACTTGAAGCATTTGGATGTGGATTCAAGTGGGAGTTCATGGACACATTTTGATGTGTCATTGTTAACCCTTAAGAAAGACCTTATGACAACACTTATGATGGCAAACAAGGGTAGTCAACTTAGTGGCTATGGTTATGTACTTATGTTTGTATGATTATGCTTGTTTGGTTGTTTGTTGTATGATTGGTGTTTGATATTTGGATATGCATAACAAACTCATTAACAAACTTAACAAGCTTAAATTGATGGTTCTTTATCATTAAGTGATTAATAAAGGGTTATTAAAAGGATTAATGATTTTAATAAAAGGGGTTTTATTAATAATTGAACCATAGGCTACTTTGAAAGCATGCAAATATAAGTTACATAGAGTTTTCTAAAACTTATTATGGAAACTTAAATTTCTTTTATAAACAAGTTAAACACCATCCTTTTGCACAACACTTGAGTTACTTGGAAACTCTTAATGGGATAAAGGTCACCTAACCATTTTGAGGGAACTTGTGATTTGAGGTGGGGATACCATATTTGTGGGATAAAGGTCACCTAACCACTTATGTTGGAAAACTCACATATGTGTGTAAGTAGGGTAACTTGATTTGCAAACCATGTTTAATGGATCACCTACAATATGGTTTACAAAGGTGTTGATGGGGTAAACATGCTGACCACACATATAATGTTTAAGTCGATCCCATACCCTAGAAGTTGCAAAGGGTTGCAATTGTCAAAAAGTTAACTACCTTGTTAATTTAAATAATGGGATAAAGGTCACCTAACCACTATTTAAATGGAACGTTGGATTTTAGATTTTTAAAATTATGTAAGACACATAAAAGGGGTTTTAATTATTAAAATATGAATAATATCGAAAATACTAAAACTGAACTTTGTTAAAATTTGTAGATGGCCACCAACAATAATGAAAATAATGATATCCCGTCCGCTCACTCACTATCACTAAGAACCATTCTCCAAAAGGAGCGTCTAAACCATAATAACTTTATAGATTTGTTTCGAAACTTGAGAATTGTTCTCAAGCAAGAGAAACGATCATATATTTTAGAATATCCGACCCCCGTTCAACCTAATGACGAGGATGAGGAGGCCTATATAATTGGGTGAAATACACTGAAGACTCAGTCCAAGTGTCTTGCCTCATGTTGGCAAGTATGACTCCGGATCTCCAAAAGGAGTATGAACATCATGGAGCATACGACATGATTACCCGTTGAAGGAAACGTTCCAACAACAAGCAAGGGTAGAGCGCTTCGAAACGGTTCGAGCATTCATGCATGTTGTATGGATGACACCTAATTTGTTTCATCTTATGTACTTCAGATTAAAAGCCACATTGACCACCTCAAAAGGCTGGATTGTCCCGTCTTGAAAGTTGGCTACGGATTTGATTCTCAACTCTTTGTCAAAAAGTTTGACAACTTTGTCATGAATTATAACATGAACGGGTGGGACAAGAACATAAGTTAGCTTCACCCTATGCTCAAAACTATCGAGGCGGCCATGGGTAAAAAGGTTTTACCCGTTCTCACCATCAATAAAGGTGGGAAAAAGAAGAGGCCTTACCCCGCACCCAAGGCAAATGTTGCCAAGGGAAAAGGGTACGTTAATGGAAATGGAAAGGGAGTGGTAAGAGCTCCACCATCAAAACAAGCGGAGAAGAAGCAAAAGGTTGCTTCAAATGACCCATGCTTCAAGTGTGGGGAGATTGGACACTGGCAAGAAATTGTCCAGTCCATCTCAAAGAATTTCAAGCTAAGAGGGATGTCGAGCAAACCTCAGGTACAATTTACATGATTCATATTGATCTAAATTTAATATCCTCTAACACATGGGTATTGGATACCGGATGTGGAACTCCTATTTGCAACTTATTGTAGGGGTTCAAAAGAAGTAAGGACTTCAAGAAAGGGGATTTTAGCCTCTACATGGGGAATGGGGCAAAAGTTCAAGTTAAAGACCGAGGGGACTACATCTTGAAGTTTCCAAATGGTTTGGAACCAATTTTGAAAAATGTTTTGTATGCTCCTAGTTTGACTAGGAACATTATTTCAGTTTCCCAATTAAGACAATATGGTTATGTAGTGACATTTAATGAAAATGAAATTCATATTTCTTTAAATGATATCTTTTATTTTAAAGCTATTCCTATTAATGGTATTTATGAATTGGTTCGTGAAAACACATTATATGATAGCTCATTGTACCAAACCACCACTAAGAAGCTCAAATTGGATTTGAGTGATACCTATCTTTGGCATTGCCGTCTTGGTCATATAAACAAGAAACGCATACAAACACTTCAAAAGAACGGTCTTTAAAAGCAAGTGAATATGATTCATTTGATGTATGTGAATCTTGTTTACAAGGTAAAATGACTAAGGCACCTTTTAGTGGCAAATCCGAAATGGCAAAAGATTTATTAGGCATCATACATTCAGATGTGTGTGGTCCTTTTAAACCAATGACTATAGTCGATATGGTTATGTGTACTTGTTAAAACACAAAGATGAAACTTTTGAAATGTTCAAAATCTTTCAAAATGAAGTAAAAAATCAATTCAATAAGAAAATAAAAATTCTCCGCAGTGATAGAGGAGGTGAGTACCTAAGTGATGCTTTTAGAGATCATCTTAAAAGTTGTGGTATTGTCTCACAACTATCTCCACCTAAAACACCACAACAAAATGGTGTGTCCGAGAGGAGAAATTGAACTCTATTGGATATGGTTCAATCTATGATGGCTAGAAGCTCATTGCCTCTATCATTTTGGGGTTTCTCTTTGCTCTCTGCGGCCCGTATTTTGAATATGGCCCCATCTAAGAAAGTGGAAATGACACCTTTTGAAATATTGCATGGAAGGGTTCCATCACTATCATATTTAAAAGTATGGAGTTGTGAGGCTTATGTTAAGACTCCCACCTCAAACAAGTTAGAAAGCCACTCCACTAAGTGTATCTTCATTGGATATCCTAGAGATTCTATGGGATATTATTTCTATGATCCAATGGAACAAAAGGAGTTTGTTGCCAAGAAGGCTGAGTTCTTAGAAGCTAAGTTCCTTATGGAGGGAACTAGCAGTAGAACAACGGATCTTGAGGAGGATCAAGAACCACAAACCGATACACGTTTGGTTGACACTAGCACTCAACACGAGGATGTTAAGGGTGATCAAATAGTTGATCAATACATACAAAACGTTCGTAGATCTGGTAGAACTAGTAATCCACCTGAAAGATATGGATTTTTCGTGGATGGATGCTATGTGGTAGATTCTGATGAATCAACCACTTATCGTGATGCAATGTCCAATTTGGATTGTGACAAATGGCTTGAATCCATGAACGTTGAGATGCAATCCATGTATGAAAACCAAGTACAGGACTTGGTTGAACCACCTCTTAACTCCAAGATAGTTGGAAGTAAGTGGGTTTTCAAGAAGAAAACCGATATGCATGGAAACTTGGATACTTAAAGCTAGACTTGTAGCAAAAGGTTTCACTTAAACTCAAGGGGTTGATTATAATGAGACCTTCTTGCCTGTTGCAATGCTAAAGTCTATTAGGATATTACTTGCCATAGCTGCTCATTATGATTATGATATTTGGCAAATGGATGTCAAAACTGCTTTTCTAAATGGATATCTTGAGGAAGATGTCTGTATGATTCAACCTGAAGGTTTTGTCAATCATAAACATCCTAACAAAGTATGCAAGTTGAAGAAATCAATCTATGGATTGAAGCAAGCATCAAGAAGTTGGAATCACTATTTTGATGAAGAGATAATCAAATTTGGGTTCATCAAAAACGCTGATGAAGCATGTGTATATAATAAAGCTAGTGGGAGCATCGTCACTTTCTTAGTATTGTATGTGGATGACATTCTACTATTTGGAAATGACATTCCAACCTTGGAGGTGTAAAAGCTTGGCTTGGAAGCTGTTTCTCCATTAAGGATCTTGGTGAAGTCGCCTATATTTTGGGAATAAAGATGTATAGGGATAGATCAAGGCGGTTGATAGGCTTAAATCAAAGTGCATACATTGATAAGATCTTGAAGAGGTTCAAGATGGAAAACTCTAAGAAAGGTACGGTACCTATCCAAAGAGGAATGATATTGAGTAAGACTTTATGTCCAAGCTCAAAGGACGAGCAAGACAAAATAAAGGGAATCATGTATGCATCTGCTATAGGATCCATCATGTATGCAATGATATGCACTAGGTCGGACGTGTCATGCACCTTGAGCATGATAAGCCGATACCAGCAAAATCCTTGAAACAGTCATTGGATGGTTGTTAAGAACATACTTAAGTACCTAAGGAGGACCAAAGATATGTTCCTAATCTATGGATCCGATAAGGAGGAACTCATAGTAAAGGGTTACACAGATGCGAGTTTCCAAACTGATCAGGATGATTCACGTTCACAATCGGGGTACATTTTCATCTTGAATGGAAGAGCAATCTCTTGGAAGAGCTCTAAGAAAGATGTGGTGGTATTATCAACTACAAAGTCAGAATACATCACCGCTTCATTAGCAGCTCAGAAGTTGCATGGTTAAAGAAATTCATTGCCGATCTAGAGGTAGTCCCTTCCATTCAGGACCCCCTAGAAATTCTTTGTGATAACGAGGGTACGATTGCTCAAATCAAGGAACACCGTGCACATCAAAAGACTAGGCACATTGAATGAAGATTCAACTACATAAGGGATGAAGTTGAAAAGGGTAAGATATGTATTCATAAAGTTCAAACGGATCAAAACATTGCGGATCCACTCACAAAGCTTCTTGAAAAGGCAAAGCATGAAAGTCATACTTGTGCCATGGGACTTCAATATTCTAGTGATTGGATTTGATCTTTAATTTTTGTATTTAGATATTGTAACCCTCTATCACTTGAATGAATTATTTGGTTGTAATAGTTAAACTAATATTCCTATTTCCATGTTTAAAACCCATGAGTAAATCGTTTACTCAGAACGTCCGTAGTCGTTCATACTTGTGGGGACAAGTACGAGGATAAGACTATTATGAACTTGGATTGGTAGATATTCATATGGATGAATATAAAGCAAAGTGTTATTGCCAAAGTTCATAGATATTTGTGGGATACAAATATTGAATTGACCCGCTTCTCAAATATTACTACATGGAATCTTCTTGATTGATCATAAGTAAATTTGAGTAAAGGCGAACATCATTTGGTATCCTCTGACCCGAGATACATATTGGGTCTTGATATTTACCGAATATTATACTTTGACTTAGTTCTTCACTGTTCTGAAACATGGCAGTACATAAGTCTGAGTTCAGGTATAATACAAGGTAGTTGTGAGAGACGTATATAGTCAAGATGGGATTTGTCCCTCTTATCCGTTGAGAGTAAGATGTCTAAGGCCTGATAAAGTTAAATCAATAGAGAATGATCATTCTGTGTCTCTGGGATTTAACATGACATTTGTGAAACCCAGATTTATAAAAACATACATTCATGCATTTCCAGCCCTAAAAATCAGTTAAAACATGTGAAAGAGGGGGTTCTACAACTCACCTTTGCAGCTCTTGAGTATGGCTTCTTCCAAACTTGTCTGTAATTGAGTTCAACCGCCTAGAAACCCACTAAAACACACACACCGAACATACAAACACACATAAGCATACAACCGAGCAAGGCCAGTTAAGACACACTTAAAACCATGAATTCTCACCTTGAATTCGAATTCTTACTTGTTCTTCCTAAAAAAACCGAGAGTTATGCTCCTTTCTTTCTCTTTCTAAAAATCTGAAGATCTGGATGTTGTAAGAGGAGAGTGGGCGGCCATGCCCACTTTACACCCACTTTTAAACCTTTTTGTCCTTGTGACACTTTTTACCCCTCAACTTGAGTAAAATATCTTTTCTTTCTTTTTCTTCACTTTCTTCTTCTTTTTTTTGACTATAAAAAAATAACCGAGTGTTACAAGTACACCCCCCTTATATAGGTTTCGTCCCCGAAACCTATTATTCCTCAAACAATTATGGGTATGCTGTCTCATCTCTTCTTCAGTCTCCCATGTAGACTCAGATCCCTTTTTGTGCTTCCACTATACACGAACAAGAGGAACCACTTTATTTCTCAACCACTTCTCTTTACGATCAACGATCGCCACTGGTTGCTCCACATAATTGAGTCGTTCATCTACCTCGATATCCTCGTCTGCTAAACATTTCCTCAGATGAGATACATGGAATATCGGGTGAATTCCACTTAACTCATCTGGTAACTCCAATCTATAGGCCACCTCTGCTACTCTAGCAATGATTCAGAAAGGCCCTATGTATCTTGGGCTCAACTTGCCATGCTTTCTGAACCGAATGATACCCTTCCTAGGTGAGACTTTCAACATAACTCTCTCACCCACCTGGAACTCAATCGGCCTATGTCGTTTATCAGCATACGACTTCTGTCTATCTTTGGTTGCCTTCATGAAGGCTTTGATCTTTTCTAGCTTCTCAGTCGTAGCCTCGATCATCTCGATGCTCCCTAACTCTTTCTGACCAATATCACACCAATAGACGGGTGTTCTACATCTCCTACCATATAGCATCTCATATGGAGGCATACTAATGCTGGCATGATAACTGTTGTTATATGAGAACTCAGCTAACGGTAAGTGGTCATCCCAACTTCCTCCAAAATCAATGAAACATGCCCAAAGCATAACTTCCAATGTCTGAATGGTCCTTTCTGACTAACCATCCATTTGGGATGATAAGCTGTGCTAATATGTAACCTCGTCCCAATCGCGTCGTGTAATTTCTTCCAAAATTTAGATGTAAACCGAGTGTCACGATCAGACACAATAGATACCGGCACACCATGAGGAGTTACAATTTCCTTGATGAATAGATCCACCAACCTCTCGGATGAATATGTCTCGCGGATCGGTAGGAAGTGAGCACTCTTCGTCAAACGATCAACTATCACCCATATGGCATCATACCCTTTCGGGGTACGCGGTAGCTTCGTAATAAAATCCATGGTGATATGCTCCCACTTCCACTCTGGTATATCCAAGGGTTGGATCTTCTTGTACGGTTTTTGGTGCTCGGCTTTCACTTGTAAACAAGTAAGGCATTTACTCACATACTCCACCAGATCACGCTTTATACCCGTCCACCAATAATCTTTCTTCATGTCTTGGTACATCTTTGTAGCACTAGGATGAATAGAGTACCAAGTCTAGTGAGCTTCATCCATAATCTTCACGCGTAGATCCCCAAAACGAGGAATCCACATTCGTTCAAATTGGGTTCTAACACCAAGTGTGTTTTCACCCAATTCCGTAACCAGACCTCTCATTCTTTCAGAGTTAAGACGTTCTTCTTTCAATGCCTCATCCTAAAACTCCTTAACTTGCTTCATCACATCCGAGGTCATGATCAACTGGTAAGCCTTCACCCGAATCGGCTCGGGTCACTCTTTCCATCTAAGGGCATCCGCCACCACGTTGGCTTTGCCTGGATGGTAATGGATCTCGCAATCATAGTCTTTCATGAGCACTAACCATCTCCTTTGCCTCATGTTCAGGTCCTTCTGCTTGAAGAAGTACTTCAAGCTCTTGTGGTGGGTGAATATGGTTCACTTTGTACCGTATAGGTAGTTCCTCCATATCTTTAACACAATGACCACTGATGCTAACTCCAAATCATGATAGGATAATTAACCTCATGAACCTTTAACTATCAGGATGCATAGGCTATAACCTTTCCCCTCTACATTAACACACACCCTAACCCCGAGTAGGAAGCATCAGAATAAACCACTAGATCTTCACTTCCATCGGGTAATGACAAAACAAGAGCTTGAGTCAACCTCACCTTTAATTCCTCGAATTCCTTCTCTTGAGCTTGACCCTATACAACTTTACATCTTTTCGGGTCAACTTGGTTAGTGGAGAAGCGAACTTGGAGAAGTCTTGAATGAATCTTTTGTAGGAACCCACCAAACCCAGAAACTACGAATCTCGGATGGCGTCTTTGGAAACTTCCATTGCATCACTGCCTCCACCTTTGCCGGATCCACCATAATCCCCTTGGGATTCACCACGTGACCCAAGAATTGAACTTCGCGCAACCAGAACACGCACTTGGAGAATTTAGCATATAGTTTCTCCCTTCTCAACATCTCCATCACCTCTCAAATGTGACCGCATGCTCCTATTTACTCTTGGAATAATCAGGATATCATCGATAAATACAATCATCGATTTATCCAACATCGTCAACACACTCGGTTCATTAGATCCATAAAAGCAGCTGGCGCATTGGTCAAGCCAAATGACATAACGAGAAATTTGTAGTGTCCCTAACACATGCGAAAAACTGTTTTAGGAATATCGTGATCCTTAACCTTCGTCTGATGGTAGCCAGATCGAAGATCTATCCTCGAGAACCAACTGGAACGTTGGAGCTGGTCAAACAGGTCATCGATTCTCGGCAATGGATACCGATTCTTGACCGTCAACTTGTTCAACTCACGGTAGTCTATACACATTCTCATACTACCGTCCTTCTTCTTTACAAATAAGACCGAAGCACCCCAAGGAGAGATACTCAGTCTAATGAACTCCTTATCAAGCAACTCCTGCAATTGCTCCATCCACTCTTTCATCTCGATTGGAGCCAATCGATACAGTGCCTTAGCAATGGTTTGGGCACCTCGTATCAAGTCAATCTGGAACTCGATCTCGCGATCAGGTGGCACTCCTGGTAAATCTTCAAGAAATACATCTGGAAAGTCACACACCACCGGTACGTCGATCAGTTGTGGTGTTGGCCTATCCACATCCTTCATTGTAACACCCGGCTATTTATTTATTTTGAAGCCGACGAAAGAAGAAAAAGAAATAAAGTCCAAAGTTGAGGGACCAAACTCGCAAACGAGAGAAGGTTAGGTGAGTGGGGGTATTTAAAGGAGAGGGCAGCCCTTACCCTCTCCCCACACCCACCAAAAATCAGCCAGAAGAGAGAAAGGGAGAAAAGGAGAAAAGTTGGTTCGAGTTAGTTCAAGTGAGCAAAATCGCCATGTAGCGGGTCCAAACGAAGCTCTACTTCTCGGTGTTGATTGTGTGAGTTATAGGACCCCTCTTTTACATGTTTTTGAATGATTTGGGGGCTGGAACACATCTGAAAATCGGGTTTGAAGTGTGTGTTTTCACCAGTTTGTGTATGTGTGGGTATGGTGGGTGATTTGTTTGGGTCTTGTGTTTGGGCTTGTGTGTGCTTGAATGGTGTTTATGGTATGCATTCCTAAGGTTTAGGATGGTTGATTTGGCTTAGAATGGGTTTAGATGAGCTTGGAGGTCGAAAATGGCAGATTGGGTTCAGGATGAACTGCATTCTGCACCAGCTAGGGCTATGCGACCGAATGGAGGCCATACGGCCGATTAAGGTGCGATTGAGGCTTATTCACATGACTAAGGGTTCATTCGCACGACTGAGAGCCCAGTTGTATAATACCCATTCACATTAGTTTCATCCGCATTAGGTTCATTCTCATGGGAGTCACCCGCATGGAGTCCATACGCACTAGTTTCATTCGCACGATTGGGTGTTCATCCGCATGAGTGTTCATCCACATTGGTCCAATCGCATGATGTTCAGTCGCCTGAAGGCCATGCGATTGAAGGTGCCCATACACCCAAGTAGGGCTGGTGAACCCGAGGAAAGTGTAGTTTATTACTGACTTTCGGGGGAAGTGCAGATGTAAGTTTTGACGTGAAAGTTCCCGTAAGTTCATGTAAGATGACTGTTGAGGCCTTAGAGGCTATGTTGGGCATGATGATAATGATGTTGCATGATTATGCATGTTATGTATGTATGATGTTGCCCTGTATGATGATGATGTTTGTTATGTTATGTTACTTGTTATGATGTATGTTAATCTTTCTTGTGGCTTTACGGTTATGTTAATGAATGAATGAAAGTAGTATGTAACATAAAGCGAAAGATACTAAAAGAGGAACATGAAGTAAGAATGCATGCATTAATGAATGGTGGAAGTAAAGAAAGTCTTGCAAGCCTTGTATGTTGGGACATGCCATTAAATAGGTGTTAGCCCAACGGTGTGCGGGTTCGCTACCCCGGGGGGATGCACATTGGGGTCTTTCTTTTTGATTGACCATTTGTAAGGAACCATTGTTGCTTGCCTTAGGTGCTATGGCCAGAGGTACTGGGCACCGTGAATGAAAGTCTATGATAGCCTTAGGTCCAGTGCCATGTGCATGAAGGGCATAACATGACAATGGTATACCTGAACTTTATCTTAGGTACTGTGGCCAGAGGTGTTGTGCACTATGAATGAAGGTCTATGATAGGCTTAGTCCCAGTACCATGAGCATGAAGGGTAAAGTTCATGGTTTTGATGAAAGGAAAAGATGTGATGACGAAAGAACGAATAATAAAGATAATAATGATATTATCTATGTGTACGTATGATGTATGAACGCATGAATGTAAAGAACGGTTTTAACGAAAAAAAAGTATGTTTTATTATAAAACTAGAACTCACTCAGCAACGCTGACTTTGATATGTTTTCATTTGGCAGGTAATGATTGCTGAGGATGGCACGAGGTGGCTACTCAGCTCTTTTGGTATGGCATCCATTTATATAATGCTTTTATGATGTAATGCAACAATGTATTTTGTAACAGATTATGATGTATTATTTTGCAAAAGTTTTTTTTGATGAAATGAGATGTCATTTTTGAATGTTTCCGCTGCAGTATTTATGTAAGATAAATGAAAAGGTATGTTTTATGTGCAATGATTTACCAGCTGTAAGCGTCCCGGGAACGGGGCCTTACATTCACGTAGGCAAAGTAGGCGCTACATCCACGCCTCATGCACTTTCCCGACACCGCCATCGAAATCACCTTCGGGATCATAGTGACTCGATCACCATAAACCGTCACCATACTTCCGTCAAGCGTTGTTAATCGAACCATCTTCCTATGACACACAATGTTCGCCTCGTAGTCCGCCAACCAATCCATTCCTAGGACTGCGTCAAATCCGCCTAAGGTCATCACAAACGATCTAACAGGAAACTTATGACCTTCTAATTCTATATCACCGCCTTTTATCTAGTCATAAATCCTGGTAGCCTTACCTATGGCAGTTTCTACATCAAAGGGCTCATCAATACTTCTACTCCTAATGGGCAACTTAGCACAAAAGGCAACAGAATAAACTCCTACTAGCACCGGAATCAAACACATAGAAGAAAGAGTTTGGTTACTAGATACGTAGCTGACATGACATCAGGGTCCGTCCTAGCCTCCTCCTTGGTCATCGTGAAGGCCCTTCAGTTCTGGTCGTCTTCCTTGCTCCAGAACTCTCTGTCCTTGGCTTCTTGCAGTCCCTGCTTATGTGACCCCTTTCACCGCAGTTATAACACTTTATTACCCCACAATCTTTTGCCAAATGACCAGGCCTCCCACATTTGAAGCAGATGTTTGATCCCCATTTGCATTCTCCTGAATGATCCTTCCCGTATTGCCACACCTCTTCGACCCCGTACTAGGCCGTGACCACAAGGCGATCATCCATCCATGCCTTCTTGTTATTCGTCAGGGCACTACCCCGACCAAACCTTTTCCCATTCCAATTCCGTCGCCACTACTTTCTTGTTCACCTGAATCACGGTCGTCTCCATCACCACCCTAATTACCTCAGTCACTATAGACGGTAGAATTGCCTACATGACCTGTTTGAACTCCCTCGACAACCGCCTCTTTCAATGTGGTCCTCAGACTAGCACTATCATCACTGCCTTCCGGGTGATGGATCTTGGCTCTTCAAGTGCCATTTCAGTAGCCCTAGCCATGCTTCTCGTGACACGTGGTCCGCACCACGTCCACCACAGCCTTCACCTGACAAAACCTTCAAAAATCTACCACCAGCCATCCTCAACACACACTAAAAGATTGAAACACCAACACAGTCATTCAAGGGAACAGCTCAGTTTATGTCATGTATAGTAAGTCCCTAATTACAGTGGCCACTTGTGATTAGCCACTTACTTTACTCTTCATACCCCAAGCATTTTCTATCCTCACTACATCAGTATCTAAATCTACAAGCAGCACATAAACCACATAACATGCGCACGTAATACTGGTTAACATTAAAGAAAATACCTGATGGCACGTAGCTACTCGGACTGGCATCCCTTCACTTTCCGTCCCATTTTCAGTTTAAGTTTAGGTTTATTTTGAAAATTTACCCGTTTTACTTAAACTTTGGCTCTGATACCAACTTGTAAGGTCCCGTTCCCGGGATGATTACAGCTAGCCAATCATCGTTCAGAAAACATATAATTACATTAACTTGAAATAAACGTTGCAGCGGAAACATTTTCAAAGAACATTTCATTTCATTATAAATGCATTTTCAAGTTAATACAATCATTCATTTCGAAATCATTTCGAAATATCGTTCGTTTGCATTACAATGCAAAAACATTATACAAAAGGATGCCATCCAAAAGAGCCAAGTAGCCGCCCCGTGCCATCCTCAGCAACCTCACATGCCAACTGGAAATTGCATAAAAAGTCAACGTTGCTGAGTGAGTTCTAGTTTTGAGTAAAGCATACTTTACTTTCATTAAAACTGTCTTTACTTTTATGTGATCACACATCATACTTACACATAGATAATTTTATTATTATCTTCATCATTCATTCATTAACTTCCATTTATTCATGCTTTCTTACTTTCATTCATACGTTCATCATTACTTCTTTTCATTCCATCAAAAACCATGAACGTTACCCTACCGTCATGCATAAAGCTAGTATTGGGCTGGGGTCTATCAAAGACCCCCATCATGGCGCACACACCTTGGCCACAGTATTTAGGGTAAATTCAGGTGTACCATTATCGTGTGCTATGCCCACCATCATGCTTAAAGCGGGTACTGGGCCTAGGTCTATCATAGACGCCCCATCATGGCGCACAACAGCCTGGCCATAGTATTTAGGGCAAGTGAAAAGTTTCTATACAAATGGTCAATCACAAAGAAAACCCCAGTGTGCATCCTTCTGGTGTAGCTAACCCACACACCATTGAACTAACACACCCTTCATTGGGCGTGTTTCCACATATATGGCTTGCAAGACTTAATTTCTTTCTTTCATTCATTAATGCATGCATTCATTCATCATGTTCTTCTTTTCATTATCTTCCACTTTACATTACATAATACTTTCATTTCATTCATTAACATTCAACGTAAGTCGTGAGATAATAAACATACAATGTAAGGAACATTAACATACACAGTCAACATCATCATCATACATGGCATCATACATACATAACATATATCATACATACCATCATCAATAAGCATCAATCATACATCATAACATGCCTATCATAACATCTATGACCACAAAAGTCAACTTACATAGCCCCCGAGAACCTCCCAAGTCAAAGCCTACATTTCACTTTTTCCCCAAAAAGTCAGAAAATATTCTAGGTGTTCATCTACATCCCCTTTTGTTCATCCACATCTCTTTTACTCATCCGCATTTGTCAATGCTCATCCGCATTTGTTCATCCTCATTGACTTTGTTCATCCGTATTTGTTTAGTCGCATGAACTTACCCACATTTGTTCATCCGCATTGACTTTACTCATCCGCATTTGTCAATACTCATCCGTATTTGTTCACCCGCATTTGTTCAGTCCTATGAACTTATCCACATTTGTTCATCCGCATTGACTTTACTCATCCGCATTTGTCAATGCTCATCCGCATTTGTTCATCCTCATTTGTTCAGCGTATGAACTTATCCACATTTGTTCATCCGTATTGACTTTACTCATCCGCATTTGTTCATTCACATAACTTACTCATCCACATTTTTCATTCACATGACGTACTCATCCGCATTGACTTTCTCATCCGCATTGACTTTCTCAACTGCATTTCCTACTCATCCGCATTTCCTCATCTGCATTTGTTCACACTTAAGCAGTTTTTTCTAAACTTAGGCGTATGAACTACTGTTTGGGTGCTATGAGCAGCCTAGGGCACACTTAACATCAGATTCAGTCCCCAAACCTCGTCTATCATGTTCTAAGCTTAATCATACATTCTAAGCTTTAGAAACACAACTATAACATCATCAAGCATGAACATAGTCCAAAATCACACCATACTCGCAACATACACACATTCAAACATATGGGTATGAAACCAGATTTATAAAAGCATACATTCATGCATTTCTAGACCCAAAAATCATTAAAACATGTGAAAGAGGGGTTCTAGAACTCACCTTTGAAGCTCTTGAGTATGGCATTTCCAAACTCGTCTGTAATTGAGTTCAACCGCCTAGAAACCCACTAAAACACATACAACCGAACATACAAACACACATAAGCATACAACCGAGGCAAGGCCAGTAAGAACACTTAAACCCATGAATTCTCACCTTGAATTCGAATTCTTTCTTGTTATTCCTAAAAAAACCGAGAGTTCTACTCTTTTCTTTCTCTCTCTCTAAAAATCTGAAGATCTGGATGTCGTAAGAGGAGAGTGGGCAGCCATGCCCACTTTACACCCACTTTAAAACTTTTTTTGTCCTTTTGTCACTTTTTACCCCTCAACTTGGGTAAAATATATTTTCTTTCTTTTTCTAACCTTTATTCTTCTTTCTTTGACTTTAAAAATAAGGGGGTGTTACACTCAATAAGTACTCAAACCTTCCTGGTAGAAGATTTGGTAAACAAGTCAGCCAATTGTTTTTCTGTTAAATCTGAATCAAAATGATTAAACCTTTTTCAGAGTTGTCTTTGAGAAAAATATCGAATCTCGATATGTTTTGTTTTAGAATGTTGGACATGATTAACAGTATAAACATAGCAGCAATGTTATCAATGTAAATATGAGTTTTAAGAAAATTGAACCCGTAATCTAATAGTTGATTTTGCAACCAGAGGATTTGAGAACATCCTGTTGAGGCAGCAATGTACAGCTTACAGTACTCACTTCTTCTAGTTGAGACTGAGATTTGTCTGTTTCTTACATTGCCACGAGACTAATCGAGGGCCTAAAAACTGACAACCACTCGTGTAGATTTTCTATCTTGACACACATCCCCCATAATCACTCTATATCAGTATATCCATATAACTCAAAGTTTCCTTCATAAGATGCCATAACCCTAGGGATGGTTTTCCTTTGAGATATCTGAATATGCGTTTGACAGCAATAAGGTGAGATTCCTTCGGGTCTGATGATACCTGGCACAGACACAAACATCATACATTAGTTAGGTCTAGATGCAGTTAAGTACATTAAAGACCCATCATAGATCTATATAATGTTTGGTCAATTGATTTTCCTTTAGGATTGGGATCAATCTTGGTGTTTATGTCAGTTGCAGTTCTAATGGATTGACAATCTTGCAGCTTGAATTTCTTTAGCAGTTTATCAACAAATTTTGCTTGAATAATAAAGACGCCATCTGCAGATTGTGTAATTTGTAATCCAAAAATGAAATTGATTTCTCCCATAGACCTCATTTGGAAACGAGATTCATGATATCTTTAAATTCTGAATAGATTTTCTCACTGGTTCATCCAAAGATGCTATCATCCACATACACTTGTACACAAAGAAGATCAGATGCATCCTTTTTGATGAATTGCTGATCCATATAGTTTACGAACTTAAAGTAATATGTCTGTCATATCCTAAATGTAATGAAACGAATGAGCTGAATAAAACATAATATGTGGTTGTTGATCTTAATGTTTAATGTTTCAGTGTATGTTTTAATGTTTATCATCTATGAACGCCTATTGAACCAACTATATAGGTTTGTGGTTGTTTGAATAGATCTTAGTCAAGTAATGATTGAGAAACATATTCAAACTTAGTCGTATGAAGTCTTCATGCGAATGTGCCATGCTAATGGATCATACGCATGAATACTTCATGCTAATGGACCAGTCGCATGACTGAACCAGGAGACTAGATCAGTCACATGATTGAGACATACGGATGACTCAATCGCATGACTGAACCCTCAGTCGTGTGATTGACTCAGTAGCATGCTTTAGTTGCATGACTGATCATGCTAATGGTCCAGTCGTATGATGACTACTAACCCTAACCTATAAATAACACTTAATTCGTGGAAAAACGTAACACTTTGAAGAATTCGACTCCTACTCGTACCCTAGCCGTCCAGAACGTCCAAGAAAGCCAGTCCAAGTTCATAAATCATTCTTAATCGATTCCTATTTGTTCTTAATGTTTAGTTTATTCTTATATCAATCAGGTTAATGTTCTCACTGATTGGATCGCCAATCAAATAGGATTCCGCACTATTTGAGTTGGTATACACGTAGATCAATTAGTACTCCGTCCAGTACATGGTCCCTAACAAGTGGTATGAGAACTTTGGCTCTTGATTTACGTGTGATTCAATCTATTTTGATATAAAAATCGTGTTTTTCACGAAAAAACGCAATCTTTTGTGTCAAACGGTGTTTTGACGTCTCCAGGTCAAAAAGTTAATGTTTTCCGGCATACGACAATTAGGGTTAGTGAGAAATTCGTGTTTTTGCATCAAAATACCTTAAACCTTCGAATTCTCAAGATTCAGCGGCTTCAGTCGCACGATTGACTCAATCGCACGACTAAATCCATACGCTTGTCTTATACGCACGATTGGACTCAGTCGTTCATCCATACGTACGACTGAATTGCCTAGTCGCATTGTTCATTCGCACCTATCCATTCACACGAGTGAGCCATCCGCAATGGTTCATTCGAACGTCTGAGCCATCTACATTGGTCAATCGCACGAACTGTCCAATCGCACACCTTCATTCGCACAAGTAAAACAGTTTTGTTCTAAAGACCAAAGTCAAAAGTAATGGAGGATCAATATTCAGCGTTCACGGGAAGGGATTCTAGGATTCAAATTTGTTGCTTCTAGAAAATGAAGTGGGAAATCATAACAAGCCCCCTAAGCTAATAACATAGATGATTATCCATAATGGAAGCAAGGTTTTGAGATTTACTTAAATAGAGTAGATCCCAATTTGTGGGAGTCGATAGAGACAGGATATAGCATGCCTGTAGGTGCAGATGGAGTCAAACTTACCTTAGGCGGTATGACTGATGGCCAAAAGGAAAAGTACAATGCAGAGAAGAAAGTATATGCATTGCTAACTCAGTCAATTCCTAAGGACATCTTCCATCAATTTCTTGAGAACAAGCAAGCTAAGAAGCTGTGGGATGCATTAGAAAAGAGGTATGAAGGAAATGCATCGTTAAAAGCTCTAAAGGCTAAAGCGTTGAAGAAGGAGTTTGACAACTTCTCGTCAATGGGAAAGGAGAGCTTGGACGACGCCATTGATCGGTTCTACCATTTGATGAGTGAGCTACACACTCATTGAGTCACCACATCTATGGAAGATAAAGTTTCAAACTTTGCAGATGGGATGCCAGAGAAGTGGGTTTCTTTTGTTTCCAACCTAAGACAGAATGATATGCTGGCGAAGTTAGATATCAACAACTTCATTCTGAAACTGAGAAAGGAAGAGTTGAGGATGAAGTATAGGGCCCAAAAGTCTTCATATGATTAGAATCCAACACTGTACAACTCAACTCCACAAGACAAAACTTCTAGAGCACCACTTCAAACGGCATTTATGTCGAGTTCGGCTGCTTCTTCTCAACCTACTATTTCAGGATCTGACACGTCAGGGTCGTCTTGTACCCAATACATAGGACCTGAAGCCAATGCTACAAAACTGAAGACCGAGAATCTTGAATGTGACAGTGGAGGTAGCAAAGGAACACATGGATCTCTTAGCAGCAGTCGTTCACTCTTATGATGGCCTAGTTGCTGGGAAGATTGGGAACTGCCATTGGCAGATGAGGACTACGAGTAGGTAGACGAGACAAAGCTAGAGAGAATGGACATCATGTGGGCCTTAGCAAGTGCGGTTCGGAGAGCTAAGAAGTTTTTCAAGAAGACTGGATAGAACTTGATTGCTACTAAGGATACAAATTTTGGTTTTGACAAAACCAAAGTTACCTGCTTGAACTATGGGGAAAGGGGCACTTCAAACGTGAATGTGTGAAGCCCAAGAAGACAGGAAATGGGAATCTATTCTTATCCTTCACTCGTCAGGATAAACCCACAAGCAGTCCTACTTCGTCGAGCAAGGATCCTAAAGCCTTGACTGCTCACGATGAAGAAGGACAAGATTAGAGCTTTCGGTTTGTGTCTTCGGGAGAATCCAACATTGCTAGTGTTGAGGATCTAGATGACGACTCAGCAAACGAATGTGATATTGCAGTAGAACTTGCACTGTCAAATATTGAAGAGACTGCAACTATGGTTGATCACCAATCTGAGGAAAGGACAAGTTCAACAAGTTCAGAATCACCAGAACCAGAAAAGTCAGACTTTGCTTTGATGGATGACTCACCTGCACCCTCTGAGGTAAGTTCCACTACTCAACTTTTTAATAATCATGCTTGTTCTGATTGTAATAAATTTAGGGAAGTATTGATTTGAAATTTGATAGGTTATTAGATCATAATGATAGCTTGGTAAAGGGCTTGCAACTGTGCACATAAGAAAATAGAGTTTTAAAACAAAATGAGCACAGTTATAAAGAAAAGATAGAACTTTTGAATAAACAACTTAGGGAAACTGAAGTTGTAGCTTTTAACCAGCTAATGACATTAAGTTCTATCTAAACTCCCTAGAAGACACTAAGAAACAAAGCAGTTTTGGAAGTAGAAGTAAATTCATTAAAACAAAAACTGCATAGTTGGACAAGTTCTTCTCGCATTGTCCAACACTTAGTGAGAGAACGCAACAATAGGGAGGGTCCGGGATATAAAGTGGTTCCACCATCACATGAGAAGTTGATGAATTCCAAAAGTAAACCAATAAATGATAACCCAATCAAGGATCATATGGTGTCCACTCCTCTTGTAAGTGATCCAGATTCCACATGTAAACCAAATGAATCCGGTACTAAACAAAAGGATGCCACTTCAAAATCAAAAGGTAAAATGCCTTGTGTTAATCTGGATGAACAATTTGAAAAGGTTTGTATAAACTCTGGTTCAACCAAGTTTAATTCTGAACCTAAACAGACCAAACATGTTAACCAATCATGCGTATCATGTCTAAGTCCAAGTAAACAAAAAAGTAAAGATGTTAATAACGTTCAAACAATTAGTTTTGTTAAACAAGTTAAACCATTAAAAGGATGGCTAAGCCCAAACTAATAAAGTCACACGTGTGTCACACACTCTCCATAGAAACAGTTACACCAACATATCGATAGTAGATCTTGCTACAACTATGGAAAGTATGGTCACATCGCGTCTTACTGTCCTTATTCTCAGACACCAAAGAAAAAGGTTGAACTTTATGACACTAAAGCGAGCTCTTCCAAAAGAAGCTCCATGACTCCACCAAAAGAGTCAGTGAACCTAAAGTTCAACCCACCAGCCAGTCGCCTGTTTATCACAAACAGGCCTTACATAAAACTGGTTTATGGAAAGAAAAGTCCATCCCTGGATCTGATAATGAGAACAAGAAGATGAAGGATCTTCCCTCACCCTCTAATGGACAATGGGTGGAATTTATGATGTGTGATGCCTCTAGGACACCCAAGCCGGTTAAGGCTTAGGTTTCTAACCTTAACTAGTGTTTTCAATTGAATGTGTAGGGTGTTCACTATAGTGCTGAAACAAACACTTGGATTGTAGATAGCGGAGCATCCAGGTACATGACTGGGAACCGGGCACTCGTGTCAAACGTTAAACAAATCAAAGGAGGTCATGTTTTAATTGCTGGAAACAAAGGAGGGTACATCACAACAAAAGGGGAAGTAGGGAACCAGAAAGTGAATTTGACAAGGTAAACTATGTTCAACAACTTCAAAATAACTTGCTTTCGGTTTCCCAAATATATGACAAGGGATTTAAGGTAGTTTTCGACAATAAGAAGTTCTATGTTCTAAAAAATGATATGTGATTCCAGAGGACCAAGTCTTAATGTCAGCCTCAAGATATAATGACCTTTACATCTTGGATCTATCAAAGGCCTCTACAACAGATCATCAAGTTTAGTGCTTCTTGTCAAAAGCTACTGAGAAGGATTCTATCTCCTGACATAGGAGAATGGGGCATATCAATCCACGAAAGATGAACCACTTGATCCAGAATGATCTAGTGCGAGGAGTAACGTCAAAACTTCCAACTCTCGGATTTTTATGTTGCCTGCAAGAAAGGCAAACAGACTAAGAAGTCTCATCAGGCAAAGAAAGTTAATTCCATAGAACTGCCTCTTGAGCTTCTTCACATGGATATGTTTGGTCTAGTCAGTACAAGAAGCATCGCACGCGACTTGTACTACTATGTAGTTACAGATGACTACTCAAGATTCTCTTGGGTGATGTTTCTCAAATCAAAATTAGAAACATTTGTGACATTCAAAGAGTTAGTAACTACACTGGAATCTCTCTACAAGCTAAAGGTAGACAGGTCCGCTCAGACAACGGACGACATAGTTCAAGAACCAATGGATGGAGGCATTCTACAAAGAAAAGGAATTGTACGTCAGTTCACATCCGCCTACACTCCATAGATGAACGGGGTTGCTGAAAGGAAAAACAGAAGCTTGATAGAGACTGCCAGGATGATGTTAGCAGACTCGAAACTGCCTATCCAATTCTGGAACGAGGCAGTGGCAAATGCATGTTACACCTTGAATCGAGTCTTGGTGATTAAGCAACATGGAAAATATGTTACGAGCTACTACAATGACGTAAACCTAATCTGGAGTACCTCGAACAGTTTGGAGCACCATGTATATTGCTAAAGAAAACTCAAGAAGGTAAGTTTAGCGAGAAGGCTGAAGAGGGAATCTTTCTAGGATACAACATACCGAATAAGAGAGTTTACAAAACTCAACGGGTCAAGTAGAAGTGTGGTGTAATGTCAACGTTCAGAGATACACCACCCCTCCTGCTGGAAAAGGACCCGCATTCTTTTTCGACTATGATAGATTCTTTAAGTCCTTCAACATCCCTCTCTCCACTTCTGTAGATGAGTTAGCAACCAAAATGATGTATGATGTCTTAAGCACACCAACACAGACTCTACAATATCTGGTTCACAAGGTGAGTTGCCTAGTCATCAGGGGGAGCACTCGAGGTAAGTGACTCCTCCTCTAAGGATGAAGTCGTGGCTATGATCAGAACGATCAGGAGGAACAGTTCCTACTTCTGCAAGTCCACAAGCATCTGACGTTGATGCCTCTGAGTCTTCGGAACCTCACACTCCTACTGCCTCAGATACGGAACCAAACATTCATAATCTTGATTTTAAGGTAGTTGTTCCCGCCACTCCTGGATCACGCCTAAATGTCTATCATCCTTTGGGCAATGTCATTGGGGATGTCAGATCAGGAGTTCAGACAAGAAATCAGCTGTATTCCGTTGATTATGCCTCGGTAATGGAAAAGGGTATCTTCACGATGGTGCATACCGCTGTTTTGTGTCTCAGTTTGAGCCAAAATACGTCAGTGAAGCCCGAAATGATGAGGCATGGGTGAGTGCCATGCAAGAAGAACTTCTTCAGTTTAAGAAGTTAGGTGTATGAACACTGGTAGATAGATCTAAAGGTGCTAAGGTCATTGACACCAAGTGGGTCTTGAAATGTAAGAAAGATGACCAAGGAGTCATAATCAGGAACAAAGCTCAACTTGTAGTTCAAGGATTTTGACAAGTCGAGGGAATTGATTACAATGAAGTATTTGCACCTGTGGAGAGAACGGAAGCCATCTTTATCTTCCTAGCCTATGCCTCTTATATGAAATTAAAGTCTATCAACGTAAAGAGTGCATTTCTTCATGGTGAAATCCGGGAAACAGTGTATGTCAGTCAACCCGAAGGATTTGAGGATCTATATCATCAGGATAGAGTTTACAACCTGGATAAGGCTCTCTATAGGCTTTATCAAGCCCCAAGAGCGTGGTATGAAAAACTCTCAACTCACCTTGTGAAACACGGATTTCACAGAGGTGTAATTGACTATACACTGTTCATCAAAGAAAAGGATGGTGATCTGCTGCTTGTTCAAATTTATGTTGATAACATAATCTTCGATTCCAAGAATGAAGACTTATGTAAAGAATTTGAAGCAGTCATGATGGCAGAATTTGAAATGAGTGCCATGGGAGAGATGAAGTTTTTTCCCAGGTTACAGGTGGATCAAACACCAAATGGGATATTTCTACATCAGACCAAGTATGTAGGGGATATTTTCAGTCGGTTTGACATGGAGAATGCTTCTACAGCTGGGACTCCACTTGCTACAAACCATGATGTAGCACTCAACGAGAATGGTGATCTGTTTGATGCCACCATGTACCGAGGAATGATTGGATCCCTCATGTACCTCACTTCCTCAAGACCTGATATCATGTACGCGACATGTCTTTGTTCAAGATATCAGGCAAAACCGAAAGTTAACCATCTTATAGGGGTCAAGAGGATATTTCGTTATCTGAAGGGTACACCAACACTTTGGTTGTGGTATCCTCATGATGATGATTTTGAGCTTACCGCGTACCGTGACTCGGATTATGGCGGCTGCAAGATGAACTACAAATTCACCTCAGCAGGTTGTCAATTCTTTGGGAGAAGATTAGTCAAGTGGCAGTGTAAGAAGCAGAGATCAGTTGCGTTGTCAACTTGCGAAGCTGAATATGTTGCTGCGGCAAGCTGCTGCTCTCAATTCATCTGGATTCACAGCAGATGCGAGACTACGGTTTGAAATTTTCTAACACCCCTATATTTGTTGATAATTCTGCTGCAATAGCCGTTACTAAAAATCCTGTCCAACATCGTAAGTCCAAACACATCGGAATTAAATATCACTTTATACGTGATTGTTTTGAAAAGAATCTAATCGATGTTGTTAAAATAAATACGGATTTCCAACCTGCTGACCTCTACACAAAAGCCTATGATAAACCACGTTTTCTATATCTGTTAGTGGTCAACGACGTTAAAAAGAAAAGTGAGGTAATTCCAAAAGATGAACATGTTTAGTCCAATGAGTCAAGTCCGTTTTTATTTTATTTTCTTTTTATTATTATTTTATTTTAGTTTATTTTATTCAATTAATTTTGGTGTTTTTTTTGCTATTTCCTCGCCTATGAAAATCCTAAAAAACGTAAATCATTTATGGTTTTAGAATTTTAGGGGGAGAATAGGTTAAGTTACTATTAATAAAACACGAGGGAGGAGGACAGACAAGCTGATAGAATGAGATCGGATCTATAAAACTGATTTAACGACTATGGAAAATGATAGTACACAAGAACAAAGCATTTGGGACCTTAAAAGATTAAATTGAATTAGATGCGAAATTCAAAGTATAATTCTTAGAAGTCTGAGCAATATAAAAGGAAAAATGATAGTAAAACTAGCTGCTACTAAGGTAACACGGAGAAAGTAGACCTAGAGGTTGCTAGACCATTAGATGATGTGTCGGTAGATTCAACACAATAGATAAGTAGACCTCGTTGGTGATCTCAAGATCAAACTAAGTTGTTCAACAAGTTATGGGTTATCATCTTATCCTTGGTTAACACAATCAACAGAGTTCCAATAAGGGGTGACGAGCAAAATAAACGCCACAAATGTGTGCGGATGACCAAAATATGAGCAAAGCACATGATGAAAAATGCAAAAAGCAATCAAACAAATAATCTATGTTATTGGTGCGATATGTGCAAAAATAATAAAATTGCTCAAATAAGAAGATAGGTTATGTGCCTCTCTGTTGTGCGGTGGCACTGACCTGAGGAAAAGCATAACCTATATATTCTAGAATTCATTGTTGTTTGCCGCCTCTCTGCTGTGTGGTAGCACTGACCTAAGGCTTGGCTTCTCTTTGAAAGCTCTAGGAATAGTTTCTTCTTTTCAAAATACCCGTAGACCGCTTAAAAATCTCCTGAGGAATGTTGATTACCATATAAGCATGGGATCCACAAATTCTTGTTGAAATAATTTAACCTAATGTATCACCAATCTGTGTCAAAAGTCTGTGTATGGGTTTAAGTGGACAAGTATACTGACAATCATCGTAGCTACAATTCTTGAAAGTCCAAATCAATGTGTGCGTCTTATAGTACCAGCATGATTTCCTAAATTTGCTAATGACTCTCGACGAAAACAAGAACTTAGCATCAAATGATTTTGGTAACACGTCCTGAATAAGTTGATTACCTGTATGATTCCATAATGAATCATTCCACTTATGGTCAAAATAACTTGAAGCTGCCTGTTCAAGAAATAAATCTATTAGATTTCTATCTTAGGATTTCCACCTCACACAAAATCACAAAAACATTTTTAGTTTTGTCTTTTAATGTTAGCTCTTTTGTCTTGTTTTAACTTTTAGTCAATTTAGTGTTATATGTCAGACTATTTCGTGGAATTCAATCAGGGATTTAATTACTTAAAAAGGGTCACGTCTGAGGTGACCAAACATGTTTTCAATGTTAAATGGGTCACGTCTGAGGTGACAAAATGTGTTTTGTTTAAAAGGATCACGACTGAGGTGATCAAAAGTTTTCAAAGTTAAAACGATCATGTCTGAGATGATCGAATGCTCAAAATGTTTAATCAAAGTTAAAAGGCATTAAATGTCAAATGGTCATAAAGTCAAAGTCATGAATATGATCCATTCGCATGACTGGACCATGAGTATGGACCAGTCGTACAATTGGACCATACTTATGCACTAGACAACCGAATGGAGCATGAGTATGAACCATTTACAGGAATGGCTTACTAGATTGAGCCAGTCGCCTGAATGGAGTTGTCCGAATGAGTCAGTCGCCTGACTGAAACCTAGTCAGTCGACTGAATGTGATCGACTGAACCAGTCGCACGACTAAGATCCAATCGCCCGAATGAAAAGCGCGAATGGATCCAGTCGCCCGATTGAAACCAGATTCAGTATTAATAGGGCTATAGTCGATGCATATACTCAGCACTCCTCATTCGCCATAAAATCGCCTATAGTGCCGTTACTCTGCCAAATTTTCTTTTGACCTTGGTTGACTTCAAATTGCTGTATTCTGACAATTACTGGTGTTTATACAAGTACAATGCGGTGCAATCTACCCAAATCATAGTCGATTTGTGCCCTAAATTAATGAATTCGGCCTAACATAGAACCGAGACATAATTGGACTAATAAACTAATAAAACTAAGTAAGGTGCTAAGTAGGATAATTGCAAGTCAAATGAGCCAAACCATGATGTCTAATATTAAGATTTGCTCAAAGTTTGAATTTCAATGGAATAGACAGCCTGTCATGCAATTATTCACCCTAATGAACTTCAATCACACGACTGAGCTAGGCGAATGACTCGGTCGGCCAATTAAACGAGGCGTACGAGCTCAGTCGCCCGAATGAACCCAGTCGTAGGCTCAGTCACCTGATTGAACTCGGTCGCTGAATTAGTCGCCTGATTGAACTCAATCGCATGATAAGTCAACCGAATGAACATAGTCGTATGGTTCAATCGCACGATTAAACCAGAATGATCTCAAATAGTTTAGAGTGAATTGCAATCTGTTATGTGCTGATCTGATAAATACGTGTCTTGTGGTACAGATTTATGGCAGATCGGTGGACCATCAACACCAAGCACAATATTTGTGCTCATTTGGACGCCACCACTCGAAACGCTGTCAAGTTTTCTGGAATCATTGCTTTTCTCAAGAGATCAAGGATACACAGAGCGATATCTACACCATGCACTCCCTACAGGTCTATATAGTAGGCCTTCTGGGAGGGGGCATCAGTTGACCGATCTAGTGAGCCCTACTGCATTCGGAGCACCATCTTGGGCAAGAGATAGAGGTGATAGCGACGGACCTTCGACGTGTACTGGACCTGGGTGATGATGGTGCTCACCCAACCAGGTTACACCCGCTTATTGTGAGAGGATGTTTTCTCAGGATGAAGTACTCTAGGGACATCAATGTAGTGTGCTAAACAAAAGCAACACCTGTGTCCAGTTCAAGTACTTAGCACATGTCATCCTCAGTGCATTGCATCAAGAAGGGGTGGATTTGATGACTTACTGACCAAACCAGATCCAGAGTGCCTACGTGGAACTAGCTGAATCACCCCTTCAGCTTCTCCAACATGATATTTGCATACCTGATCGAGAACCTTAAGGCCAAAGGCAAAGAAGGCTTCTGTATGTACCCAAGATTCTTATAGATGATTATAGATGAGAAGCTTCCTTCGCTACCCAAGGAGAGCCACGATACGGTATCTCTCGAGATTATGGATGACACAACTCTCGGGAGAATGAAGGTCTACATGGGAAGCAAGTCAAACCCCCTGTGGAGACTGTTCGGGCACCTGGCCTGAGAGGATTACATGGGCACGAGGAGGAGAGTGAGTCAGATGTTGAGCAAATTGCTCTTCCATCTGATGACTCCGTTGATGATGACCATGGCACGAGTGGAGACTCTGGCCCCTCCTGCTTCTAGGGCCACCACTACACATGTTACACCTCCACCACCCACTCATGGAGATGCCACCACCGCTAGTTTCCATCAGGATTTTTGCCTTCCTGATGAGGAGGAGGAGAGTGATGAGGAGCCACTGACCAGGACAGTGGGCAACAGGGTGGTTGCCACCGATCGAGTTATTCGGGAGGTTGGAGGACGCCCTAGCGAGTCTGGGGAGAATGCAGCAGATCCCAGTTACACACCTGATGAGCCCAGCAGCATCCCAGGGGGAGCATCCACCTCAAGGGGCATGAGGAGAAAAAGGATGGCTCAGCCCCATGGGATGAAGTTAAGAGGAGGAGGATGACATTCATTACTACCACCACCACTACCACCATTCCACCCACCACCACTACTACCGCTCCACCATCACCACTACCACCATTCAACCACTACCACAACCACAACTACCATCACCACTACTACCACCTCACCCACCATCACTACCACAACCACTCCACCACCTATCTACACCACTTCCACCACAACTACAGCTTACCCATCACCTCCAGCCACCAAGCTGGCCCCTCATCCCATACCACATTCACCACTGATCACCTTTACCTCCAAGTAGGGTAGAGGAACAACTGTTGACACTAAATCGTATGGTGCTGAAGCTGTTAGCTGCCGACGACGAGAAGACTGCACAGCTACGACAACTGATGGAGCTAACTGCTGCACAATCACAGCAGATCTCTCAGCAGGTAGAGGAGATCACCCAACTCAAAGAGCATAAAGCCGAATCAGCAAAGAAGATTGAAGAGTTGGAGTCATCTAACAGATCTATCATGCTCAAGCTTAAAGGATCCAAAGAAGAGCCTCTAAAGATCAGAGAAGGTGATGACGATGGTGATGATGATAATGAAGAGGATGATGATGAAGAGGATGAGGATGACACAGAGGATGGAGGAGATGATGACGAAGGAGGAGATCCATCTGCTTCGGGTCCCCAAGAAGCTAGTAAGAGGCGGACCAAAAAGAATCAAGAGTAGGGTGCCTCGACATCAGCCCCGACAGCAGAGGAACACATGATTCAGGACAAACGTAATGCATAGATGTTTTATGTAATTTAAATAATGTGTAATTGATTGTATTAAACTTATGTGCATGAATTTTTATGTATATATTTAATGTTTACTGTCTTGATTATGTACTGATGAATGATGTGTTACATATTTTAAATCAAACAGATCCACAATATCAATGAGATGAATACGATGTTGCTCCGCTTCAGCAGATCAAGTCTCAACTCATAATGATACTTGATCTGCAAGGGACTGTCAGGAGGTCAGTAAGCTATTCTCCCGAAGAAAGAAGGAGAAATTATTCACAACCTCACTGATGAGCAACTCGCAGAAATGTTCCGGTTAAACCCGGATGAATTGGTTAAGGATGCACCTACCGTCGATGTTGCTAGTGATGACGAGCTCAACAATGTTGATGAGATAGAGATTGAAGACATCACATCACAGCACTATCCGAAATATAATGATCGAGAGGGAAATGTGGTTCCTAATTTTGGAGACACACTCGACACTGATATGCATGTAAATTGGATACGATGGAGAGAGAGAACTAAGAAATTAGAAAGCCAAGCCCAAGCCTCTGACGTTGATGTTGAGAACAAAAAGGCTGAATGGGCGGCTTGTTTTGCAGAGAAGAGATCGTGCCCAATGCACAGCGCCAAAGCCAAGTGCCTACGCCAAGCTCTATAAAGTAAATAAGCATCTAAAGGTGTCTGGCAAGATTATAGCGTGGGCTTACTTTGACGATCTTAATGTATATGCTGTGAAGAGGAGAAGGGAATCGAGTACTTTAGATTTCCACATGATCTGAAGACTCTCCCTGGTTTTGAGCTCAACCAGTTGGCACACCTGAACCTGCTGTATGCTAACCCCAGGAAGATGTCAGGCTGGTTTGAAGCTGTGTTGAAGAAAGAATACCACACACGATGGGTTAATTTCAAGACTCAACAACCTACGAGGTACATTCGAAGGTCAGAGGTAGACCCAAGGACCGGGAAACCCAAAGTGGTGCTGAAGTGGAGTCCTTCGCGTACTATCTCAAAGATCCCCATGAAGAAAATGCCACAGGACTTCACTCCCCACTTCAAGTGGTGGTATTATTACTGAGGAACAGGAGAAGCGGTCATAGTATTACAGAAAGAGCACCAAATGGAGACCATCCGGGTATTTGACCCAATGTGGCTAACCAACCTGTCAGCTAGTGATGTTTATACTTTATACAGGTGGCCATTATTCTATGATCCGCAGGATATTATGCAGGCCCTCCAATTTCAGAATGTGATAAGACTCTTCTTTGCATTCGAGATACATGCTGGAGTCACAATCGAGGAGAGGCATAAGAAGTTTGACGAGCTAATGAAGGATGCCAGACGATGAAGGAAACTAGGTCCAAGGGGGAGTTTGTTGATCCATATGTACCTAGTTTACGAACTTAATGTAATATGTCTGTCATGTCCTAAATGTAATGAAACGAATGAAACATAATATATGGTTGTTGATCTTAATGTTTAATGTTTCATTGTATGTTTTAATGTTTATTATTTATGAATGCCTATTGAACCAACTATATAGGTTTGTGGTTGTTTAAATAGATCTTAGTCAAGTAATGATTGAGAAACATATTCAAACTTATTCGTATGAAGTCTTCATGCGAATCGGCCATGCAAATGGATCATACGCATGAATACTTCATGCTAATAGACCATTCGCACGACTGAACCAGGAGAATGGATCAGTCGTACGACTGAGACATATGGATGACTCAGTCGCACAACTGAACCCTCAGTCATGTGATTGACTCAGTCGCATGCTTTAGTTGCACGACTGAACCATGCTAATGGTCCAGTCGTATGATTGACTAACCCTAATCTATAAATACCACTTAATTCAAGAAAAAATGTAACACTTTGAAGAATTTGACTCCTACTCGTACCCTAGCCGTCCAGAACGTCCAAGAAAGCCATTCCAAGTTCATAGATCGTTCTTGATTGATTCCTATTTGTTCTTAATGTTTAGTTTATTTATATCGATCAGGTTAACGTTCTCACTGATTGGATCGCCAATCAAATAGGATTCCGCACTATTTGAGTTGGTATACACGTAGATCAGTTAGTACTCCGTCCAGTACACGGTCCCTATCATGAATAAGGTATGATCAATCTTCCTTGCGTATATCCATGTTAGAGCAAGTGTTGTGAGATTCTTAGGGCTTGATGTAGACCATATAGAGCTTTGCTAAGCTTGGACACACGATGAGGAAATTTAGCATCTTCAAAACCTTGAGGTTGCTTAACATACACATCATCGGTGATTGGTCCATAAAAAAATGCACCCTTAACATCCATTTGATACACTTTGAATTTCATATAAGAAGCATATGTCGGGAAGACCTGAATTGCTTCTAGTCTTGAAACTAGAGCAAATACTTCATCATAATCTATTCCTTCCTCCTGAGTGTATCCTTGAGCTACTAATCGAGATTTGTTTCGAATCATAATTCCTCTGTCATCTGATTTGTTTCTGAATAACCATTTTGTCCCAGTGGCATTTTCTCCTTTAGGTAAATCCACTAGATTCCACACTTCTTGTTTTCTGAATTGTAATAATTCCTCTTGCATTGCTTTAATCCAACTGTTTTCTTCAAAGCCTCTTTAATATTTTTAGGGACCATTTGAGAAAGAAAACATGAGTACAAACAAGTATTTGCTTGTTTAGAGTGATGTCTCATTGTTCTTCATCATTAAAGGACCAATAATCTAAGAGATAGGATGTATCTTGTGAATGCGAGTAGTTGGAATCTCTTCTTGTTGAATATTCACATCAAGATTAAATTGGTTCAGTTTGAAGAGATGTTGCAATAGAGTTGAGGAATGAGGAATACTATTTGGAACTTGAGTTGGAGAATTGACAAGGTAATCGAACTTGTCATTCACATCTATATCTCCAGATATAGATGAAGTTCCAGACTCAGGATGGTGAATTTCTGGACCATCATTAGGAAGAGGTTGAGAATTATCAGAATCTTCAGGAACTTGATGATGCTTAAGATTTTGTTGCTCAAGATTCTCTATAGAGAATATAGAATCTCATGCAAAAGAGAAAAATGGATAATCTGGACTTGAATCATCCATATCGTCTGAATCAGAATCTTCACTAAAAGTTCCCAGATCTCCTGCTTTTTTCCTATTAGCTCATGAAGATTCAAACAAATTAGTATTAAATGAGTTTGTTCATGAATCTAAATCAAATAACAACTTTGGACCATTTGCAACTGATGGAAAAGAGTTTCAAGGAATTTAACATTGAACGTTTCAATGATAACATGCGTTAGAGTTATAAACTCTGTATGCTTTTGAAGCGGATGAATATCCAAGAAAGAATCCATGATTAGATTTTGAATCATTTGAATTTAAAATCAATACAGGACATCCAAAATATTTAAGAAAATCAATATTGGGTTTCCTACCAAACATCAACTCATAAGGAGTTTTCTGTTTGTCCTTAACCAACAAAGTGTTATTTTGAATAAAACAAGCAGTTGATATTGCTTCATTCCATAATGAGATAGGAATCATTGCATTAGCTAACATTGCTCAAGCAGCTTCAATCAAAGTTCCGTTCTTCCTTCTACAACTCTGTTTTGTTGTGGAGTTCGAGGAGCACTAAACTGATGAGCTATTCCCTTTTCTGCACAAAAATTGTCAATATTAGCATTTTTATATTCGGTTCCATTATCACTTATGATTATTTTAACTTTTTGATCTAACTGATTTTCCACTTTAATAATAAATTCTTTTAAAAGATCAGCTGTTTCAGATTTTGAATGAAGAAAGAAAACCCAAGTAAATCGTGTATAATCATCAATGATGACTAAACAGTACAATTTTTTTGTTACTCTGTATGTTTACAGGACCAAAAAGATCCATATGTAACATTGTAACGGTTTTGAATTTGAGTTAATTTGTTTGGTCTTATAAGACGCTATACGTTGTTATCCTTTCAAGCATGCTTTGTAGAGGCCAGAAGTTGAAAACTTCTTTGAAGGAAAACCAATAACATGGTTTCCTACTGCAAGCTTGTTCATGTTCTTGAAATTTGAGTGACCGAGACATCTATTCCAAAGCTGGTTTTCATCATTAGATGCTCTATCAATGAGGCAGGTTGTTTCTGTAGAGGGATCAACTTGTGACATATCTAGTTTGTAAATATCTCTGTCACGCACAACTTTGACAACAACCCATTCTTTGCTGATTTGAAACCCTGGCTTTAAAATATAACAGAAAGAATCATCAAATAAAGTAGAGTAAGATTTATCGCATATTTGTGAGACACTCAAAAGATTGAAATTTAATTGTTCACAAAAGTTGACTTTGTCAAAAATTATTATTCCGTTAGATGCCGTTCCTTCACTGGTTATCTTTCCTCTGGAATCTCCACCAAATACAACATGAGTGCTATCTTTTTGTTTAAAATCTTGAATAAAAGCTTGATTGTCTGTCATGTGCCGGCTACACTCACTGTCAAATTACCATGTGTATACTGGTCTCTGTGGGCATACCTGCATGCAAGAAAATTTAAGAAGAATTAGTATCCTAAGCCGAGATGGTCTTGGGCTTTCTAAATTTATCAATAATGGTAAACTGTTTGAAATGCAGTTTGTTTACGTCATGTTTATTTTGAACTTTGTGATTTTCAAATATTCTTTTGAAAACAGTTTGATTATCTTTTTTTTGTTTTCAAAACAGTAAATCTGTTTTCAAGCTCATTATCAAGAAATTGGAACCATTATTTGAAACATTAAAAGATGTTTTCTTGTTATATGTTTCATTGTTTATTCACACTGAGCATGAAATAAATTTTCTTTGATCATACTGTTGTGATCTGATACAAAATGTCATAGTCTGAATTAATTCTTCTAGATGATCTCAAACCTAGAGAAGGTGATTTTGTTAGATTTTGATATCCATTATAATGATTTCTTTGAAACTTTGGATTAGGATATCCTTGATTGTCATAAACCTTTCTAGGTGAGTTTTTCTTGAAGAAACAATCATCTGTATTGTGATTTCTTTCATCACATAAAGCACAGTATTTGTTGAAATAATAATCAACTGTGTTGTGATTGTCATATCACATATGTGACAGTATTTGTTGAAGTGACACTGAGAAATGTTATGATTATACATGTCACATATATCACAGTATTTTTGAGGTTTTTGAAATAACATTTGCTTAATCATTAAAGTAGATGCTACATCTGATCCTTGTTTGATTTTAGGAGTGGTCTGATTAAGCTTTTGTTTTGTCTGTGTGAGTTTGGTCTTTTCATATTTGGATTTGTCTTTTTAACATGTTCACCGTTCTTTAACTCCTTAGATAAAAATCTCTTTGGACCTGAGCCTGTTTTCATATCAGAGTGAGATTTGATCTTAGGTTTTATTATTGTTTCAGATATGGTGTTCATGTCAAATGTTGCTGCTGACACAAACTTCACAGGTTTAATTTGACTTGTTTTGTTTATTGGGTCAGACTTTTTAGGAGTTGGTTTTCTTCTCCTTGGATTTCTTGATGATTTCTTAGAAATTTGTGTCTTAATTGAATCTTGAGAAGATTCATTTTCATACTTTTTGATTTGAGTTAAATCATTTGAGCTTGAATCATCATCACATGAAGTGTCATTGTTCTTGACATTTGTCTTTCAATTTAAGCTTGATCTCATTTGCTTTTTCAATTTCTTGATTAGTTTGGCACTTCTCAATGACACATTCACTTATTGGAACGGATGACTTTTTTTCTTTAGACGAGGTTCATATGATTTTATTTTAATTGGATGACCATTTTTAATCTTTTCCGTGTCATTTTCCTCGAATACTTGAATATTTACTTTTCAATTTCACTTTGAGCAGTTCTTGATCATTCTTCTTTTTCTCTTGAAATTCTTTAAGTTTGGCTTGTTCAACCTGTTCAAAACATTCTTTTGTGCATAGTTTTTCTCTTACTTTAGTTGGAATTCCAGGATACGAATTTGAGGACTAAGTGTCAGAAGCAGATTTTACAACCTTTGGTTGTTCAGACTTTGCCATGAGTGCAACTTCTTCCTCCTTTGGATCTGACTTGTCACTCCAGTCATAGTCTGTCTCATTTTCTGATTCATTAGATTTTAGATCCTTGTCTTCAGACTATTCTTCATTTATTTGTGAAATCAATGCTAAACCTGAAACAAGATCAGAAGTAAATTGTTCAGCATATGCACTCCAGTCATAACCATCTTTTATGCTTACAACTAGTGCTTTCTTTGGTTCTTTAGCTGATTTTTGTTCATCTTTTAATTTAGGCATAGGCAGACTCTAATATGGTTTTGGAATGTCTTTTGAGTCTAATGCTAATGTCTTTGATTATTTGAACTGCTTTGGCCATTTCCATTTTGAGTTCTTGGAACTTTACATTCTCTTGAGAAATGACCATAGCTATTGTAGTTGAAACATCTTGATTTTGACTTGTCAAAACTAACTATTTTGATGGCACTAGGTGTAGCACCCGACTATTTTTTTTAGACAAGAAAGAAGAATAAAGTGAAGAAAAAGGAAGAAAATAAATAAAACCAAGTCTAGAGGTAAAAAGTGTCCAAAATGATAAAATGTTTGAAAAGTGGGTGTAAAAGGTGGTATGGCCGCCCATATGTCACATACACCACTGATCTTTGGGTTTAGAGAGAGAGAGAGAGTAGCTGGGAGCAGCAAATTCTCAGTTTTGAAGGAAGAACAGGAAAGAATTCGAACTCAAGGTAAGAATTCATGTTTTTATGGTGTTCTTAACCGGTCATGTCCTCGGGTCTATGCGTATGTGAGTTTATATATGTTTGGGTATGTTTTTAGTGGGTTTCTAGGCGGTTGGATTCAATTTGCAAATGAGTTTGGAAGAAGCCATACTCAAGAGCTGCAAAGGTGAGTTCTAGGACGCCTCTTTTACCTGTTTTAACTGATTTTGGGGCTGGAAATGCATGAATGTATGTTTTCACTAAACTGGGTTTCGGATCCGTATGTTTGAATGTGTGTATGATGACGCTATGTTATGATGTGTGACTATGTTCATGCTTGATGATGTTTCTAAGACTTAGGATGTATGATTTAAGCTTAGAACGTGATGAACGGTGAGTTGAAATTGAAATCCGATGTTTAAGGCTCATATGTTAAGTTTTAGAATCTGCATAAGTGTTGAAAAGTTAATACGGATGAGTAATGGGAAGAAATGCGGATGAACAGTTAATGCGGATGAGTATTAACTGCTAAGTAAGTAAAGACGGATGAACAGTTAATGCGGATGAGGTCAATGCGGATGAGCATTGACTAAGTATGGAAATGCGGATGAAGTAAGTCAATGCGGATGAAGTAAGTCAATGCGGATGACGTAAGTCAATGTGGATGGGGTAAGTCAATGTGGATAAAAGTCAATGCAGATGAACATTGATTAAGACTGAGAAATGCGGATGAATATTGACTAAGGGGAAATGCAGATGAGTAAGGCCAATGCGGATGAACAAATGCGGATGAAGTAAGATTATTGTGAATGAACTATAGCAAATGTGGATGAACTATAGCAAATGCGGATGAACTATAGGAAATGCGGATAAACACTTAGACTTTCCTGACTTTCTGAAAAAAGAAAAATGTAGGCTTTGACTTGAGATGTTCCTGGGGATTCATGTAAGTTTACTTTTGAGGTCATAGATGTTAAGATGGGCATGTAATAATGTGTGATTGATGCATATGCATAATGATTATGTATGGTGTTGTATGATTATACATGATGTATGTTATGAATGTATGACGATGCCCTGTATGATGATGATGACTGAATGTTATGTTCCTTGTGATGTATGTTTATCTTTCCGTGGCTTTACGTATTATGTTAATGAATGAACCGAAAGTATTATGTAACGTAAAGTGAAAGATAATGAAAGAGGAACATGACGAATGAATGCATGCATTAATGAACGAATGAATGTAAGAAGGCTTGCAAGCAAATGTATGGAGGTGCACACCCAATGAAGGTGTTAGCTCAACGGTGTGCGGGTTAGCTACCCCGAAGGATGCACATTGGGGTCCAATCTTTATGATTGACCATATGAATGGGATCCTTGCCGCTTGCCCTAGGTACTGGAGTCAGCTTCGTGCACAATGTTCGAGGTCTATGAAAGATCTCAGGCCCAGTTACCCGCTTCGTGCATAATGTTTGGGGTATAGCATATGGCAATGGTCCAGAATGAAAGAGAAAAGATAAATGGTGAATGTACTTGCCCTAAGTACTGGAGTCAGCTTTGTGCACAATGTTCGAGGTCTATAAAAGACCTCAGGCCCAGTTACCCGCTTCGTGCACAATTTTCGGGGTAATGTACATGTCACTGGAAGTAATGAACGAACGAATGAAAGTAAGAACGTATGAAAGAATAAAAGTTAATGAATGAATGATAAAGATAATAATGATATTATCTGTGTATACGTATGATTTATGATCGCATGAAAGTAAAGTATTGTTTTAGTATAAAACTAGAACTCACTCAGCAACGTTGACTTTTATGCATTTTCCAGTTGGCAGGTGAGCTTTGCTGAGGATGGCACGGAGCAGCTACTCGGCATTTTGAATGACATTCTTTTGTTGATGTTTTTGTATTGTAATGCAAACGAATGATGTTTTAAAATGAATGCTTGTATTAACTTGCAAAAGCATTTGAAATGATATGAAAAGTTAGTTTTATGTTTCCGCTGCAATGTTTTATGAATGATTAAATGTAAAGTATATGTTTGATGTGCGATGATTTACCAGCTGTAAGCGTCCTGGGAACGGGGCTTACAACTTGATATCAGAGCTAAATTTAAGTGAATTGGGTAAATATTTTCAAAAACCTAATCTTAAACTGAGAATGGGACGGAAAGGGAAGGGATGCCAATCTGAGTAGTTGCGTGCCATCAGGTATTTTTGTAAAGTTAACCGGTATTACATGCCCATGTTATGTGGTTGATGTGGCGCTGATAGATTTAGATACTAATATAGTCAGGATAGGTAATGCTTGGGGTATGAAGAGTAAAGTAAGTGGCTAATCACAACTGGCCACTGTAATTAGGGACATACTATACTTGACATAAACTGAGCTATTACCTTGAATGATTGTGTTGGTGTTTGAATCTTTCAGCGTGTGTGTGTGAGGATGGCCGGTGGTAGATCATCTAAAGCTTCATGTGGTGGTGGACATGGTGCTAAACACGGGTTACGAGAGGAAGGCCTAGGGCCAAAAAGGTGGTTCATGAAGAACCAGAAACCCCTCATCCGGAGGGTGGAGATGAGAGTGCTAACCTGAGAGCCTCAGTGAAGGAGGCGGTTGTGGAGGAAGTGCATCAAGTCATGCAGACGATCCTACCGTCTGCGGTGACTGAAGTCTTAAAGGCAGTTAGAGAGGGGGAGAGAGGGGAAGGAGTAGACCTACCGGCGAAAGAAGACAGCCCGAGACTGAGACGGTTCTGTCTGATGACGAAGACGAAGAGGGAGAAGAAGAGCCTGTGCACGAGGCAGCATGAGGCTATAACTACAGGGTGTTTATGAGATACAAGCCCCTACTTTTGATGGTAACGGCACTGCCACTGCTGCTCACTGGTGGGTGAGGGAAATGGAGGCTGTACTTGATATTAGCGAGTGGCGAGAGGACCAGAAGGTGAAGTTCGCTACCCACTCTTTTGTGGACTCAACTCTATGTTGGTGGGACAATATTGTCCAAGCTGAGGGCAATAGGGCCATTGGGAGAATGAGATGGTCCGAACTGAAAAAGTTGGTGATTGATGAGTTTTGTCCTCACCGGGAAATGGACAAGGTCGAGAGGGAGTTTTTGCAATTAGAGGCAGGAGCGATGACACACCAAGAGTACACCACAAAGTTCAATGAAATGGCACGTCTAGCGTCAGATCAAGTAACACCTCTGTCATGGAAGATTAAAAGGTACATCCGGGGATTGCCAGCGGACATTCGCACGCACATGATCGCCGTTCGATAAAGCACGTTTAGGTCAGCGGTGGATTTAGCAGGGAGATTGTATGATGAGAGGACTGTGGTGGTGGTGGCTGAAGGTAGTCGGAAGGGTGGAGGTGATAGAAACTGGAATGGGAAGAGGTTTGGTCGGGGTGGTGCCTCGACGAGTAACAAGAAGGCTCGAGTGGATGACCGCCGTGTATTCACATCTAGTGCAGGGTCGAAAAAGTGTGGAAAGTGTGGGAAGGAGCACGGTGGCGAGTGTAGATGGGGGTTGAATGTTTGTTTCAAGTGTGGGAAGCTGGTCATATGGCTAGAGACTGTGGAGGTATGAAGTGTTTCAACTGCAGGGAAAGTGGTCATATGAGTAGAGATTGTAAGAAGCCAAGAGCTGAGGTTCGGGGTGAAGAAAACTGGAGGTGAAGGACCAAGGGCGAGCGCCAGGGCATTCATGATGACACAGGAGGAAGCTAGGACGGACCCTGATGTCGTGTCCGGTACGTTTCTGGTGAACCAAACTTTAGCTTATGTGCTATTTATTCTGGTGCTAGTAAAAGTTTTATTTCTGCTGCTTTTGGTGCTAAGCTGCCTGTTAGTAGAAGACGTGTTGATGCGCCCTTTGATGTAGAAACTGCCATAGGTAAGTCTACCAAGATTTATGAGATGATAGAGGGCTGTGATGTGGAGCTAGAAGGTCATAAGTTTCATGTTAGACCGTTGTGATGACCTTAGGTGGTTTTTGATTTGGTTCTTGGGATGGATTGGTTAGCGGACTACGAGGCGAACATTGTGTGTCGCAAGAAGATGACAGCTATCAGCGCCTAACGGGAGTTCGGTAACTGTTTATGGAGATCGGGTCACGACGATCCCGAAGGTAATCTCAATGGCGGTGGTGGTAAAGTGTATGAGGCATGGATGTAACGCCTACTTGGCTTATGTAAAGGATGGGGATATGCCCACGCGAAAACTGTCTGATGTATCGGTTGTGTGTGACTTTCCGGACGTGTTCCCAGAAGACTTACCAGGAGTGACACCTGACAGAGAGATTGAGTTTCAGATTGATCTGATACCGGGTGCTTAACCTGTCGCCAAGGCACCATATTGGTTGGCCCCGACAGAGATGAAAGAGTTGATGGAACTGTTGCAAGAGTTGCTGGATAAGGGGTTCATCAGACCGAGTATCTTTCCTTGGGGTGCTCCGATCCTGTTTGTGAAGAAGAAAGACGGTAGCATGAGGATGTGCATTGACTACCATGAGTTGAACAAGCTGACGGTGAAGAATCCATACCCCTTACCAAGAATAGATGATTTGTTCAATCAGGTTCAAGGTGCCAGTTGGTTTTCAAGGATAGACCTTTGATTGGGCTACCATCAGTTGAAGGTGAAGGAGCAAGATATCCCTAAAACAGCTTTTCGCACGTGCTACGGTCACTACAAGTTTCTTGTCATGTCTTTTGGTTTGACCAATGCGCCAACTACTTTTATGGATCTCATGAACCGTGTGTGTCAGCCTATGTTGGATAAATCAGTGATTGTGTTTATTAATGATATCCTGATTTATTCGAAAAGCGAGATTGAGCATGCCGGTCATATTCGAGAGGTTTTGGAGACATTGAGGAGGGAGAAGTTGTACGCAAAATTCTCCAAGTGCGCATTCTGGTTGCGTGAAGTTCAGTTCTTGGGTCGTGTGGTAAATCCCGACGGGATTATGGTGGACCTGGCTAAGGTGGAGGCGGTGATGCAATGGAAGTCTCCTAAGATGCCATCCGAGATTCATAGCTTCTTGGGTTTGGCGGGCTACTATAGGAGGTGTATCCAAGAGTTCTCTATGGTTGCTTCTCCACTAACTAAGTTGACCCGGAAGGATGTGAAGTTCGTATGGGGTCAAGCTCAAGAGAAGGCGTTCGAAGAATTGAAGGCAAGATTGACTCAAGCTCCTATTCTGTCATTACCCGATGGGAGTGAAGTTCTGGTCGTTTATTCTGATGCTTCTTACTCGGGGTTGGGGTGTGTACTAATGCAGAGAGGAAAGGTTATAGCTTATGCATCCCGACAATTGAGGGTTCATGAGGTCAACTACCCTACGCATGACTTGGAGCTGGTAGTCGTGGTCTTTGCACTAAAGATTTGGAGGCACTATCTGTACGGGACAAAGAGCACCATTTTTACTAACCATAAGAGATTGAAGTACTTCTTTGAGCAGAAGGACCTGAACATGAGACAAAGAAGATGGTTGGAGCTCATAAAAGACTATGATTGCAAGATCCATACCATTCGGGCAAAGCCAACGTAGTAGCTGATGCCCTTAGCCGAAAGGAGAGGCCCGAGCCGATTCGGGTGAAAGCTGATCAGCTGATTATGACCTCTGATGTGATGAAGCAAGTCAAAGAGTTTCAAGATGAGGCACTGAAAGAAGATCATCTTAACTCTGAGAGAATGAGAGGTCTGGTCGCAGAATTGGGTGAAAACACGTTTGGTGTTAGAACTCGATTCGGGAGAACGTGGGTTCCTCGTTTTGGGAATCTACGGGTGAAGATTTTAGATGAAGCTCACAAGATTCGATACTCTATTCATCCAGGTGCCACAAAAATGTATCAAGATATGAAGAAAGATTATTGGTGGCCAGGTATGAAGCGCGGCATGGTGGAGTATGTGAGTAAGTGTCTTACCTGTCTACAGGTGAAGACCAAACATGAAAAGCCGTATGGGAAGATCCGACCTTTGGATATACCGGAATGGAAGTGGGAGCACATCACCATGGATTTTATTACGAAGCTGCCACGTACTCCGAAAGGGTACGATGCCATATAGGTGATTGTGGACCGTCAACGAAGAGTGCTCACTTCCTATCGATCCGCGAGACATATTCATCCGAGAGGTTGGCAGATCTATTCATAGGGAAATTGTAACTCGTCATGGTGTGTCGGTGTCTATTGTGTCTGATCGTGACACCCGCTTTACATCTAAATTTTGGAAGAAATTCCATGACACCATGGGGACGAGATTACATATTAGCACGGCTTATCATCCCCAAACTAATGGTCAGTCAGAAAGGACCATTCTGACATTGGAAGACATGCTTCGGGCATGTGTGATTGATTTTGGGGGAAGTTGGGATGACCACTTACCGTTAGCCGAATTCTCATACAACAACAGCTATCATGCCAGCATTGGTATGCCACCATATGAGATGCTATACGGTAGGAGATGCAGAGCACCCGTTTGTTGGGGTGATATTGGTCAAAAGGAATTAGGGAGCGTAGAGGTAATCGAGGCTACGATTGAGAAGCTTGAGAAGATCAAAGCCTTCATGAAGGCAGCCAAAGATAGATAGAAGTCGTATGCCGATAAACGACGCAGACCGATTGAGTTCCAGGTGGGTGACCGGGCTATGTTGAAGGTCTCACCTTGGAAGGGTATCATTTGTTTCTGAAAGCGGGTCAAGTTGAGCCCGAGATACATAGGCCCTTTCCGAATCGTTGCTCGAATAAGAGAGGTGGCCTATAGACTGTAGTTACCAAAAGAGTTAAGTGGAATTCACCCAACATTCCATGTATCTCATCTGAGAAAGTGCGTAGCTGATGAAGACATGATTGTTCCGCTAGAGGATATCGAAGTAGACGAACGTCTTAATTACGTGGAGAAACCGGTGGCAATCATAGATCGAAAGGAAAAGAGGCTGAGAAATAAAGTGGTTCTCCTTGTGCGTATATAGTGGAAGCACAAGAAGGGATCCGAGTCAACGTGGGAGACCGAAGAAGAAATGAAGCAGCATTACCCGTGTTTGTTCGAGGAATAACAGGTTTCGAGGACGAAACCTATTTAAGGGGGGTGGACTTGTAACACCCGGCTATTTTTTTAGACAAGAAAGAAGAATAAAGTGAAGAAAAAGGAAGAAAAGAAATAAAACCCAAGTCTAGGGGTAAAAAGTGTTCAAAAGGACAAAATGTTTGAAAAGTGGGTGTAAAAGGTGGTATGGCCGCCCATATGTCACATACACCACTGATCTTCGGGTTTAGAGAGAGAGAGAGAGAGAGTAGTTGGGAGCAACAAACTCTCGGTTTTGAAGGAAGAACAAGAAAGAAGTCGAACTCAAGGTAAGAATTTATGTTTTTATGGTGTTCTTAACCGGCTATGTCCTCGGGTCTATGCTTATGTGTGTTTATATGTGTTCGGGTATGTTTTTAGTGGGATTCTAGACGGTTGGATTCAATTTGCAAATGAGTTTGGAAGAAGCCATACTCAAGAGCTGCAAAGGTGAGTTCTAGGACCCCTCTTTTACCTGGTTTAACTGATTTTGGGGCTGGAAATGCATGAATGTATGTTTTCATTAAACTGGGTTTCCGACCTGTATGTTTGAATGTGTGTATGATGACGCTATGTTATGATGTGTGACTATGTTCATGCTTGATGATGTTTCTAATACTTAGGATGTATGATTTAAGCTTAGAACATGATGAATGGTGAGTTGAAATTGAAATCTGATGTTTAAGGCTCATATGTTAAATTTTAGAATCTGCATAAATGTTGAAAAGTTAATACGGATGAGTAATGGGAAGAAATGCGGATGAACAGTTAATGCGGATGAGTATTAACTGCTAAGTAAGTAAATACAGATGAACAGTTAATGCGGATGAGGTCAATGTGGATGAGCATTTACTAAGTATGGAAATGCGGATGAAGTAAGTCAATGCGGATAGGGTAAGTCAATGCGGATGAACATTGATTAAGTCTGAGAAATGTGGATGAATATTGACTAAGGGGAAATGCGGATGAGTAAGGCCAATGTGGATGAAGTTAGATCAATGCGAATGAACTATAGCAAATGCGGATGAACTATAGCAAATGTGGATGAACTATAGGAAATGCGGGTGAACATTTAGACTTTCCTCACTTTTTGAGAAAAAGACAAATGTAGGCTTTGACTTGTGATATTCCTGGGGATTCATGTAAGTTGACTTTTGAGGTCATAGATGTTAAGATGGGCATGCAATGATGCGTGATTGATGCATATGTATAATGATGATGTATGATGTTGTATGATTATACATGATGTATCTTATGAATGTATGACAATGCCCTGTATGATGATGATGACTGAATTTTATGTTCCTTGTGATGTATGTTTATCTTTCCGTGGCTTTACGTATTATGTTAATGAATGAAATGAAAGTATTATGTAACGTAAAGTGAAAGATAGTGAAAGAGGAACATGAGGAATGAATGCATGCATTAATGAACGAATGAATGTAAGAAGGCTTGCAAGCAAATGTATGGAGGTGCACACCCAATGAAGGTGTTAGCTCAACGGTGTGCGGGTTAGCTACCCGAAGGATTCGTATTGGGGTCTAATCTTTTTGATTGACCATATGAATGGGATCCTTGCCGCTTGCCCTAGGTACTGGAGTCAGCTTCGTGCACAATGTTCGAGGTCTATGAAAGACCTCAGGCCCAGTTACCCGCTTCGTGCATAATGTTCGGGGTATAGCATATGGCAATGATCCAGAATGAAAGAGAAAAGATAAATGGTGAATGTACTTGCCCTAGGTACTGGAGTCAGCTTTGTGCACAATGTTGGAGGTCTATGAAAGACCTCAGGCCCAGTTACCCGCTTCGTGCACAATGTTCGGGGTAATGTACATGTCACTGGATGTAATGAATGAATGAATGAAAGTAAGAACGTATGAAAGAAAGAAAGTAATGAATGAGTGATGAAGATAATAATGATATTATCTGTGTATACGTATGACATATGATCGCATGAAAGTAAAGTATTGTTTTAGTATAAAACTAGAACTCACTCAGTAACGCTGAGTTTTATGCATTTTCCAGTTGGTAGGTGAGCTTTGCTGAGGATGGTACGGAGCAGCTACTCGGCGTTTTGAATGGCATTCTTTTGTTGATGTTTTTGCATTGTAATGGGAACGAATGATGTTTTGAAATGAACGCCTGTGTTAACTTGCCAAAGCATTTGAAATGATATGAAAAGTTAGTTTTATGTTTCCGCTGTAATGTTTTATGAATGATTAAATGTAAAGTATATGTTTTATGTGCGATAATTTACCGGCTGTAAGCGTCCGGGAACGGGGCCTTACACTGGGCTTGTAGTTCCTGTTGACATATGAATGATTTTGTGTTCTGTAAGAATCATCACCATTTGCCAATTCAAGTCCATCTCTTCTACATCATCAGGATCCATCTCAAATAAATCGTACAAAACCAAATCAATTTGAGTTAGATGACTACCCTTGTAGGCTTGAAAGCTTGCCATAAAAGCTGCAAAAGCAGTTTTGGACTCTTCATCCTTGCAGTAGGATATTTATAACATCTTTAACTTTGCTAGGATTAGCAGAGTTAGAAGATGGAGTCTCATTGTGAGGTTTAGGCATAGTAGATTTTGGAGAAGACTGTTGTTGTTGTGGCTGAGCTGAATAGATTGGGGTACTTATGAAAAATCCAGCTCCCACGAACAGATCACCCTCATCTTCAGGAGTAGCATCATTCTTGGCAAGAAAGGCATTTTTAACAGTGTTTGCTGGAGAAGCAACATACTTATACTATGAGGTTGAAGCAGATCTGTCATTATTTCTTGAACTTTCATCAATTTCAATAGATTCAATCTTTGCTATAAGAAGATCAAGATCCATAGGAGATCTTTCAGTGTGCTTTAGTAGTGTTATAGTTTGTTTCCATGAAGATGGAAGTGCATTCAAGAGTCTGTCATTTAAATCTTTAAGATCATTTTTGATTCCTAAAGTTGACATCTCAGATGTGAGTTGAACATATCTATTCATCATCTGATTTATAGTTTCTCCTGATATGTGCTCAAAAAGTTCAAGTTGTCTCTTCAACTTTTGTATTTTGAGATCTTGGATTTCTTTGCCTCCTTCACAGATGACTTTCAAAGCTTTATACATTGGATAACCAGTTTGATAGTTCTCCAATCTTGAAAGTACTTCCAGTGGTAACCCTTTGCACATGAGAGAGTAAGCTTTAATATCATTCTTCACCTTCTTTAAGTCATCACCCATTAATCCATCTTCAGGATATGGTTCTTGAGAATCTTTAGTATAAACAATTCCTCTATCAAGTTCATATGAGGTGATTGGAATGTGAGGTCCTTTTTCAATTGACTTCCGCAAATCAGTGACAATTGAGTTCAAATGATGTTTTAATCTGAGTGACCAATTTTTAAGATCAGCTCAATTCTTTAGCTTTGGTACTCTATTCTCTGAATCTTCCGACTTAGCCATGATTAAGTTTTCAATTCAAGAAAATATACTATTTTTGATGTTTTAGTTTTGAAAAGAAATAAAAAATGAAAATGTTTTTGGAATTTGGATTTTTTAAAAATTTCTAAGTATAAGGTGATAAGTCTGAACTAGAAGCGCCTGAACAGTAATGATACGTCTGCATAGTGCTGAAACGTTTAAACAGTAGAGAAACTTCCCAACTTGTCTTAGAAACACCTAAGGGATTTCCTTAGATAATTTATGGACTTTACAAGTGTAGAAACGCTGGAATAGTTCCAAAACACTAGGAATCAAAAATGATCTTAAAGATTTAAATGACATTGGATAACCAGTTTGATAGTTTTCAAACGCCTATACAATTGTCAAACGCTCAAACAGTGTTGAAGCGCCTGAACAATGTCAAAACGCCTGAATAGTTCCAAAACACCTAGAACTTTGACTTCTAAAAATGTCTGAATCAGTGCAAATACATCCACACACTGTCAAAACGACTACTCTTAAAACGCCTAAACAGTGTTAAAGCGTTTGAATAGTGTTCATGCGCCTAACAAAAGGAACATATATTTACACAATTAGTCCCTAATCTATAACAAAACTTATTTAAAGACTAAATGCTAATCTTTCTAGGTTTCTAACAATAGTTAAAACAACTACCTACGTATGTTTATCGTACTTTTGGTTATTTTTACTTTTGCCCCTGACAAGAAGGGCTACAAACCACAAATACAAATAGGGTTAAAATGAAAATGATGATAGGTAAACAAATATAAAAATTGAACATCAAAATGTACTCCTCAGTTTCAAATGATATGTCAAAATTGAAATGCTAAAACATGAACAATTAAAATTTTATTATTATACTATACCCTGTCAAAATTTTGAGTTTTATTAATAAAATAATAAGAACGTCTACCTTAATTAAAACCTAAACCCTAATTTTTCAACTAGAAATATGGAGTCTTATTTTCAATATTTCTCGCACCAAACTCTAAAATTGATAGCTCCCATAGCATAAAATCTCAAATTATAGCATCTCTTTTGTATACCCAAGAAAATTTCCCTATCAAATAAGTTTTGGTGTTTTTTTGTTCATATCTTTAGGTTTTTTATTTATCAAAATCCAATAATAACTAGCTTGTATCTTTGACTACATTACATGTTTGTGTAGTAATCATAGATCTAAGATGGGTCAAAGAATCAACTAAGTATTGTATCATCAAAACTTTGCTTAAACATATTAAACTTATATTTTTGAATTTTGATAGATTCACGGGGCCAACGTTGGACCTTCATAGCTTTCTCAATAAATCCATTGCGATGATTCCTTTTCAAAATAAAATTCTATGTATTAGCTTTTAAACCATATAAAGAACTAACTCATTTGACCTCTCAAACAACTTACACAAGATTAGAGCATGAATTTGTCCAAAGCTATCAAAATTCTAAATTTGCAAGTTTTAATATTTTCATGAATATAATATAAAGTGATGATTTTTATTTTAAAATAAGTAACATGTTTAAAATATTAAAATTCAAAACTATGATGAGCATCATGATTATCTATTAACTTTGCCCATCTGTCCGAGGATGTTAGGTGGTGCTCATCTCTAATCACGTATCCAAAGATTTCTACAATGATTTTTAGAAATGAGATGTGAAACGAGCATCACAATTCAAGATATTCAATATTGGTACACGATGTCGAGCAACCACTTCCTTCAAATAAATACGGGTTAACTTATCCATTTTATCTGTCTCTTTAATCGCAAGAAAATGAGCAGACATAGTTAACCTATCAACGATTAGCCATATCATCTCACATCCGATAGGTTTTCTGTATTGTTTAGTGGTAAAATCTATGGAAATTTGTTTGCTTTTTCACAATGGAATCTTATGTTATTGTAGTAATCCAGATGGCTTCTTGTATTCAACCTTCACTTGAGAGTAGGTTAAACACGTGCTCATATAAGTAGTCATATATGTTTTCATATTAGGCGCCCCTTAATTTGGGTCATAATACCTCTTGTCAGAAACCAGGATGTACATAGTATCTAAACTTATGTGCATCACTCATAACCTGGTCTTTTAAATTCCAATACAAAAGAACCCTAATCATGTCTAGGTAATAACGAATTCCATCGGCTTGCACTTCAAATTGTTTATCCATTCCAAGCAAGGATTCAGATTCTACATTCCTTTCTTTTAACACTTCTGTCTAAGTATACTTAATCTATTCAGAAAATTATCTAAGCTTCCTTAATTTCTTTGCGACTAAAGTCGTCTCCGGCCAAGCCACTGCCGTCGACCGCCTTTCCGTGACATCCAGATCACCGGGAACTCTCTCTTGGTCACCTTCAGCTTTCCGTAACGCATATTGTTGGTACGCTCGGTTTTCATTTCCAGTTTGTTTAGTTTTGTTACGTTCGATGTTGCCTTCTCGGTTTGGTTTTATTCGGTTGGTTAGGATGATGCTCGGTGTTATGTTGTGGTTGTGAGTGTGTGTATACATATAAATATGTTTTGTGTTGTGTGTGTCTTCATGCAGTGTGTGTGTGTTAGGGGACCGTGTACGACGGAGTACTAACTGATTCTGCGTGTATACCAGATCAAATAGTGCGGAATCCCATTTGATTGGCGATCCAATCAGGGAGAACACAATTCAAATCAATCTGATGATTATAGAAATGTTAAGAACGAACATGATCAACTACGATCTATAAACTTGGAACATGTTTTCTTGAGTCTCTAGACGGCTAGGGTACGATTATGTGCGTAGGTATTCGAATTGTTACGTTTTTCCATGACTTAGGTGGTATTTATAGGTTAGGGTCTTCCAATCGTACGACTGAACCATTAGCATGGTTCAGTCATGCGACTGAATCATGCGATTGATCCATCAGCACGACTGAAGGTCTAGTCGTGCGACTGAGTCAATCTTATGTCTCAATCGTGCGACTGATCCAGTCTTCTGGTTCAGTCGTGCGACTGGTCCATTAGCATGAAGTATTCATTCGTATGGTCCATTAGCATGGTCCATTCACATGAGGACTTCATACGATTAAGTTTGAACATGTTTCTCAATCATTATTGACTAAGAATTATGTACAACAACCACAAACCTAAATAGTTAGTTCACTATAAATTATCACAGAATAAATAATAAAATATTAAACATTATAAGCATCAACCACACATTGTATTTCATTCATACCCATTCAGTTACATATATGTAAGACATGATAGACATTTGACATTAAGCTCCTAAACTAGGTACATATGTATCAACAAACTCCCCCTTGGACCTAGTTTACATCATTGTCTAACATTCTTTATTAGCTCTTCAAATATCTTGTACTTTTCCTCTCTTGTAACTCCGGCATGTATCTCGAATGCAAAACAGAGTCTTATCACGTTCTAGAACTAGAGGGCTTGTACTATATCTTGCGAGTCATAGAATAGTGGCCACTTTTATAAGGTATAGACATCGTCTGTAGACAAGTTGGTCAGCCCCATACGATCGAACACCTAGATAGTTTCCATTTTGCTCTCCTTTTGTAAGACTATGACTCCTTCACCTGTTCTCCAATCATAATACCACCACTTGAAGTGTGGAGTGAAGTCCTGTGGTATTTCCCTTATAGGGATTTTGGACATTGGATGCGGAGGACTCCACTTTAGCATTACCTTAGGCTTTCTAGAAAGGGAATCCACTTCAGACCTTCTGATGTACCTCTTCGATTGTTGAGGTCTGAAGTTTACCCACCTCTATGGTGAATATGGGTGGTGGGATATGAGTGGATGGTGAAGGGTGGATGTAGTAGAGGTGGATGGGAGAGTGGAAGTGGTGGTAGGGGGTGTGGTAATGGTGGTGGTAGTGGCAGTAATGGTGGTGGCTGTGGTAGTAGTGGCTGCTCTGGCAGTGGGAGTGGATGTGGTCAATATAAATCTTGGCCTCTTACTTTTTTGCTATAAGGGTAAGCCATTCTCTTCTTCATATAGCCCTTAGAAATAGTGGCTCCCCCTTGGTTGCTGGGCGGGTCCGGGGCATATAAAGGATCTGTATCAGCAGTAGTGGCATCCCCAGACTCCCCTTCGCATCCACCAACCACCCTGAGACCTCTCTCCATGGCTACGACCAGGCTCCCCACCGGTCGCACCAGAGGCTCTTCGTCAGACGACTCCTCCTCCTCCATCTAGAAATCAGGGTGAATGGGAGCAGACTCGGGTCCTCCCTGACCATCACTTCCTTAATCAGCATCGTGGTCATCACCGTCAGAATCATCGGAGGGTAGAGCAATCTGCTCAACATCAAAATCACTATCGTCGTGGCTCACTTCCTCCTCACTGGCGCCACATAGTCATCTCGAGCCAGATGCCCAAACAGTCTCCTCACCGAGGGCTTCACCTGCTTGCCCCAGTAGACCTTCATCCTCCCGAGTGTGGTGTCATCCATGCCCCCCAGTGTAACAGCATCATCACTCTTTTTGGGCAACAAGGGCAGCTTTTGGTCGATAATCATCTGGAGGAACCAAGGGTACATACAGAAGCCCTCCTTACCCTTGGCTTCTAGGTTCTCGACCGAGTAGTTGAAGATCATCCGTGAGAAGCTGAATGGATGATTCAGTACCAGAGCCACATAGGCATTCCGGATCTGATCAGACATCTCATCAAAGTGTCGCTTCCTCGAGATTATGCACTTTAGCAGCACATGGGCTAAATACTTGAGTTGGGGGCACAAGTTGCTCTTGTTGAGCACACCTACGTTTATGTCCCTCATGTACTTAACCCGAAGAAGAAAACAACCTCAGACTGTCAGTGGATGCAGTCTGGTAGGACAGTCATTATCATCTCCCAACTCTAACACCCTCCGCAGGTCTTCCTCACTAATCTCTATCCCCTGTCCAAATATGGTACTCCTAATATGATATGGTTCAGCAGACTTGTCGACTATCGCGCTTTCCCAAAACACCTGTTGAATCGATTGATATGGTGTGCATGGAGTAGATATAGCCTTAAAGATCCTCGATCTCCGTAGGAAGGCGATAATGCCAACAAAATCAGAGGCATTCTGGGAGGTGACGTCCAAATGTGCACAAAGGTTATGCTTTGTGCTCATAGTCCATCGACTCACCATGTTTCTGTTACACAAGAAAAATAAACATTAGAGTTTGTGTAAGTGAATGACACTTGAATTTAATAGACTTGAATCATTCTGTTCTGTCGTGCGAATGGAAAGTCCGACTGAGTCTTAGTCATGTGAATGAGCTCAGTCGTGCGAATGAACCTGCGACTTAACTAAGTCGTATGATGTTCTATGCGGTCGAACCACTTGTGCGACTGAATTCATACGCATGGTTCATTCATACGATTGAGTCAATTGCCAATTTCAATCGTGCGATTGAAGTTCATCGGTGTGTCATTCGCATACGTCTTTGTTCGTTACTGTAGAATCGATACTTGGTCGATACTTGATGTTAAACGTTCAGGTTAGTCTCATTGGACTCACAATCTATCACACCCTCAAATTCCACGTGCGAGGTTTCACCGCGAGGCGTGTGACAAACTAGGATCTCAGACACGATCATATCAAACGACACTATATGAATTTAAATAAACATTTGAACTTTAATCAGAGTAAAACATAAACGAGATAAACATCAGTGTAGAAGCGTAAAGATGAATGTAAACCAATACTAAAAGTTCTCAAAGTACTATGCCAAAATAAAATGTTCAAAGCAAAATAAATAAGTTTGATGATGCATGTCCTGAGTGCGTTCTTTAATTGTGGAACATGAGCTTAAGCATTCTTGTGACCTGAGAAAACATACTAAAATGTGTCAACTTAAAGTTGGTGAGTTCACAGGTTTAATAACAGATAAAAATATTTGTAACTGTTCAAATGGTAAAGTAATTAAAGCATATCGATAGGTAGCTAGCCTATAACGAGTTACTTAGTGTTTCAAACCTAGACAGTGACAAATGTTAGGTCAATAATGCACTCGTTTGACCTCCAATCAAGCTAGCGCGACTAGCCCGGGTGGGGTTTGACCCAGTAGTACTACTTAGAATTACCTCGCTACGCATTATTAACGGTTCGAGAATGTAAGGACTTTTAAGTATGTTTGCACTAACGTAACAGGCGATAAACAATAATACTATAAACCCTTTATAAAAAAGTTTGTTTTCTCCCCCAAAAAGGAAGTAATGCAAAATAAGGCCTGTGAACACTCACCTTAGAGTACGTAAATGAAGGTTAAAACAGATGTTGTCAGCTAATCGGGACCAAGCGAATATAGATTCATGAGTGTGTATCAAAGAAAATATTCACGCTGAACATGCTTGCCCCTCGTCTAACATTATACCGATGTACCCGATGGCAACATTCATTATGTGATAATATGTCTAAACATACGTATATATAAATGGTTCACGCGAAATTTTCAGGATGTGTGTTTATTGGATTTAATACAAGCTTCCAACTCAACGATACTATGAAAGTTTTCAACCCAACAAAAGATATGTTATTTTATGTACTTCTTTTGACAATATGGTTTCTGCTCTTAGTTTTATAAATCTTTTAAAATGATTTACATAAACGACTAACAAATAATGACATCAACATAACAAAGAGTTAGTCATACATTTGATCAAACACATATACATGCACACATGTGCCCCACTTATCGTATTTTAGTTATCCAAAATTGTTTGGAGATTACACATGCCATCCATGCACGCATAAACCATGTTTTAATACATAAACCCACTGTTTCCATACCAATGTACATGCATACACACGATATATATATATATATATAATCTCTATGCATACGTAATATCATGAATGGCACCACGCAGTTCACATAACCCATGCGCAATTTACACACACACGGGGAACAGACACAAGCACACCGCAACCCAAAACCCGCACACATACATCCTCCATCCGCCCACCTAAGAAACCCATGCGCCTAACATACAAGAAATACTCCCATGTGTCTATGACCATGATCATGCAAACAATCACACACAAAAATCACAAAACGCACATATGTTTATACATATACTTACATAAACGCAGGTCACCACACAAGGTCATGCGAACCGCATGACACCCATATCCGGCCCGCACAATAACACCGATCACCACCCAACTGAATATATATACATGAAGATACATTTACACACCGCGCATTCATACGTACATATAACTCCCGCACCCGAAATGTGAAACCGTAATCGTAACGAATGTGAATAACGAAAGAAACCGTACCGAACGAGATAGAAGGCTGTTGTGAACACCGTTAGCGACTACCGTTAGCAACTATCGGTATAAACAATCCGAACGCAATTGGTTGAAATCGTAGAGGGCTGTTGACGAGAGGTTTCTACAAAGAATGGAGAACCAAAAGTTGAGACTAGAGTTTGGGGAAGTTGCGAATGGAATTGGGAAAAGGGTTACTGGGGTTATGGAGCGGTGGAAGGGTGGGCAGCCGGTTATGGAGGAGGAGGTTGTTAGATTGAGATAATATCAATTGATTATACAATTGTTTAATTATATATAAATAGGGTTTTTTATAATTTACTTATTTATTTGTTTATTTATTTTTGTTAAGTTTACGTCGTACAAAACATTAAGTTTATTGCTAATTAAACTTTAATGTCCTAATCTCTTTTTTTTACTATAGATTTATTACTAACTTCGTTTATTACTCGCAAATTAAATAAACGAAATGACAAAAAGAATAACTAGGAGACATAAAGAAATTAATTGACGATAATTGAGTTGATAGTGATAACCATAAAACACAAGGTGTCACATCATTCCCTTGTTAAAAGAATTTTCATCCCGAAAATTTGAACATCAGATTAACGAAAGACACTAGATTTTTAACAATGACAAATAGAAGATGTAGAGTTGGTTTCTGAAACTTCCAGAATTCACTCAAACAAAGAAACAAAAGAATGAAAGAAAATAAGGTTTCGCGAGGGTTGTGACATCATCCCCTTGTTTAAGGGAATTTCGTCTCGAAATTTAAGAAAAAGATATCTTGAAAAAAATGATGCCTTAGAAAGTAGATGCTTGATCTTTAAGCAGTTGTGGGTATTTCTTTTTCATTTGATCCTCGCGTTCCCAAGTAAACTCTGGTCCACGCTTTGAGTTCCAACGGACTTTGACGATAGGAATACGACTATACTTAAGAGTTTTGACCTCTAAGTCCATAACTTCCACTAGTTCCTCAATAAAATGCAGTTGTTCATCCACATGTATCTCATCTAATGGAACGACAAGAGTCTCGTCTGTAAGGCATTTCCTCAGGTTCGAAACATGGAACACATTGTGTATTCTGCTAAGCTCTTCTGGTAGGTTCAACTGGTAGGCTACTGGGCCAATCCTTTTGACAATCTCAAAAGGCCCAACGTAGCGTGGGTTTAGCTTTCCACGTTTCCCAAAACGAACTACACTTTTCCAAGGTGACACTTTCAAAAGTACCTTGTCACCAATTTGAAATTCCAACAGTTTGCGCCGTTTATCTGCGTAACTCTTTTGTCGGTCATGTGCCGCTGCCATGCGATTACGAATTTGCACTATCTGCTCAGTTGTTTCATTGCCATGCTTTGAACATTTTATTTTGTCATAGTACTTTGGGAACTTTTAGTATTGGTTTATATTCGTCTTTATGTTTCCGCACTCATATTTATCTTGTTTATGTTTTACTCTGATTAAAGTTCAAATGTTTATTTAAATTCATATAGTGTCGTTTGATATGACCGTGTCTTAGATCCTGGTTTGTCACAAGCCTCGCGGTGAAACCCCGCACGTGAAATTTGAGGGTGTGACACAATCCATCAAAATAACACTTAGTACTAAACAATTTGACGATTAGGTACAGATTAGTGGTTTATTTAGAAGGTTTTGTCTCGGTTTTGTTTTGAACCGATTTGAACCTTAGGGCTAGATTAATCTGTGGATTTGGTCGATTCTAGTCCAGCATTACCTGTAGAAACGAAGCGTAATCGGTTAGCATCACAGACAGGGTGCTAAATCACAGATTTGAAATTTGGGCAGAGTAATCTTGCTTTTGTGCGATTTAGGTGCGATTTGGGGGTGACAAGTGTCTGCGACCCACTCCCCTTCTATTTCTACTAGGGTTTCCTTAGTCGTGCAACTGAACCTATTCGCACACTTGATTCATGCGACTAGGGCTCAGTCGTGCGACTCACTCAGTCGGTCACAGTCAGTCGTGCGACTAGGTTTCAGTCGTGCGATTGACTCATTCGGTCAGCTCCGTTCCTACGACTGGGGTTCAGTCGTATGAATTACTCAGTCGGTCACCTCCATTCATGCGATTGACTCATACTCATGATCCAATCATGCGAATGGTTCAATCTCATGCTCCATTCGTACGACTGGTCCATACTTATGGTCCAGTCGTGCGAATGACTCTTACTAGTTCGTTTGACCTTATGCACTTTCAAACACTTATCCTTTTAACAATAGATAAAACATTATCTACGATGATCATCTCAGACATGACCTTTTTATTTTAAAAACACTGTTCATCACCTCAGACGTGATCCTTTTATTTAAAACAAATTTGTCACCTCAGGCGTGACTCATTTTATTTTTGAATGTTTTGGTCACCTCAGACGTGACCCTTTTGAGTGAGTGATTCACAGATTACTACGAGTTGTTGAGTCCAAATCTTACCTTACAATTTACTAAAATTAAACAGAACAACATTGAAATCAAGAACAATAAAAAGACATATTTTTGTATTTTTGATTAGAGATGAAATACAACCTATTAGAATAATTCTAATTGATTTTACTTCCTGGACACACAGCTTCAATTCTAGTTAATCATTTCTCGTACGATTCATTTTGGAATCATACAGGTATATCAGACTCACTTGGGACGCTTTAATAAATAGTTTTGATACTTGATCCTTGTTTTCACTGATAGTCAATAGCAATTTAAGGAAATCATACTTAGCTACAAGATGCACATAATGATTTTGACTTTCGAGAGTTGCAGCTCATGATGATTGTTAGTATACTTGTCCTCTTAAATCCATACACAGATTTTTGACACACATTGGTGATGATTTAAGGTTTAATAATTTCAACAAGCATTTGTGAATCTCACGCTTATATGGTAATCAACGTTCCATAGGAGATTTTTGACCGGTCTACGGGTACATTACAAGAAGAAACTATTCTTAGAGATTTCAAAGAGATGCTAAGCCTCAGGTCAGTGCCACGGCATAGCAAAGAGGCACAAACAACAATGAATTCTAGAATATTTAGGTTATGCTTATCCTTAGGTCAGTGCCACCGCACAGCAGAGAGGCACACAACCTATCTTCTTGTTTGAGCAATTATTTTCTTTTTGCACATATCGCACCAACAACATAGGTTATTAGCTTGATTGCTTTTTGCATTTTTCATGTGCTTTGCTCATATTTTATGGTCATCCACACACATTTGTGGCATTTATTTTGGTCGTCACCCCTTATTGGAACTTCGTTGATTGTGTTAAGCAGGGATAAGATGGGAACCCACAGCTCGTTGAACAACTTAGTTTGTGCTTGAAATACCCAATGAGGTCTACTTATCTATTGTGTTGAATCTACCGACACATGATGTAATGAGCTAACAACCTCTAGGTCTACTTTCTCTATGTTAGTGTACTAGTTTAACTATCATCTTTCCTTTTAATTTGCTTTGACTTCTAAGACTTAACTTTGAATTTTGCATCATAAGTAGTTAAACCTTTTAAAGTCCCAAATAATATGTTCCCTGTGTACTATCATTTTCCAAATTCGTTGAATCAATATCACAGATTTGATTTCTTTCCTTTTAGCTAATCTGTCATTCTCCCTCGTTTTTAAGTAATTAAATAAAACTACTAAATAATACTAATCTAACTATTCTCCCCCTAAAATTCTAAAATCAAAATTTTTTTTGCGTTTTGAATGTTAATAGGCAAAGAAAGAAAGTAAAATAAAATAGAATAAAATAAAAAAAATAAAAAATAACTCTACTCGTCGAACTATGTACTGTCATCTTCTGGAATCATTTCACATTTCTTTTTCATGCTGTTGACCTCTAACAGATATAAAAATCTTGGTTTATCAAAAGCTTTTGTGTAGAGGTCAGCACGTTGAAAGTCCGTATTAATTTTAACTACATCGATTAAATTCTTTTCAAAACAATCACGTATAAAGTGATATTTAATTCCTATGTGTTTGGTTTTTGGATGTTGGACAAGATTTTTAGTTATGGCTAGCAACAGAATTATCAAAAAATATAGGAGTGTTAGAGAATTTCAAACTGTAGTCCCGTATTTGCTATTGAATCTAGATGATTTGTGAACAGCAACTTGCAGCAGCAACGTATTTAGCTTCACAAGTTGATAGAGCAATCGATGTCTACTTCTTACACTACCAAGTGACTAATCTTCTCCCAAAGAATTGACATCAGGCAAATGTTGACTTGTAGTTCATTTTGTAGCTTCCATAATCCAAATCGCTACATGCTGTAAGCTCAAAGTTATCGTCATGAGGATACCACAACCCAAGTGTTGGAATACACTTCAGATAACGAAATATCTTTTTGACTCCTATGAGATGGTTGACTTTCTGTTTCGTCTGATATCTGGAGCAGAGACACGTCGCGTACATGATCATTCCTCGGTACATGGTGGCATCCACCAGATCACCATTTTCATCGGGTTCCACATCATGGTTTGTAGCTAGTGGAGTCCCAACTGCCGAAGCATTCTCCATGTCGAACCGACATAGAATATCGCCTACATACTTGGTCTGATGTAGAAATATCCCCATTAATATCTCATCCACCTGTAACCCGAGAAAGAACTTCATCTCTCCCATGGCACTCATCTTAAATTCAACTTTCATTACTACTTCAAATTCTTTACATAATGCTTCGTTTTTGGAACCGAAGATTATGTCATCAACATACATCTGAACTAGCAGTAAGTCATCATCCTTTTCTTTGATGAACAGTGTACAGACAATCACTCCTCTGTGAAAGCCGTGTTTCACAAGATGAGTCGAGAGCTTTTCATACCATGCTCTTGGGGCTTGGTGGAGCCCATAGAGAACCTTATCCAGCTTAGTAAACTCTGTCCTGATAATATGGATCCTCATATCCTTCGGGTTGAATGACATACACTGTCTCCTGGATTTCACCATGAAGACATGCACTCTTGACATCTAGTTAATAAAGTTTAATCTTCATATAATATGCATAGGCTAGGAAGATACAGATTGCTTCCATTCTCACCACAGGTGCAAACACTTCATTGTAATCAATACCCTCGACTTGTCGAAATCCTTGAACTACAAGTCAGGCTTTGTTTCTTATTATGACCCCTTGGTCATCTTTCTTGCATTTCAATACCCATTTGGTGCTAATGACCTTAGCACCTTTAGGTTTATCCACCAGTGTCCATACTCCTAACTTTTTAAATTGAAGAAGTTCTTCTTGCATGGCACTCACCCATGCCTCGTCGTTTAGGGCTTCAGTAACATATTTTGGCTCAAATTGAGACATAAAATATCGATATGCACCATCGTGAAGATATCCCTTTTCCATCACTGAGGCATAATCATCTGAGTATAGCTGATTTCTTGTATGTACTCTTGATCGAACATCTCCAATGACATTTTCCAAAGGATGATAGACATTTAGTTGTGATCCAGGAGTGGTGGGAACAACTACCTCATTATCTAGATTGTGAACACCAGGCTTAGTATCCGAGGCAGTTGGAGTGTGAGGTTCCGAAGGGTCAGAAGCATCAACATCAGATGCTTGTGTACTTGCAGTAGTAGGAACCTGTTCCACCTGATCCACCTGATCATTTGCCACGTCTTCGTCATCAAAGGAGGAGTCACTTATCTCAAGTGCTCGCCCTGAAGAACTAGAAGACTCACCTTGTGACGCTAAGGTTGTCGAGTCGAGTGATGGTGTATTTAACACATCGTACATCATTCTGGTCAATAACTCATCCTCAGGAGGGGAGAGAGGGATGTTGAAGGACTTAAAGAATCCATCATAGTCGAAAAAGAATGAGGGTCCTTTTCCAGCAAGGGGGGTGGTGTATCTCTATACATCAACGTTGCACCACACTTCTACTTGACCCGTTGAGTTGTTATAAACTCTCTTATTCAGTATGCTGTATCCTAAGAAAATTCCTTCTTCGGCCTTCTCGCTGAACTTCCCTGACTGAGTTTTCTTCAGCAGCGTACATGGTGCGCCAAATGGTTCGAGGTACTCCAGATTTGGTTTACGTCATTGGAGCAACTCATAGCACGTTTTACCATGACGTTTGACCACTAAGACTCGATTGAGGGTGTAACATGCATTAGCTACTGCCTCGTTCCAAATTTGGATAGGCAGTTTCGAGTCTGTCAGCATCGTCCGGGCTATCTCTATCAAGCTTCGATTCTTTTTCTCAGCAACTCCATTCATTTGAGGAGTGTAGGCAGATATGAACTGGTGCACAATTCTTTTTTTTAGAATGCCTCCATCCACCGGTTCTTGAACTCGGTACCGTTGTCTGTGCGAACTTGCCTTACCTTCAGCTTGTAGAGTGACTCCAATGTAGTTACCGGCTCTTTGAATGATTCAGATGTCTTTGATTTGGATTTTCAGAAATATCACCCAAGAAAATCTTGAGTGTCACACCCCAACCTTGACGGCGGAAACATCGAGGAGTGAGATTTAAGATCGTTCACAGCCACATAACGCTATTATTATATCCACATATATTATTCATAAGTTTCAAAGCTAATATTACAAACATAAGTCTCAAATAAAGAAAACATAACAAGGAATATAACAAGCTCATTCATTTATTTAACTAGGTCCATTCCTAGGTGTGAACAAGCTTCAAAAGTGGCGATCAAACTTGAGTATTTCCTTAAACATGTTAAAAATAAAAGGTCAACAATAATATTGGTGAGATTTCTATAGCTTTCAATACATAAATATATAAAAGATGGCAATTCATGTTGTACATTAGAGAACAAAGTAACTAGGGATGTAAGACAGAATGCACCATCAAACCTTGACAAAGTATTACAAGTCTCAAACGTTTACAAGTATATACGATTACCTAAGTGTACTTGGATCAACCAATCAGGCTTGTCAGGCTAGATCTATGACGTCGCCAGGCTAGCAATAGTTAATGATTGTACACATATTCGACATTACGTGGTAGCTACAAGGTTCAACTAACCACAACACACGAGTAAATTGCCATAAGTTTACAAGAATCAAACGTTTACAAATGCAATGATTATAAAGTAACATGTTTCACCCCAAAGTGTGAAAATATGAAAAAGGGGTATAGAAATACTCACTTGATCAAATAAGTATAGAACGACGATTAGTAAGAAAATATTAAATAGGCGTTCTAACGCAAAATCATTCACAATGCACCTATGAATATATATATTTACAAGGTTAAAGCTTAATTGTAATAAGATTAATGTTTTAACGTGAACTAGGGTTTCGATAGAAATTTAGGATGTTAATAATTAGATCCAACAAAAATGATAAAATTGATTATGTTTTGAGTCAATGAAATATACTATTTAATCATTTTAATACTAAGAAATAAAAGAAAACCATTTGTAACAAACTCTAAGCATAGTTTAAATAAACTTTTAAAATAACCCTCATTTTAAACAATAATATAAACTTGTTATTTGAACAAATAATGATTTAGTGTGTTACAACAATATTTAATGTCTATTTTATAAGGAAATAATTTAAATATATTATTTGAACAAATAACTATTTAGTAAGTTAAAACAATATTTCAAGTCTAACTTATAAGAAATAACCTAAATATATTTTTGAACAAATAATGATTTAATAAGTTAAAACAATATTTAAAATCTATTTTATAAGAAATTGAACTAATTATATCATTTGTTTTAAATAATTAATAAAAATATTAAATATTATAAGAAATAAATTTCCAGAAAATTAGTTAGGTGGTTTTAAAAATATTTGAAGTTTTTAAATGAAATTAGTATATTTAATATAAATTTTTTGAAATTTATTTTGGGCAAAACCCCTTAAAAAATTACATGATGGTGCCCGGGTTCGAACCCGGGACCTCATTTGTGTGGGGCGAGAGCCTTAACCAGTGAACCAGGGCCAAGGTCGTGTTAAGAGTTGAGTTTTAAAATTTAAAACAACGCATCCCTACTAATTCCCCCAAATCAAGAACTTTAGAATCGGGTGGATCCAAATCAACCCAAATTTGTTGTTGATAATGGAAGCAAACATGGGGCTTTTGTTCCCCACTTGAAAACGAATATGTAGCAAGGTTTAATTACCTGGTTAGACTTAATTCCGATGATGAAGGAGTACCAGAACACATCGCGACTTCTTAGCACCAATTCGATATTCATATGACGATGATAATCAAATTCGTTGTACAGGTAGCTTCGAATGAACTCAAATATGAAAAGCCCTCTATTTAATTCGAGTTTTGAAACACGAATGGTGGTGTTCGAGCAGTTGCAGGTCACGACAAGGTTGCGAATCGAATAACTTTGTTTGTGTGTTTTCAGGTGCAATTGGAAGTTGTGAATGATTAGGATTAGTTAGATGATTGTATATGTTCGATTAATTAGGTTTTAATTATGTTTTAATGCTCGAACGACTATGTAGTTTAATGTGGATCGGTTATGTAATCGATTAGACTAGTAACCAATGATTAAACCCAATTAAACCATGAATTCAAGTTCGAAACATGTAAATGAAACAATTCGGGTCAATTTTTGGGGTTAAAAATGTCGGATTTCGAAGTTTTTATGTGGCCGGAGCTCGCCGGCGAGTTGGCCGGAGACTCGCCGGAAAAAACGAGGAGAGAGAAAAGAGGTGTTTGGGTTTGAGTTTTCTGAATTACACAAATGGTCCCTGTGGTTTGGGTTCTTGTTATTTCATATGTAAACTTTTCATTTAAGTTTTTAATTTGAGATAACAACCCCCTAGACTTATGTAATTCAAGTTTTTAAATATTTTTAAGTTTAACAACTTTATAAATTGTTATAAGTGTTATAGTTATCAATAATATTATCACTAGTACTATGTAACACCCGGTTATTCTTTTAAAAAGGGAGAATTAGAAATGAAAAATAAAATTAGGAAATGCAATTTAACCCAAGTTGAGGGGTTAAAAGTGTAAAAAGGACAAAAGTACAAGAAGTTGGTGTAAAGGTGGACATGGCCGCCAACCCTCTTTTCACATCACTTTTCATCGGATTTGAGAGAGTGAGAGTAGAAAAAACTATCGGTTTGAAGAAGAAGAAGAAGAAGAGGTTGAATTCAAGGTAAGAATTCGAAGTTTCTAAGTGTTTATGATGGGTTTTGTCTCGGTTATGTGCTTATGTGCTTGTGTGTGTTCATGTGTGTGTGTTTGGCGGGTTTCTAGGTGTTTGAACTCAATTGCATACGGGTTAGAAAGAAGATACTCCCAAAGTTGCACCAGGTGAGTTTCTAGACCCCGGTTTTACTTGTTTTAAACTCTCTTTGGGGCTGAAAATGTATTTAAATGATTTTACATGTTTATGTAGGTATACCCGTATGTATTATGCATGATTGATGATGTTTCTTAGATGTTTATAGGTTGTTCATGCTTAGAATAGCCTTGGTAAGCTTAGAACAATTAGGCTTGATGTTTGGGTTCGAAAATATCCTAGAAACATGTTAAACAGAAGGTTCATTCTCCTAAGTAAGGCCCATGCGCCTGGAATTTCCTTAGAAATGTTTAAGTATAACTCATGCGCCTGAACAGTGGTTCAGGCACCTAGAATTTGTAATCGGACAACTAAGTGTAGGGCCATGCACCCCAATAGTGCCCATGCGTTTGAATAACCCCATACGCCTAAGTGTCCATGCGTCCGAATCGACCATACGCCTGAATAATATCCATGCGTCTGAATAGCTCATGCGCCTAAGTGTTGAAACGGTTAAGTATTAGCTCATGTGATTGCATAGTGATGAGACGCCCAAACAGGGCTCATGCACCCAAATAATGTCGAAGCACCTAACACTTAGAATTTATTACAGAATTTTTGGCAGTCTGTGCTTTTAGGGTTTTGACCGAGGTTTGACTAGGGACTATTAATGCCCGTCCCATGCATTATTATGATTTTTTTATGATTGTTCCATATATTACTATTAGTATGTGACTTTACGTGGTGTGTTTATTATCGTAACGTAAAGTATTACTAATACTAAAGTGAAAGAGCAATGAAGAAGAGAAGTGGAACTTAATTAAAATGTTAAGAAGTCTTGCAAGCACATAGGAGGTGCACGACCATGAGGTCGTTAGCTCAACTGTGATGCGGGTTAGCTACCCTATGATGCACACGGGGCCAGTCAATTGAGATTGGCGGACCTTTGCAGCGTACCCTAGGTGTCTGGGCCAGCCTTGTATACAGTATTTAGAGGCCCTTGTGGGAACAGAGGGCCCAACACCATTTCCCCTGCGCACATAGTTTAGGGTATTGCTCATTGGTCCACATAGACAGCGAAAGATAAAGATAAAAGAGTACAGAGTAAACAAAGCATACAGGAAAGAGATGAAGCATTATCTGATTGTATAGTTAATGCGTGCTCACGTATAAAGAGATGAAGTTTTCGTAAAAAGTGTATTTTCATATGTATACCTACAGAAAGTATTTTATTACTTTTAAAACTAGAACTCACTCAGTAACACTGACTTTTATATATTTTCTGTTGATAGGTAAATATTGCTGAGGATGGCACGAGGGTGAAGCTACTCGGCACGAAAAGACTGACATCCATTCATAATTATGATTGTTGTTGTTTTGTAATGCAATGAAACAATTCTTTTGTATTCGATTAAAAAATAGTGTATTGCTCAACAACAGTGTTTTAAAGAATTGAATGGCTTTTGTTTAAATAATTCCGCTGCTTAAGCTTGTAAATTTATAATGTTTAATGTATTAAAATGTTGTGAATGATCAATTGTGAGCTCTCCGGGAACAGGGCCTTACAAGTTGGTATCAGAGGAAAAGTTTAAGAGAATTGGGTTAAATAAAATTTTTTATAAAAAACCTAAACTTAAACTAAAAATGGGACAATTGGAGGGATGTCAGCCTGAGTAGCTACGTGCCATCAGGTATGTCTTTTCTTAATATTAACCAGTATTATGTGCGCATGCTATGTGATTTATGTGCCTTTAGTAGGTTTAGATGCTGATTAAGTTAGGACAGGAAATGCTTGGGGTATGAAGAGTAAAGTAAATGGCTAATCACAACTGGCCACTGTAATTAGGGACTTACTACACTTGACATAAACTGAGCTATTCCCTTGAATGATTGTGTTAGTGTTTGAATCTTATAGCGTGTTAGAGGATGGCTGGACAGAAATCTTCCAAGACTCCTAGAGGCAGAGGCCGTCCACGTGTGACTAGGAGTAGAGCTAAGGCTCCTAAGACGACCCATGAGAACCCTGAGGTTCATGGCCAGAGCGAAGAGAATGAGAATGCTAGCTTGAATGCCTCAGCTAGGGAGGTGATTGCTGATGAAGTACACCAGGTCATGCAGACAGTCTTACCGTCTATGGTGACTGAAGTCATCAGGGTTGTGAGAAGCGAGGAGAGGAAGGAGAAGGAGACTGGAAAGGGATCAATAGGCAAGGGAAGCAGAAGGGAGGGGGAACAACCAGAGCATGAGACTGTGTTGTCTGATGAGGAGGAGGATGATGTAGTGGGGGTAGCGACCAGAGGGTGTAGTTATAGGGCGTTCCAAAGGTGTAAGCCCCCGACTTTCGATGGCAATGGTAATGCTGCTGCCGCTCACCGCTGGGTGAGAGAGATGGAGGCAGTATTGGAGATCAGTGAGTGCTGCGAGAACCAAAAGGTGAAGTTCGCGACTCACTCTTTCAATGATTCAGCGTTGTGTTGGTGGGACAGTCTTGTCCAAGCTGAGGGTACCAGAGCAATCGAAACGATGAGGTGGAGTGAACTGAAGAAGTTGGTGGTTGAGGAATTCTGTCCTCACAGGGAACTCGATAAAATCGAGAGGGAGTTCTTGCAACTTGAAGCGGGAACCATGACCCACCAGCAGTACACCACTAAATTCAACAAGATAGCGAGGCTGGTGCCGGATTAGGTGACGCCGGTGTCAAGGAAGATCAAGAGGTACATCCACGGACTGCCGACTGACATTCGCAAACACCTGATTACTGCTCAGCCGGGTACCTTTCGATCGGTGGTGGATTTGGCAGGTAGATTGTATGACGAGCGAGAGGAGACTGTGGTGGAGGTGAAGAAGATGAGTGGGGATGGTAAGAACTGGAATGGGAAGAGGTTTGGATGTGGTGGTTTCACTCCAAACATCAAGAAGATGAATGTGGAAGACCGTGGGGTGTCGTCAAGATCAGGGATGAAAAAGTGTGGCAGATGTGGAAGGGAGCATGCCGGTGAGTGCAGGATGGGAATGAATGTATGCTTTAGGTGTGGCAAGCCTGGCCACATCGCTAGAGACTGTAGGGTGCTGAAGTGCTATAAATGTGGCGGGGAGGGCCACGCGACCAAAGACTGTAAGAAGCCGAGGGCGGAGAGCTCTGGAGCGAAGAAGAAGCCGGAGGAAGGAGGGCAGAGGGCAAGTGCTAGAGCTTACACCATGACCCGGGAGGAAGCCAGACCTAATCCTGATGTCGTGTCAGGTATGTTTCTAGTAAACCAAACTTGTGCCTCTGTATTGTTTGATTCCGGTGCTAGTAGAAGTTTTATTTCCACTACTTTCTATGCTAAGTTGCCTATTAGTAGTAGAAATGTAAGTGAACCATTCAATGTAGAAACCGCTATTGGCAAGTCCACTAGAATTACTGATGTGATAGAGGACTGTGCTATAGAACTAGAAGGTCATAGGTTTGCTGCTAGGTTACACGTGATGCCCCTAGGTGGATTTGATGTAGTACTAGGGATGGACTGGTTAGCAACCTATGAAGCAAACATCGTGTGTCACAAGAAGATGATTCGATTAGTTGCGCCCGATGGGGGTTTGGTTACGATTTATGGAGATCGCGTTACTACGATCCCGAAAATGATTTCGATGGCGGTGGTGGGGAGGTGCATGAAACGTGGATGTAGTGCCTACTTGGCCTACGTAAAAGATGTGGATGCGTTGGTACCGCAATTATCTGAGGTACCAGTAGTGTGCGACTTTCCGGACGTATTCCCGAAAGACTTACCCGGCGTGCCACCGGATCGCGAGATTGAGTTCCAAATTGATTTGATACACGGGGCTCAACCCGTTGCCAAAGCACCATATCGATTAGCGACGACTGAGATGAAGGAACTCATGAGCCAATTGCAGGAGTTGATGGATAAGGGACTCATTCGACCGAGTATCTCTATGTGGGGTGCTACGGTATTGTTTGTAAAGAAAAAGGACAGAAGTATGCGAATGTGCATTGACTATCGAGAACGGAACAAGTTGACGGTGAAGAATCGGTATCCGTTACTAAGGATTGATGACTTGTTCGACTAGCTCCAAGGTGCTAATTGGTTTTCAAGGATAGATCTTCGATGTGGTTACCATCAGTTGAAGGTGAAGGAGCAAGATATCCCTAAAACAGCTTTTCGCACGCGCTATGGTCACTACGAGTTTCTTGTCATGTCCTTTGGTTTGACCAATGCGCCAGCTACTTTTATGGATCTGATGAATCGGGTGGTGTCGGCCGATGTTGAATAAATCCGTGATTGTGTTTATTGATAATATCTTGATCTATTCGAAGAGCGAGGTTGAGCATTCCGGTCACATTCGGGAGGTTCTGGAGACGTTGAGAAAGGAGAAGTTGTATGCCAAGTTCTCCAAGTATGCGTTCTGGTTGCGTGAAGTTCAGTTCTTAGGTCATGTGGCGAACCCCGATGGGATTATGGTGGACCCGGCTAAGCTGGAGGCAGTGATGCAATGGAAGTCTCCTAAGACGCCATCCGTGTAACACCCGGTTATTTTTAAAAGCCAAGATAAAAAAAAGAATAAAAGCAAGAAAGACAATAAGGTCCATGTGGAGGGACCAAAAGTGTCCAAAAGGACAAAACTTAAGAAAAGTTGGTGATAAAGGTGGCATGGATGCCCATCACCTTTTCTACACCTAATTTTCGGTCATTTTAGAGAGAGAAATAAGGGAAGAAGAGTAGAACTCGGTTTTGAAGAAGAAGAACAGAAGAAGTCGAATTCAAGGTAGGAATTCAAGGTTTTTATGCTTTTATGTCGGGTTTTATCCCGGTTATGTGCTTGTATGCTTATGGGTTGTGTTTGTGCTCGGGTATGTGTGTTTTTGATGTTGTTTCTAGGTGTTTTCAACTCTTTGCAAGTAGGTTAAAAGGAAGAACACCTAAGTTGCACTAGGTGAGTTCTAGACCCCGGTTTTTACATGTTTTAAACTATCTTTGGGGCTGAAAACGTATTAAAAATAATTTTACAAGTTTATGTGTGAATACCCGTATGTATGGTGTATGTTGGATGTTAGTTCTGGATGGTTTATAGGCTACTCATGTTTAGAATAGCCACATTATGCTTAGAACAGATGGATTCGATGATTAGGATTGAAAATATCCTAGAAACATGTTTACGGAATGCCCATGCGCCTAATAAGTGTTCATAGGTCTGAAATTGCCTTAGAAAGAATTAAGTGTAAGTCATGCGCCTAAACAGTAGCTCATGCACCCAAAATTTACCTTAGAAATGTTTTAAGTTCTGCTCCTGTGCCTGAACAGTGGCCCATGCGCCTAGAAATGTTAGTCGGATGACTAAGCGTAGGGCCATTCACCCAATAGTGCCCATGCGCCCAAGTGGCCCATGCGCCTAAGTGTTCATGCCTCCGCATAGTACCCATGCGCCTAGATTGGGCTGGAATTTACTAAGTGTTCAGACGTCCAGAAGTCCCCATACGCCTGAAAGTGGCCCATGGGCCTAAGTGTTCCCCATGCGCCTGAATAGTGTCCATGCGCCCGCATAGTGCCCATGCGCCTAGTACTTAGAATGTTTTTTCTGATTTTTGGGGACAATGTGTAAAGTAGGCTTTGACTTGGCAAATTCCCGGGGGACTAAAAGTTGACTTTTGGGGTCATAGATAGTATGATGGGCATGTTATGATGATGATGATGATGTTGCATGATTATGCATGATGAATGTTATGTATGTATGATGCCCTGTGATGATGTATGTATGGTATGTTATGTTATGTTCCTATGATGATGAATGTTATTTTTCCATGGCTTTACGTGTTATGTTAATGAATGAACCGAAAGTATTTTGTAACGTAAAGTGAAAGATAATGAAAGAGGAACATGATGAATGAATGCATGCATTAAAGAATGAATGAACGTAAAAATTCTTGCAAGCAAATGTATGGAGGTTCACACCCAATGAAGGGTGTTAGCTCAACTGTGTACGGGTTAGCTACCCCAAAAGGATGCACACTGGGGTCCAATCCTCGTGATTGACCACATGTATGGGATCCTTGTCGCTTGCCCCAGGTACTGGAGTTAGCTTCGTGCATAATGTTCGGGGTTTATGAAAGACCTCAGGCCGAGTAACCAACTTCGTCCACAATGTTCGGGGTATAGCCTATGGCATTGATCTGGAATGAAACAAAAAGATGAACGGTGAATGTACTTGCCTCAGGTACTGGAGTCAGCTTCGTGCACAATGTTCGGAGTCTATGATAGACCTCAGGCCTAGTAACTAGCTTCGTGCACAATGTTCGGGGTATTGTACATGTCACAAGATGTAATGAATGAACAAAGGTTAACGAACGTAGTGAAAGATAATAACGATATTAATAGTATGTACGTATGATGTATGATCACGAACGAACGAAATGTATAGTATGGACTCTGTAAAGGAATAAATAACGAATTTATGTATGTTCTATTATAAAACTAGAACTCACCCAGCAACGCTGACTTTTATACGTTTTCAGTTGGCAGGTAAACGTTGTTGAGGATGGTACGAGGTGGCTACTCAGCTCTTTTGGATGGCATCTATTTAATTAAGGCTTTTGTGATGTAATACAACGATAAAATTTTGTAACCGACAAATGATGTATTGTTTTGCAAAAGTTTTTAGGATGAAATGAAATGCCATGTGTTTTATGTTTTCTGCTGTCATGCTTTGATGAATAAATGTAAAGTATATGTTTTACGTGCGATGAATCACCAGCTGTAAGTGTCCCGGGAACGGGGCCTTACAAGTTGGTATCAGAGCCAAAGTTTAAGTGAAATGGGTAAGTTTTCAAAATAAACCTTAACTTAAACTAAAAATGGGACGGAATGGGAATGGGATGCCAATCTGAGTAGCTACTTGCCATCAGGTATTTTCGTAATGTTAACCAGTATTATGTGCACATGGTATGTGGTTATGTGTTGTATGTGGATTTAAATGCTAATGTAGTCAGGACAGGTAATGCTCGGGGTATGAAGAGTAAAGTAAGTGGCTAATCATAACTGGCCACTATAATTAGGGACTTACTATACTTGTATTAAGTGCTCAAAAAGATTAACATGTTGTCTTTATTTGTCTTTTAATATTTTGTAATAGTATAGGGACTATTTCTGTAATTTGTTAGTTCCTTTACTTTTGTTTTCAGTATAAATAGCTTAGATTTGCAGGTATGTAGTAACAAATGCACAAGTTATTTGAATCTGCTTTTCATACCTGTAATTTTCTTAGCTTGATATGAATGAAAACTGAATTTTATTGATATCTTGTTTTGATTTGATTACTTTGTGTGAAATTCATTGAATTGTATTACAAATCATCACAGATTTATTCATTTGATCCTATCAACTTGACATAAACTGAGTTGTTCCCTCGAATGACCATATTGGTGTTTGAATCTTTCAGTGTGAGTTAGAGGATGGTCGGTAGTAGATCTTCGAAGATTTCGTCAGGTGAAGATTGTGGTGGACGTGGTGCTGGACCGCGTGTCACAAGAAGTATGGCTAGGGCTGCTGAAGTAGCACTCAAAGAGCCTGAGATCCATCACCCGGAAGCCGGTGAAGATAGTGCTAGTCTCAGGACCCTGTTGACAGAGGCTGTTGTCAAGGGAGTTCAACGGGCCATGCAGACGATTCTTCCGGGTATAGTGACTGAGGTAATTAAGGCGGTGAAGGAGACGACCGCAATGGAAATGAACAAGGAGGGTAGCAATGACAAGAACTACAATGGAAAGCGGGTCGAACGTGGGGGTTACACCCCATATAAAAAGGTTGCCAGGATGCATAACCGATGTGTAGCTTCATTCGGTGCGGGGATAAGGAAGTGTGGCAGATTTGGAAGGGAGCATACCGGTGAGTGCAGGATTGGGATGAATGTATGCTTCAGGTGTGGTAAGCCTGGCCACATCGCTAGAGACTGTAAGAAGCCATGGGACCAGAGTTTTGGCACAATGAGTACGACTGGAATTGCGGGGTCGAACAGGTGTGATAAGTGTGGACACAGGCACCCTGGGAAATGTAGATTGGGGAGCAATGTTTGTTTCCGATGTGGAAGGACGGGACACGTAGCAAAGAAATGCGATATGAGGCAGTGCTTTTCTTGTGGTGAAGAAGGTCACGTGAGCAGGGACTGCAAGAAGCTGAAGGCGGAGAGCTCTGGGGCGAAGAAGAAGCTGGAGGAAGGATGGTAGAGAGTAGGTGCCAAAACTTACACCATGACCGGGGAGGAGGCCAGAGCTGATCCCGATGTCGTGTTAGGTATGTTTCTAGCAAACCAACTTATGGATATGTATTGTTTGATTTTGGTGCTAGCAGGAGTTTTATTTCCACTACTTTCTATGCTAAGTTAGCTGTTAGTAGTAGAAAGGTCAGTGCACCATTTGATGTGGAAACTACTATCGGTAAGTCCACTAGAAATACTGAGGTCATAGAGGACTTTGCCATAGAACTAGAAGGCCATAGGTTTGCTGCTAAGTTACACGTGATACCCCTAGGTGGATTTGATGTAGTACTAGGGATGGACTGGTTAGCAACCTATGAGGCAAATATTATGTGTCGCAAGAAGATGATCCGATTGACAACGCCTGACGGAAATAAGGTGACGGTTTATGGTGATCGCGTCACGACAATCCCGAGGGTGATTTCGATGGTTGTGGCGGGAATGTGCATGACACGCGGATGTAGTGCCTACTTGGCATACATAAAAGATGTGGATGCGTCAGTATCGCAATTATCCAAAGTACCAGTGGTGCGCGACTTTCCGGACGTATTCCCGGAAGACTTACCCAGTGTGCCACCAGATCGCGAGGTTGAGTTCCAAATTGACTTGATACCTGGTGCTCAACCCGTTGCCAAGGCACCGTACCGGTTGGCTTCGACTGAGATGAAATAGTTAATGGATCAGTTGCAAGAACTGCTGGATAAAGGGTTCATTAGACCGAGTATCTCTCCATGGGGTGCTCCGGTATTATTTGTGAAGAAGAAAGATGATAGTATGAGGATGTGTATTGACTACCGAGAGTTGAACAACTTGACGGTGAAGAACTGATACCCCCTACCAAGAATAGACGATCTGTTTGATCTGCTCCAAGGTGCCAGTTTGTTTTCGAGGATAGATCTCTGATCTGGTTACCATCAACTAAAAGTGAAGGAGCAGGACATTCCTAAAACAGCTTTTCGCACGCGCTACGGTCACTATGAGTTCCTCGTTATGTCGTTTGGATTGACCAATGCGCCAGCTGCTTTTATGGATCTGATGAATCGAGTGTGTCGGCCAATGTTAGATAAATCGGTGATTGTGTTCATTGATGATATCCTGATTTATTCGAAGAGTGAGATTGAGCATGCCAGTCACATTCGGGAGGTTCTAGAGACGTTAAGAAGGGAGAAGTTGTATGCAAAATTCTCCAAGTGCGCGTTTTGGTTACGCAAAGTTCAGTTCTTGGGTCATGTGGTGAATCCCGATGGGATTATGGTGGACCCGGCCAAGGTAGAGGCAGTGATGCAATGGAAGTCTCCAAAGACGCCATCCAAGATTCGTAGTTTCTTGGGTTTGGCGGGCTACTATAGGAGATTTATCCAAGACTTCTCTAAGATTGCTTCTCCACTGACTAAGTTGACCCGGAAGGATGTAAAGTATGTACGGCGTCAGGCTCAGGAGAAAGCATTCGAGGAGTTGAAGGCGAGGTTGACTCAAGCTCCTGTCTTGTCGTTACCTGATGGAAGCGAAGATTTGGTGTGGTATTCAGACGCTTCTTACTCAGGGTTGGGGTGTGTGTTAATCCAAAGAGGAAAAGTTATAGCCTACACATCGCAACAGTTGAAGGTTCATGAGGTCAACTACCCTACTCATGACTTGAAACTAGAGCTACACATCCTGACAGCCGTGGTCTTTGCACTAAAGATTTGGAGGCACTATCAGTATGGCACGAAGTGCACCATCTTCACCGACCACAAGAGCTTAAAGTACTTCTTTGAGCAGAAGGACCTAAATATGAGGCAGAGACGATGGTTGGAGCTCATAAAGGATTATGATTGTGAGATCCATTACCATCCGGGCAAAGCTAACGTGGTGGCTGATGCTCTTAGCCGGAAGGAGAGGCCCGAGTCAATTCGGGTGAAAGCATACCAACTAATCATGACCTCTGATGTAATGAAGCAAGTCAAGGAGTTTCAGGATGAGGCATTAAGAGAAGATCATCTAAACCCTGAAAGAATGAGAGGTCTGGTTGGGGAATTGAGTGAAAACACACTTGGTGTTAAAACTCGATTTGGACGGGTGTGGATTCCTCGTTTCGAGAACCTACGGGTGAACATTATGGACGAAGCTCACAAGACCCGATACTCTATCCATCCCGGTGCCACAAAGATGTACCAAGACATGAAGAAGGATTATTGGTGGCTGGGTATGAAGCGTGACGTGGTGGAGTAAGTGAGCAAGTGCCGTACTTGTTTTCAAGTGAAGGCGGAACATCAAAAGCCGTATGGGCAGATCCAACCTTTGGATATACCGGAATGGAAGTGGGAGCACATCACCATGGATTTCATTACGAAGCTGCCACGTACTCCGAAAGGATACGATGCCATATGGGTGATTGTTGACCGCCTGATGAAGAGTGCTCACTTCCTACCAATTCGAGAGACATATTCATCCGAGAGGTTGGCTGACCTGTTCATCAAGGAGATTGTAACTCGTCATGGTGTGCCGGAGTCTATTGTGTCGGATCGTGGCACCCGGTTTACATCTAAATTCTGGAAGAAATTCCACGATACCATGGGGACGAGGTTACATATTAGTACGGCTTATCATCCCCAAACTGATGGTCAGTCAGAAAGGACCATTCAGACGTTGGAAGACATGCTTCGGGCATGTGTTATTAACTTTGGAGGAAGTTGGCACGACCACTTACCGTTAGCTGAGTTCTCGTACAACAATAGTTATCAGGCTAGCATTGGTATGCCACCATACGAGATGCTATACGGTAGGAGATGCAGAACACCCGTTTGTTAGGGTGACATTGGTCAGAAAGAGTTGGGAAGCGTCGAGGTAACCAAGGCTACGACCGAGAAGCTGGAGAGGATCAAGCCTTCATGAAGGCAGCTAAAGATAGACAGAAGTCGTATGCCAATAAACGACGCAGACCGATTGAGTTCCAGGTGGGTGACCGGGTCATGTTGAAGGTCTCACCTTGGAAGGGTATTATCCGATTTAGGAAGCGGGGCAAGTTGAGCCCAAGGTATGCAGGCCCTTTCCGAATCATTGCTCAAGTGGGAGAGGTGGCCTATAGATTGGAGTTGCCAGATAAGTTATGTGGAATTCACCCGACATTCCATGTATCTTATTTGAGAAAGTGTATAGCTGATGAAGACATGATTGTTCCACTGGAGGACATTGAAGTTGATGAAAGGCTCAATTATGTAGAGCAACCAGTGGAAATCATTGATCATAAATAGAAAAGACTGAGGAATAAAGTGGTTCCTCTTGTACGTGTACAGTGGAAGCATAGGAAGGGATCCGAGTCTACATAGGAGACTGAGGAGGAGATGAGGCAGCATTATCCTCATCTGTTCAAGGAATAACAGGTTTCGGGGACGAAACCTATATAAGGGGGTGTACTTGTAACACCCGGTTATTTTTAAAAGCCAAGATAAAAAAGGAATAAAAGCAAGAAAGGCAATAAGGTCCATGTGGAGGGACCAAAAGTGTCCAAAAGGACAAAACTTTAGAAAAGTTGGTGATAAAGGTGGCATGGCCGCCCATCACCTTTTCTACACCTAATTTTCGGTCATTTTAGAGAGAGAAACAAGGGAAGAAGAGCAGAACTCGGTTTTGAAGAAGAAGAACAGAAGAAGTCGAATTCAGGTAAGAATTCAAGGTTTTTATGCTTTTATGTCGGGTTTATCCCGGTTATGTGCTTGTATGCTTATGGGTTGTGTTTGTGCTCGGGTGTGTGTGTTTTTGGTGTTGTTTCTAGGTGCTTTGAACTCATTGCAAGCGGGTTAAAAGGAAGAACACCCAAGTTGCACCAGGTGAGTTCTAGACCCTGGTTTTTACATGTTTTAAACTATCTTTGGCGCTGAAAACGTATTAAAATGATTTTACAAGTTTTTGTGTGAATACCCGTATGTATGGTGTATGTTGGATGTTAGTTCTGGATGGTTTATAGGCTACTCATGTTTAGAATAGCCACATTATGCTTAGAGCAGATGGATTTGATGATTAGGATTGAAAATATCCTAGAAACATGTTTACAGAATGCTCATGCGCCTAGATAAGTGTTCATACATCTGAAATTGCCTTAGAAAGAATTAAGTGTAAGTCATGCGCCTAAACAGTAGCTTTTGCGCCCAAAATTTACCTTAGAAATGTTTTAAGTTCTGCTCATGCGCCTAAACAGTGGCCCATGCGCCTAGAAATGTTAGTCGGATAACTAAGAAGTGGGCCATGCGCCCCAATAGTGCCCATGCGCCCAAGTGGCCCATGCGCCTAAGTGTTCATGCATCCGCATAGTACCCATGCGCCTAGATTGGGCTGGAATTTACTAAGTGTTTAGACGTCCAGAAGTCCCCATGCGCCTGAATAGTGTCCATGCGCCCGCATAGTGCCCATGTGCCTAGGACTTAGAATATTTTTCTTATTTTTAGGGAAAATATGTAAAGTAGGCTTTGACTTGGGAAATCCCCGAGGGACTAAAAGTTGACTTTTGGGGTCATAGATAGTATGATGGGCATGTTATGATGATGATGATGATGATGTTGCATGATTATGCATGATGAATGTTATGTATGTATGATGCCCTGTGATGATATATGTATGGTATGTTATGTTATGTTCCTATGATGATGAATGTTTATCTTTCCATGGCTTATGTGTTATGTTAGTGAATGAACCGAAAGTATTATGTAATGTAAAGTGAAAGATAATGAAAGAGGAACATGATGAATGAATGCATGCATTAATGAATGAATGAACGTAAAAAGTCTTGCAAGGAAATATATGGAGGTTCACACCCAATGAAGGGTGTTAGCTCAACTGTGTGCGGGTTAGCTACCCCAGAAGGATGCACACTGGGGGTCCAATCCTTGAGATTGACCACATGTATGGGATCCTTGCCGCTTGCCCTAGGTACTAGAGTCAGCTTCGTGCACAATGTTCGGGGTCTATGAAAGACCTCAGGCCCAGTAACCAGCTTCGTGCACAATGTTTGGGGTATAGCCTATGGCATTGATCCGGAATAAAACGAAAAGATGAACGGTGAATGTACTTGCCTCGGGTACTAGAGTCAGCTTCGTGCACAATGTTCGGGGTCTATAATAGACCACAGGCCCAGTAACCAGCTTTGTGCACAATGTTCAGGGTATTGTACATGTCACAAGATGTAATGAATGAACGAAGGTTAACGAACGTAATGAAAGATAATAATGATATTATATGTATGTACGTATGATGTATGATCACGAACGAACGAAACGTATAGTATGGACTCTGTAAAGGAATAAATAACGAATTTATGTATATTCTATTATAAAACTAGAACTCACTCAGCGACGCTGACTTTTATACGTTTTCAGTTGGCAGGTAAATGTTGCTGAGGATGGTACGAGGCGGCTACTCAGCTCTTTTGGATGGCATATATTTAATTAAGGCTTTTGTGATGTAATACAATGATAAAATTTTATAACCGACAAATGATGTATTTTTTTGCAAAAGTTTTTAGGATGAAATGAAATGTCATCTGTTTTATGTTTTCCGCTGCCATGCTTTGATGAATAAATGTAAAGTATATGTTTTACGTGCGATGAATCACTAGCTGTAAGCGTCCCGGGAACAGGGCCTTACAATCCGATATTTGTAGCTTCTTGGGTTTGGCGGGCTATTATAGAAGGTTTATCCAAGACTTCTCTAAGATTGCTTCTCCACTAACCAAGTTGACCAGAAAAGATGTGAAGTTTGTATGGGGTCAAACTTAATAGAAAGCATTCAAGGAGTTAAAGGCAAGGTTGACTCAAGCTCCTATCCTGTCCTTACCCGAAGGAAGCGAGGATTTGGTGGTCTATTCAGATGCTTGTTACTCGGGGATGGGGTGCGTGTTAATGTAGAGAGGGAAGGTTATAGCCTATGCATCCCGACAGTTGAAGGTTCATGAGGTCAATTACCCTACTTATGACTTGGAGCTAGCAGCCGTGGTTTTTGCACTAAAGATTTGGAGGCACTATCTATACGGGACGAAGTGCACCATTTTCACAGACCCTAAAATCTTGAAATATTTCTTTGAGCCGAAGGACCTGAACATGAGGCAGAGAAGATGATTTGAGCTCATAAAAGATTATGATTGCGAGATCCATTACCATCCGGGCAAGGCTAACGTGGTGGCTGATGCCCTTAGCCGAAAAGAGAGGCCCGAGCCGATTCGGGTGAAAGCATATCAACTGATCATGACCTCTGATGTAATGAAGCAAGTCAAAGAGTTTCAAGATGAGGCACTGAAAGAAGATCATCTTAACTCTCAAAGGATGAGAAGTCTGATTGGGGAATTGGGTGAAAACACACTTGGTGTTAAAACTCGATTTGGACGTGTGAAGATTATGGACGAAGCTCACAAGACTCGATACTCCATTCATCCTGGTGCCATGAAAATGTATCAAGATATGAAGAAAGATTATTGGTGGTCGGGTATGAAGCGTGATGTGGTGGGGTATGTGAGTAAGTGCCTTACTTGCTTACAGGTGAAGGCCGAACATCAGAATCCGTATGGGAAGATTCAACCTTTGGATATACCGGAATGGAAGTGGGAGCACATCACCATGGATTTCATTACGAAGATGTCGCATACTCCGAAAGGGTACGATACCATATGGGTGATTGTTGACCGTCTGACGAAGAGTGCTCACTTTCTACCAATCCGCGAGACATATTCATCTGAGAGGTTGGCTGACCTATTCATCAGGGAAATTGTAATTCGTCATGGTGTGCCGGTGTCTATTGTATCCGATCGTGACACCCGGTTTACATCCGAATTCTGGAAGAAATTTCATGACGCCATGGGGATGAGGTTACATATTAGCACGGCTTATCATCCCCAAACTGATGGTCAGTCAGAAACGACCATTCAGACACTGGAAGACATGTTTCGGGCATGTGTGATTGATTTTGGGGGAAGTTGGGATGACCACTTACCGTTTGCTGAATTCGTATACAACAACAACTATCATGCTAGCATTTGTATGCCACCATATGAGATGCTATACGGTAGGAGATGTAGAACACCCGTTTGTTGGGGTGATATTGGTCAGAAGGAATTAGGGAGCGTCAATGTATTCAAGGCTACGACTCAGAAGCTTGAGAAGATTAAAGCCTTCATGAAGGCAGCCAAGATAGACAGAAGTCGTATGCCGATAAACGACACAGACCGATCGAGTTCCAGGTGGGCGAGCGGGTTATGTTGAAGGTCTCACCTTGGAAGGGTATTATCCGATTCAGGAAGTGGGGCAAGTTGAGCCCAAGGTATATAGGCCTTTTCCGAATCATTGCTCGAGTAGGAGAGGTGGCCTATAGATTGGAGTTACCAGATGAGTTAAGTGGAATTCACCCGACATTCCATGTATCTCATATGAGAAAGTGCCTAGCTGATGAAGACATGATTGTTCCACTGGAGGATATCAAAGTAGACGAAGGCTTAATTATGTGTAGCAACCAGTAGCAATCATCGATCGTAAAGAGAAGAGGTTGAGGAATAAAGTGTTCCTCTTGTGTGTGTACAGTGGAAGCACAGGAAGGGATCCAAATCTACATGGGAGACTGAGGAGGAGATGAGGCAGCATTACCCTCATCTGTTTGAGGAATAACAGGTTTCGGGGATGAAACCTATTTAAGAGGGTGGACTTGTAGCACCCGGTTATTCTTTTAAAAAGGGAGAATAAGAAATGAAAAATAGAAGTAGGAAATGCAATTTAACCCAAGTTGAGGGGTTAAAAGTGTAAAAAGGACAAAAGTACAAGAAGTTGGTGTAAAGGTGGACATGGCCGCCCACCCTCTTTTCATATCACTTTTTCTTCGAATTTGAGAGAGTGAGAACAGAAAAAACTCTTGGTTTGTAGAAGAAGAAGAAGAAGAGGCTAAATTCAAGGTAAGAATTCGAAGTTTCTAAGTGTTTATGATGGGTTTTGTCTCGGTTATGTGCTTGTGTGTGTTTGTGTGTGTTTGTTTGGCAGGTTTCTAGGTGTTTGAACTCAATTGCATACAGCTTAGAAAGAAGATACACCCAAAGTTGCTCCAAGTGAGTTTCTAGACCCCGGTTTTACTTGTTTTAAACTCTCTTTGGGGCTGAAAATGTATTTATATGATTTTACAATGTTTATGTATGTATACCGATATGTATTATGCATGTTTGATGATGTTACTTAGATGTTTATTGGTTGTTCATGCTTAGAATAGCCTTGGTAAGCTTAGAACAATTAGGCTTGATGTTTGGGTTTGAAAATATCCTAGAAACATGTTGAACAGAAGGTTCATGCGCCTAAGTAAGGCCCATGCACCTGGAATTGCCTTAGAAATGTTTAACTGGAATTGCCTTAGAAATGTTTAAGTGTAACTTATGCGCCTGAACAGTGGTTCATGCGCCTAGAATTTGTAATCGGATGACTAAGTGTAGGGCCATGCGCCCCAATAGTGCCCATGCATCTGAATAACCCCATACGCCTAAGTGTCCATGCGTCCGAATGGACCATACGCCTGAATAGTATCCATGCGTCTAAATAGCTCATGCGCCTAAGTGTTGAAATGGTTAAGTATTGGCTGATGCGCCTGCATAGTGATGAAACGCCCAAACAGGCATGCGCCCAAATAGTGTCGAAGCGCCTAACACTTAGAATTTATTACAGAATTTTTGGCAGTCTGTGCTTTTAGGGTTTTGACCGAGGATTGACTAGGGCCTATTAATGCTCGTCCCATGCATTATTATGATTACTTTATGATTGCTCCATATTATTATTATTACTACTATTAGTATGCGACTTTACGTGGTGTGTTTATTATCGTAACATAAAGTATTACTAATACTAAAGTGAAAGAGCAATGAAGAAAAGAAGTGGAACTTAATTAAAATGTTTACAAGTCTTACAAGCACATAGGAGGTTAGCTCAACCGTGATGCGGGTTAGCTACCCTATGATGCACACGGGGCCAGTCAATTGAGATTGGCGGACCTTTGCAGCGTATCCTAGGTGTTTGGGCCAGCCTTGTATATAGTATTTAGAGCCCCTTGTAGGAACAGAGGGCCTAGCACCATTTTCCCCACGCATATAGTTTTGGGTATTGCTCATTGGTCCACATAGACAGTGAATGATAAAGATAAAAGAGTACAGAGTAAACAATGCATATAGTAAAGAGATGAAGCATTATCTGATTGTATGGCTAATGCGTGCTCATGTATAAAGAGATGAAGTTTTCGTAAAAAGAGTATTTTCATATGTATACCTACAGAAAGTATTCTATTACTTTTAAAACTAAAACTCACTAAGCAACACTGACTTTTATACATTTTCAGTTGGCAGGTAAATATTGTTGAGGATGGCACGAGGGTGAAGCTACTCAATAGGGAAAGACTGACATCCACTCATACTTATGATTGTTGTTGTTTTGTAATGCAATTAAACAATTCTTTTGTATTCGATTGAACAATAGTGTATTGCTCAACAACAGTGTTTTAATGAAATGAATGGCTTTTGTTAAAATAATTCCGCTGCTTAAGCTTGTAAATTTATAATGTTTAATGTATTAAAATGTTGTGAATGACCAACTGTGAGGTCTTCGGGAACGGGGCCTTACATATTATTATTACTATTATTGTTAACATTATTGTTATTATTACCATTAATTGTACTATTATTATTATTGCTATTTATTATTATTAAGATTACTATTATCTTAATTATTATTATTGTTTTTATTGTTATTATTATTACTAATATTAGTACTAATATTATTATTATTAATATTTCAAGTAGTTTTATTATTACCATAATTATTAGTTTGATTAGAAAATTAAAGGCAACAATGAATAAGCATAACATATTCGTAAAGTTTCATAAATGACATAAGTGGTCCTTACAAGAATATAACGGAGTTAACTTTTTTTTAACAAAAATCCAAAAGGTTGCATTCTCCCCAACTTTTAAGAATTTCGTCCCGAAATTAAGAATGAAACTTAAACGAACAGGAGACTTATGATGAAAGATAAGTGTACTAACGGACTGTGGTTGGCGTTTGATTACGGGTGAGATGCTTCACTTTGCGAATTATGGAATTTTACACGATGCATCCCAATTTGAACTCTTCCAGTGGAATGCGAAAGTTATCATTGACAAACTAACTCTTTGAGATTTGACACATGAAACATTGAAAACGATAATGAATTCCTGAGGTATATTAGACTTATAAGACACACTTCTCCCATCATCTGGAATGAAATTATGTAATAAAGTGACGTCTTGAAGCCAATAAGAAAAAATAATATCCCATAATTGTATGAAAGTTTGACCGTCAGAATTTAAGAATCCCAAGTGCCATTATATAATGACACAAGCTTAACACATATCTTGTGAATACGTATCGCTCCTTCGGTTAAACCGTCAGGTTAAGAATGATATATATGCCGAGATTTTGAGTTGGGTTCCCAAAGATGATTAGAGGCATTGCTAATAACAGATAGTGAATCGATTATCAGAATTAACGATCGATGTTTAATGACACACCACAATAACCGACTATTTGAGGTAAGTATGAGTCAATTTCTCGACTCGTTATCTCACATGAGTCAATATGAAATGCGCAAAACTAGCCAATTGGTCAATAATGCACCAAATGACATCAAAAAATACAAGGCAATTTGAACATATACAAGCTATGTCAACATTTCCTTTATGCCAAACCATGAATACCAATCACGAGAATTCATGATCCTTTTTGTCAACATTGGAATGAATGTAATAACAAGTCTTGTGAGTCGCAATCAAGATAGAGATTTAGAGATTTTCAAGATTAGGAGTTCAAGGTTATCCAAAATAATGGGAATTGCATTTTTAATTATGGGTAAAGAGTTAAACAAAGACGTCGTTCATGATCGGATTGGAATTTAAATAATTCAGAATATCGACAATAAAGGCAGTCACAATAGCTTTCCAAGTACGGCTTGCACACACGGTTCATCAAACCCATGAAAACAACCATACATTGCTATAACCAGAAAGGCATGGCATAAATTTATAATAACTTTATCTTGTACGAAAGATTATTTTAGGAGTGTTATCATCGTGCAATTAGGCTTTGATGATAACTCAGAATGAAGGTTGTTAAAAAGGTTCCATAAAGCTAGGTCAAACGTCAAATTGAAACATAAAAGCGTGAGAGAAGAAATCAATTTAAAATTTAAATGTTCCAGGCTTGGAACTATGGTTACCCTAAAGTAACAACGACCCCTTTTGAGTTCAAGATTCATGCTTTAGCTTGACTAGCTGGAACACTATCATCGATAACTTAGATAACGGTGTTCACCCTTCAAGTTATTACATGTTTCTTGTCAATTGAAGTCTTAGAACTCTGGTAAGTTTGAGATCAAGGAATGGGAATACTCACCAAGATGTGGTTATCACTCTTAGCTTGGTGGTGTATTTCCTAAAGTATGACTCTTAACTACCAAATGAGAGCCTAATCCTAACTCATTGTTGAGGATCCATAAGAATGAAAAAAGAATTTTGAACAGCCAATGAATAATTTTTTAAGCCCGGTCACCCGGGTAATCCCATTGGTGAAAGGCCACCCACGCCCGCGAACACAGACAACGCCGGTAACCAGGCTCGCCCACCATTCCAAGGAAAACCCACCATTCCAAGGGAAACCCACCACCTAAAGGTCCACTGTGGTAAAACCCGTGTCCCACTAGGAACATATTGCACCTAGTGAGACTCCAACCCATGACCTCCACTTTGGAAATTCATAGGATGCCTCCTCCTAAACCAGTTGATCTAGTGAAGTTTTATAGAAACAAAATATAGCAAAATGAAAAGTTTCATCAAAGAACGGAATTCATTCCTACTTTGATGGGGTCATTTCATTTGAGGAAAATACCATCCATAAAATTTTAAACGGGTGATATTATCATCAAGGCATGGATTTCACGCCTATCTGATGATTGAATTTCATAATAACAAGAAAAAAATCGAGAACTGACCTTTGTCACCAAAGTACGGGATTCAATTCTATTTTAGTGGGGTCATTTCATTTGTGAAATACGAGTTCCAAAGTAAAATGATTGAAATCTGTACTCAAAACAAGGAAATCACCCCGATTCAGAGGATGAGATTTCATAAAACACACAATACAAAAATTGAAAACCATCATAAAGATACGAAATTTTACTCCTATTTTAAGGAGGTAATTCCATTTTTAAAATAAGAATTCATAAAAACAAAAAGAAGGAAATAGTCATCAAGGTATGAGGTTCACTTCTGTCTTGACAATGAAATTTCATAAGAACAATAATAGCGAATGGAAAGTCATCACCAAAGTAAGGGAGTCACCCCTGTTTTAATGAGATAGAGTCATTTAGGGGATACAAGTGTCCTTAGTCATAGGTTGACTTGCGGACTCTTGCATTGCCTACGATGCAAAACGGTTTGGAGGTTTTTATAAACCTCGACTTAGCAAACAAAGAGAATATCGGCTAGAAATTCAGAAACTTCAAATTACATCAATGTAACATTAACAGGAAAAGAAAATCATGCTCGCTAGGATTAAGGTTAAAGTTCAGGATAACAGAGTTAATTATGTTAGGTTCTCAAATCTTGAATGGTTTAAGTCAGGAAAATGACGGAAATGATTCAACACAATAATGAGATGTAAATGTTCAGTTCAAAATAAAAGGGAAATGCGTTGACTTCTCAAAGTGTTACGTCAACCACAACTTTACGGTAGACACGCGTACCTATATGCGAACACCCATCTCATGAGTTCCGGGTCAGATAAACGGATCCAACGGTCGCATCAAATTTATGTGTATACCTTGCCTAGACAAGGTATCCCGGGACGCAGGTATTCCACCTTTTGGCATTGCATGATTTCAGTTATGGGACACACTTTAAGGACATTTGAAAACCCTAAGTAACAATTTTAAGTTAAAAAAACATTCGGTTTAGATGATCAATATCTTTGGATATATTAAGATCCATGTACACGTTGGTCAAGGTATGAAGATAGTTATAAGGCGCACATATATAACATTGTTTAAACGTAGGAATTGAGGAGTATAACGAGTTCAATATTAACGGGAACATTCTATAAGATAGGAATGAGAAGATATTAGAGTTTCGATGATAAACCAGTCCAAGGAATCAAGGATTTTTTATATTTAAAATATAAACCGGATGGTTCCATTTGGTAATGCATTACCATTTGGAAACGTTGACATGTCAAGGTAAATTGACCCATTTGCCTTAGAAACTTGTGTGTTGACCATAACTTATCACTCATCCCAGAAATCCCCAGGTAAACATAACTGGTCTCGCAATGAGATTCATACGATATGGTTGCCTTAGCTCGAAGGCCTTTTGCCAGAAAATCCAGAATACAGGTGTCTATGTGTCATACAAATTTCTTAGGTTCATGAAATCAAAACCTTAATGAGATTTTCATAGATTAGACATAGAGTCTAAGGAATTAAACCCACGATAATAAGTGTAGATTCCACATGTTGTCGAGAATAAGTTTAGAAAGCTTCATTTGTCGGGGAGAATCAAAGAGTCAAAGATAAGTTTAGGGAGACAAGTAACAAAGTTTATATAATTATAAGGCATATCTATCTAAGGCATCAAGTTGCACAAAAGGCATCCCTAAATAGATAGCATCATGTGACATGCAGCAATAAGTATACACAAGATTATAAGGATTTCTCTATGAGGTTCATGCATAGACTATAGTCAAGGTCACCATTTATAATAACCTAATCCCTATAGTTATGTGCTCTGATACCAATCTGTCACACCCCAACCTTGACGGCGAAAATGTCGAGGAGTGAGAGTTAAGATCGTTCACAGCCACATAACGCTATTATTAAATCCAAATATATTATTCATAAGTTTCAAAGGTAATATTACAAACATAAGTCTCAAATAAAGAAAACATAACAAGAAATATAACAAGCTCGTTCATTTATTTAACTAGGTCCATTCCTAGGTGTGAACAAGCTTTAAAAGTGGCAATCAAACTTGAGTATTTCTTGAAACATATTAAAAATAAAAGTCAACAATAATGTTGGTGAGATTTCCATAGCTTTCAATACATAAATATATAAAATATAGCAATTCATGTTGTACGTGAGAGAACAAAGTAACTAGGGATGTAAGATAGAATGCACCATCAAACCTTGACAAAGTTTTACAAGTCTCAAACGTTTACAAGTATATACGATTAGCTAAGTGTACTTGGATCAATCAAGCAGGCTTGTCAGGCCCATAGATCTATGACTTCGGCAGCCTAGCAATAGTTAATGATTGTACATATATTTAACATTACATGGTAGCTACAAGGTTCAACTAACCACAACACACAAGTAAATTGTGATAAGTTTACAACAATCAAACATTTACAAGTGCAATGATTATAAAGTAACATGTTTCACCCCAAAGTGTGAAAATATGAAAAGGGATATAGAAATACTCACTTGATCAAATAATTATAGAACAACGATTAGTAAGAAAATATTAAATAGGTGTTCCAACGTAAAATCCTTCACAATGCACCTAAGAATATATATATTTACAAGGTTAAAGCTTAATTATAATAAGAGTAATGTTTTAACGCGAACTAGGGTTTCAATAGGAATTTGGGATGTTAATAATTAGATCCAACAAAAATGATAAATTTGATTATGTTTTGAGTCAATGAAATATACTATTTAATCATTTTAATACTAAGAAATAAAAGAAAACCATTTGTAACAAAGTCTAAGCATAGTTTAAATAAACTTTTAAAATAACCCTCATTTTAAACAATAATCTAAACTTGTTATTTGAACAAATAATGATTTAGTGTGCTACAAAAATATTTAATCTATTTTATAAGGAAATAATTTAAATATATTATTTGAGCAAATAACTATTTAGTAAGTTAAAACAATATTTTAAGTCTAACTTATAAAAAATAACCTAAATATATTATTTGAACAAATAATGATTTAATAAGTTAAACAATATTTAAAAATCTATTTTATAAGAAATTGAACTAATTATATCATTTGTTTTAAATAATTAATAAAAATATTAAAATATTATAAGAAATAAATTTCTAGAAAATTAGTTAGGTGGTTTTAAAAATATTTGAAGTTTTTAAATGAAATTAGTATATTTATTATAAATTTTATGAAATTTATTTTGGGCAAAAACCCCTTAAAAAATTACATGATGGTGCCTGGGTTCGAACTCGGGACCTCATGTGTGTGGGACGAGAGCCTTACCTAGTGAACCAGGGCCAAGGCCGTGTTAAGAGTTGAGTTTTAAAATTTAAAACAACGCATCCCTACTAATTTCCCCCAAATCAAGAACCCTAGAATCGGGTGGATCCAAATCAACCCAAGTTTGTTGTTGATAATGGAAGCAAACATGGGGCTTTTGTTCCCCACTTGAAAACGAATATGTAGCAAGGTTTAATTACCTGGTTAGAGTTAATTCCGATGATGAACGAGTACCAGAACACATCGTGACTTCTCAGCACCAATTCGATATTCAAACGACGATGATAATCAAATTCGTTGTACAGGTAGCTTCGAATGAACTCAAATATGAAAAGCCTCTATTTAATTCGAGTTTTGAAACACTAATGGTGGTGTTCGAGTAGTTGCAGGTCACGACAAGGTTGCGAATCAAATAACTTTGTTTGTGTGTTTTCAGGTGCAATTGGAAGTTGTGAATGATTAGGATTAGTTAGATGATTGTATATGTTCGATTAATTATATTTTAATTTTGTTTTAATGCTCGAACGGCTATGTAGTTTAATGTGGATCGGTTATGTAATTGATTAGACTAGTAACCGATGATTAAACCCAATTAAACCATGAATTCAAGTTCGAAACATGTAAATGAAACAATTTGGGTCAGTTTTTGGGGTTAAAAATGTTGGATTTCGAAGTTTTTATGTGGCCGGAGCTCGCCGGCGAGTTAGCCAGAGACTCGCCGGAAAAAAATGGAGAGAGAAAAGAGGAGTTTGGGTTTGTGTTTTCCGAATTACACAAATGGTCCCTGCTGTTTGGGTTCTTGTTATTTCATATGTAAACTTTTCATTTAAGTTTTTAATTTGACATAACAACCCCCCTACACTTATGTAATTCAAGTTTTTAAACATTTTTAAGTTTAGCAACTTTATAAATTGTTATAAGTGTTATAGTTATCAATAATATTATCACTAGTATTATCATTGCTATTATTCTTAACATTATTGTTATTATTACCATTAATTGTATTATTATTATTATTGCTATTTATTATTATTAAGATTACTTTTATCTTAATTATTATTATTGTTATTATTATTATTATTATTATTACTACTAATATTAGTACTATTATTATTATTAATATTTCAAGTAGTTTTATTATTACCATAATTGTTAGTTTGATTAGAAAATTAAAGGCAACAAATAATAAGCATAACAAGTTCGCAAAGTTTCATAAATGACACAAGTGACCCTTACTAGAATATAACGGATTTAACTTTCGTTTAACAAAAATCCAAAAGGTTAGATTGAGTAATCATCCGTAGCTACATAGCAGTACAAATCGCCGACAATGCTCTTTGTACTAAGTGGGCCAAACAGATCCATGTGAAGAAGCTCAAGAGGCAGGTCAATTAAGTGAACTTTCTTTGCCTTATGAGACTTCTTTGTCTGTTTCCCTTTCTTACATGCGACATAAAAATCCGGTAATTGGAAGTTCTTAACATTTACTCCACGCACTAGATCATTCTGGATCATATGATTCATCTTTCGTGGATTAATGATTCCCATTCTCCTATGCTAGGAGATGGAGTCTTTCTTTGTTGCCTTTGACAAGAAGCATTGACATTATGATCGGTTGGGGAGGCCTTTGATAGCTCCAAGACATATAATTTGTTATATCTCGAAGTTGACATTAAAACTTGGTCCTCCAGGATGACATAGTCCTTTTTCAGAACATAACACTTCTTGTTGTCAAATACAACTTTGAATTCTTTGTCACATATTTGGGAGACAGAAAGTAAGTTATTTTGAAGTTATTGAACATGGTTTACCTTATCAAACTTCACTTTCTGGTTTCCCACTTCCCCTTGTGCAGTGATATCCTCCTTTATTTCCAGCAAATGAAACGTGTCCTCCTTTACTTTTTTGACATTTGACAGGGTAGACAGGTTCCCAGTCATGTGCCTTGATCCCCGCTATCAACAATTCAGGTATTTGTAGTAGCACTATAGCGGACACCTTGCACATTAAAAAAAAAGATTAGTTTAGGTTAGGGACCCAAGCCTTAACTGGCTTGGGTGAGCCGATGGAATCACACATCATAAACTCTACCCACAGTCCATTTGAGGGTGAGGGCAAATCATTTTTCTTCTTGTGCTCATTATCAGACACTGGACTTGATTTTTCTTTCCATAAGCCAATTTTGTGTAAGGCCTGTTTGTGATAAACAAACGGCTGGCTTACTGTTTGAACTATATGTTCACTAATTCTCTTTGGTGGAGTGATAGATCTCTTTTTCGAAGAACTTGGTTTAGTATCATGAAGTTCAATTTTCTTTCTTGGTGTCTGATAATAAGGACAGTTAGAAGTGATGTGTCCATACTTTCCACAGTTGTAGCAAGATCTACTTTCTACATGTTGGTGGAACTGTTCCTATGTGGAAGTGTGTGACATAGGTGTGACTTTAGTCTGTTTGGGTTTAGACACTTCTTATTTAGATGTTTTAGCTTCTATAACAAAATTCATTGTTTGAACATTTTTAACATCTTTACCCTTTTGTTTATTTGGACTAAGACATGGTGCATGTGGTTGGTTAACTTGTTTGGTCTTTTTGGGTTCAAAAAAAGACATGTTTGAACCTGACTTTACCTTAACCTTTTCAAATTGTTCATCCAAATTGACAATAGGTATCTTACCTTCAGATTTTAAAGTGGCCTCCTTCTGTTTAGTGACAGATTCCACCGATTTACTCGTGGAATCTGGATCACTACCTAGTGGAGTGGACACCACATGATCCTTGATTGGATTGGTATTTATTGGTCTACATTATGCATTCAACAAGATCTCATATGGTGTTGGAACCACTTTGTAACCCAAACCCTCTCCGTAGTTACGTTATTTCACTAATTGCTGGACTATGTGAGAAGAACATGTCCAACTGTGCAGTTTTTATTTTAATGAGTTGACTTCGACTTCCAAAACTGTTTTTTCTTTCTTAGTTTCTTCCAGGGAGTTTAAATAGAACTTTATGTCATTTTTTTGGTTAAAAGCAACAACCTCAGTTTCCTGTAGTTGTTTGTTTAAAAGTTATATCTTCTCTTTATAACTATGCTCATTTTGTTTTAAAATCTGGTTAGCTTCTGTGCATAGTTGTAAGTTATTTACTAAGCTATCATTGTGATCTAATAACCTAGCAAATTTTGAATCTATGTTGTCTCTAAATTTATTATATTCATTACAAGCATGACTTTCAAAAAGTTGGTCTTTGGTACTTACCTTTGAAGATTTGGTTGAATCAACCATCATAGCAGAGTTTGACTGTTCGGGTGCGGGTGATTCTGAACAAGTTGTTCTGATACCTTCTTCACTCAAGTGATTGACCATATTTGTAGCATCTTCATTATTTGACATCACTAGTCCCACTGCGATTTCACCTTCGCTTGCAGAGTCGTCATCCAAACCCTCAACACAAGCAATGTTGGATTCTCCCGGAGATACAATACGAAAGGTCCAATCTTGCCCTTCGTCATCTTGTGCAGTCATGGCCTTAGTGTCCTTGCTTGACGAGGTAGCAACACTTGTGGTTTGTCTTGAGGATTGAAGGTTGAGAATGGATTACCATTACCTGTCTTCTTGGGCTTAACACATTCACGCTTGAAATGCCCCTTCTCTCCACAGTTAAAACAGGTAACTTTGGTTTTATCAAAACCAAAGGTAGTTTCTTTTGTGGCTATCAAGTTCTGTCCAGTCTTTTTCACAAACTTCTTCGCCCTCCAGACAGCACTAGCCAATGCCCACATGATATCCATTCTTTCGAGTTCAGTTTCATCTACCTGCTTGTAATCTTCATCTACGAGATGGAAGTTTCCAATCTTCCCCACAACCATGCCATCATAGGAGTGAACTACCACTGCTAGGAGATCCATATTGTCCTTCGCCACCTTCACAGTAATATTATCGAGATTCTCGGTCTTCAACTTCGTAGTATTTGCTTTAGGTGCTATATATTGGTGCAAGATGACTCTGACGTGTCAGATCCTGATGTAGTGGCTTGGGAAGGAGCTACTGGACTAGACACGAATGTTGAAGTGGTGCTCCTAAACTTGTTGGAGTGGGAGATGAGTTATAAAGTGACGGGTTCTGATCGTATGATCCTTTTCTGAGACATGTACTTCATCCTCAATTCTTCCTCTCTCAGCTTCAGAATGAAATCATTAATATCCAACTTTTCTAGCATATCATTCTGTCTTAGATTTGACACAAACGAAACCCACTTCTCTGGCAAGCCATCTGCAAAACTCGACACCTTGTCTTCCATGGACGTGGTTACCCCATGAGTGAGCAGCTCACTCATCAAGTGGTAAAAACGGTCGATGATGTCATCTAGGCTCTCTTTTCCTATCGAAGAGAAGTTATCAAACTCCTTCTTCAAAGCCTTTGCCTTTAATGCCTTCAACGTTGCATTCCCATCATACCGTTTTTCTAGAGCCTCCCATAACTTCGTGGCTTGTTTGTTCTCAGAAAATTGATGGAATATATCTTTAGGAATTGATTGAGTCAACAAATCATACACCTTCTTCTCAGCATTGTATTCCACCTTCTGGCTATCAGTCATGCCGCCCAAAGTAAGTTTAACCCCATCAGCACCAACCGGCATGTTATAACCTGTCTCGATTGCTTCCTATAGATTAGGATCAACTCCATTTAGATATATCTCGAACCTTTGCTTCCATTGTGGGCATCTAACGTTATAAGTTTAAGGGGCTTATTGTGATTCCCAATTTCATTTTCCAAAAGCAATAGATTCTGGATACGAGAGTCCTTTCCGGCAGTAAACACTGACACTGATCTTCCATTTTGTTAAACTTTGAACTTTTGACAAGACTTATTCATTCGTGCGAATGGAGAAGTCCGAATGAGTCAATTAGGTGATTGAACAAATGCAGATGAGCCAATCATACGATTGGACAAATGCGGATGAACATCCGTGCGATTGGGCAAATGAGGATGAACAATGCGAATGGGATTGTTCAGTTGTACGAATGGATGGATGACTGAGTTCAATCATGTGTATGGGTGGTGCAATTGAGTTCAGTTGTGTGACTGAAGGCTGCTAGTTTTGAAAATTAGAAGGTTTTTGGTACTTTGACACAAAAATACGAATTTTCACGAACCCTAATCTGCCGTAAGCCGAAAAACATGAACTTTTAGATCTAGATACGTCGAAAACACTGTTTTACTAAAAAGATGGTTTTTTTTAATGAAAAACATGATTTTTACACCAAAACTGATCGACTCACACTCAAAATCAAGAGCCAAAGCTCTGATACCACTTGTTAGGGGACCGACACCAAAACCGACAGAGTACTAACTGATTCTGCGCGTATACCAGATCAAATAGTGCGGAATCCTATTTGACTGGCGATCCAATTAGGGAGAACACAGTTCAGATCAATCTAACGATTATAGAAATGTTAAGAACGATTAGAACACGATCAACTACGATCTGTGAACTTGGAACAGGTTTTCTTGAGTCTCTAGACGGCTAGGGGACGATTGTGTGCGTAGGTATTCGAATTGTTATATTTTTTTCATGAATTAGGTGGTATTTATAGGTTAGGGTCTTCCAATCGTATGACTAAACCATTAGCATGGTTCAGTCTTGCGACTTCATACGATTAAATTTGAACACGTTTCTCAATCATTATTGACTAAGAATTATGTACAAAAACCACAAACCTATATAGTTAGTTCACTATAAATTATCACACAACAAACAATGAAATATTAAACATTATAAGCATCAACCACACATTGTATTTCATTCATATCCATTCAATTACATATATGTAAGACATGATAGATATTTTACATCAAGCTCCTAAACTAGATACATATGTATCAACAGTGTATGTGTTTTAGGGGTGTGATATGTGTGTGATCGTGTGTTAAGGGTATGTTGGCCCATTTAATTGTTAACCCATGAATTATGAAATCATATCATAAGCCAACTATCACTAAATCACTGCCAACTATCCCGAGCTATGTAAGGCCCCGTTTCGGGGACCCTTACAGCTGGTAAATCATTTCACATAAAACATATGTTTTCATCATATTACAGAAAAACGTTGCAGCGGAAACATTTAAGCAAAGCATTCCATTTCATAATAAAGGCTTTTGCAAAATAATACATTGTTCATTACAAAATATAGTTCGTCTGTATTATAATACAAAAACGTTATACAAAAGAATGCCATCCAAAAATGCCAAGTAGCTGCCCCACGCCATCCTCAGCAATGCTCACCTGCCAACTGGAAAATGCATAAAAAGTCAGCATTGCTGAGTCAGTTCTAGTTTTATAAAAACATTGCATTACCTTCCATTTGTTAAAACATTTTCATTACTATCGCACGTGATCACACATCATACATACATCGAGGTAATAATTATTATCTTCAACATCGTTCGTTTTGTACATATCGCACGTTTCGCATATTTCATACTTATCGCACTTTTCGTACTTTATTATCTTACACTTCTATCCAGGTCATGTCATGTGTTTAACCCCCCTCAAGAGCACCAAGCAATTCATCTAGGGTTAAGCGACAAGGACCCCATATCGTACGTATGGAGTGGTTACTAGGACAGACTCCCCATGTGTGTATGAACTCTTATGGGCTCGCCAAGATTGCACGCTGTATAACACACAGTAATTAGGAAATTACACGTATTGCAGCAGTCACCAAGACTAAACTCTTACAATGTATATGAACCCTTATGAGTTAGCCAAAATCGAACGCTATAGACACACAGAGTTGAGCTAACAACTCTCAATGAGTTATGAACCTCCTTTCATTTGCTTGCAAGGATTTTCATTCGTTCCTTCTTTTTGTTCCACTTTCATTATCTTAAATCTTTCACTTCGTTAAGATAATACCTTATGTTCATTATCAATATCACACCACGTAAATTCATTTCATCATACGAAATAAAGAACATAAGAAAACATATCATACATAACATACATAGCATACATAATCAACATACATCGACATCGTCATACATAGCATCAATCATGCATCATCTTAAACACCATGCATCGCACATTCACATACATAAACATATGCATATCAAACATAAATCATCATAAAACATAACTGACCCACCACGGGACAGCGGGGGTTCGGAGGCGGCAGCCCCTGACAGCGGGATCCTAGGGGCAGCAACCCCTAGTGAGGTCTAAGAGGCAACGCCCCTGGCTGGGGCCGTGCTGACTTGGAAAAATCGATCTTCCCGTTAAGACCTCTTAAATTTTTAGTCATCTAAAACGTATATTTGGTATGCATTTCCAGCCCCAAACTAGTTCAACACCTTTAAAATAAGGGATTTAGAACTCACCTGGACTCGATGAGTAGCTTCTCAATCAAGCTTTCAAAGTAGGGGTTGCACTACACAGCCTGCATATAAGTTAACACTTAGAGGAGTTAATTTCTGCCTAATTTTTCTGCTAATTTCGCTGCCAGATCAGCAATTTCGCTACTAGTTTCGCTAGCAGTTCGCTGGTAGTTTCGCCAGCATCTTCACTGGCAGTTTCGCTGACATCTTCGCTACCAGTTTCGTCCAACTTTCGTTGGAAAACCATGTCTGCGAAACTACCTGCGAAACTATAGTTTCCCAGGAAGATCCACACTTTCGCTAGACGAATACCTAATTTCGCTGGACGAATACCTAATTCGCTGGATGAACACCCAGTTTTGCAGAAAGGGCTGAAAATTACGAATAACCCATTTTTGACCTAAAACTTTAATCTTTTACACCCAAAACCTTGGTTTATCACCCAATAAGCTTTATCTAAGCTTCTTACATGTTTTCTTGCACAAAAACGTGAGTTTTGGGCATATCTTTGCCACTTTTAAAAACCCAAACCCTAGAGTCCGGATTTACATCAAAAGCAACGATTAAATGATGTTTTTTACCTGGATTCTTGGTGTTTTCTTGTTGTTTGGATGCCCACGAACACCGATCTTCAATCCCGAGATCAACCGAGCCTTGAATCTTCAATTTTCTCTACTTTCTCTCTCTATTCTCTCTCTATAGAACTAGAGTGTTGAGTAGCAAATGAGAGCTGCTCAAGCTGATCCGTTTATATATACCGGGCGTTCCCGAGACCTTAAACTCGCCAAACATATAACCCATGAAGTCTACTCGGTCTAAAACCCATATCCATCATATTTTCATTAAATGATCTCGTCTAAACCTATATTATTATTTGGCTTGTTTAGACATTATTCGGGGCGTTACAAGCTAATCACTGAATATCACGTCCTCTTATTGTGATTTGATTAAGTCTAGTATTGATATTTTCCTTTTATGTTTCTTTTCTGCATTAGTTTAAATAGCAGCCCTGTGTGGTGCTTTATTGTATCCTTTGAAAAACTTTATGCATCTCCAATTATAAAGAAGACTGTGTCGACTTCATAGCTATTTTGTCATACTGTTATTGTCTTATTTGTTCTATACCAATTTGAAATCTTTCAGTTCGTATCAGAGCCCGGGAGATTTCTATTAGGAAATTCTTATGTGATCGGTTAACACCTGCTCACACAAAGGAAGGGACCAAGGAGGATCAAAAAAGGTTGAAAAGTTCTTAGAAGGCATGGCAGAGCAACCTCGAGTAGGGGGTTAGGTAGTAGGTGCAAAGGAGCAAAGCAATCTACCGTTGCAGTGTCCAAAACTTACATCGACAAATTATACGGTTTGGTCGATAGTAATGGAAAATATTCTTGCTGCCCATGGCCTAAAAGAAGCGATAAACCTAGAAACAGGAGATGCCGTAAAAAACAAGAAGAAGTACATAGCCTTGGCGTTAATTTTTCAATCGATCCCTGAAGATGTCATTCTTCAAGTAGCTAAACATACAGAACCAAAAGACGTATGGGAAGCACTCCGGGTTCGGTATCTAGGCGCAGATCGAGTGCAAAAAGCAAGGCTGCAGACCTTGAGAAGTGAACTTGATGGTCTTTAGATGAAGGAATCAGATACAGTCGAAGAAGTTTTGGCAAAGTTAAGCAGCATACAATCACAATATAAAAGCCTTGGATCCCCTCTCGATGATGAAGTATGGTTAGAAACTTTTTGAACTCTATGCCTAATAAGTACCTTCCAATTGTTGCTTCTATAGAGCAATTTGCAGATATCGAAAAAATGTCATTTGAAGAAGTTGTAGGACGATTGAAAGCTTTCGAAGAAAGAGAAAAAGTTTGAAACAGGAATGAAGACACCCGTGGTAAACTATTGTTTACTCAAACAGACAACCAAAACAAGCCAAGAAACCATGGCAGGGGCCGAGGTTCATTTAACCACGATGGGAGAGGTCATGGAAGAGGGAGAAGTCAAAGTTCCGGTTGTGTTCGTGGAGCTTCAAACAATCGACAAGAAAGGAGTAACAATCGAGATAAGTCTAAGGTAAAATGTTATCGGTGTGATAAAACTGGACATTATGCTCGTGACTGTACAGGTGCACAAAACAGGGATGTAGAAACACATCTAACTGAAGCCGAGGAAGGCGAACCACAATTGTTAATGGTTGATGTAATTCGAGAAGGTTGCGAGCAAGTCTTTCTTAATGTAGAAAAGGTGGTACCAAGTAAACTTACATCATAAGCAGGTCTATGGTACTTGGACAACGGTGCAAGTAACCATATGACCGGTGTCAGATCACGCTTCACAGAACTTGACAACAAAATTACGGGGCAAGTTCGTTTTGGAGACGGTTGATAAGGATCGGGATCTAGTTTGATCAATTAGATTAAGATTTGCAGCGGAATAGCACACGAATTAGACAAAATTTAAGCAACATGATATGAATATTCAATCAAACAGTAACGGTTATAGAGAGAGAAAGTTTTCTACAAAAATAATGTTTTCATTCACGCACATGCTTCCCCCTCAAAGGAATTAGGTCAACATTCCTTTTATAAAGGAATGTGACATCAGCTGACATCACTTGATAGTGACAGCTAACTGATTTACACAAACAACTGAAAGTAAACTAAACTACTAAAGATGTCAACAACTGAGGACACCTTCACAAAATGCTAAGTACACGCTAACATTACAACTACTGAAGTTATAACATCTGAAGTGTAAGAACTTCAGATGTTTTACATAATATAAAACTACTAATTACAAATTACTAAAAAGTAAACCATCACAACTACTGAAGAGAACTACTTCAACTGTTATGACAACTTCTGAGAACTTGGTCTTCAGACTTTGTCTTCAGCTGTTGTCTTCAACTGTTATCTTCAAACTTTGTCTTTAGCAGTTGTCTTCAGACTTTGTCTTCAGACTTTGTCTTCAGACTTTGTCTTCAGACTTTGTCTTCAGACTTTGTCTTCAGACTTTGTCTTCAGCAGTTGTCTTCAGACTTTGTCTTCAGACTTTGTCTTCAGACTTTGTCTTCAGACTTTGTCTTCAGACTTTTTCTTCAGACTTTGTCTTCAGACTTTGTCTTCAGACTTTGTCTTCAGACTTTGTCTTCAGACTTTGTCTTTTCAGACTTTGTCTTCAGACTTTGTCTTCAGACTTTGTCTTCAGACTTTGTCTTCAGACTTTGTCTTCAGACTTTGTCTTCAGACTTTGTCTTCAGACTTGTCTTCAGACTTTGTCTTCAACTTTGTCTTCAGACTTTGTCTTCAGACTTTGTCTTCAGACTTTGTCTTCAGACTTGTGCTTCAGACTTTATCTTCACCTATTGTAGACCACTTCAGTTGTTTTGATGTTCGTGGGACTTAAAGGTTTTTCTGATCTGGCTCATTGGTTCTTTTGGTCCAACAAACTCCCCCTGAACCAATGCAACCAAAACCTTAAGATTATTGAAGTCCCACTTATTGGCAGAAACATTATCTGGATCAGGTTAGAAATCTTCAAATTAAGCTCAGGCTAGGGAAGAGGTTTCAGAAGGTTTGATTGGCAAAGGATGAATGGAAACTCTGTCTTGGGGATTGGACATAGAGATGTTACCCCATCCATGAGACCTACTTCCCAATGATAAGTCTGTAACACTCTCTGACATAGGCCTCAAGGAAACAACTTGTTCTTCCATTGTGAGTTCTTCAGCTTCACTTTCAAAGAAGAACTCAGCCCATAGTACTCTATAAGTACTTAACATGCTTTCCATTCTTCAGCTCCACATAGTTTATATCTCTGTATGCAAACTCATCAGGATTAGTGCCTTCAAGCAACAACTGGAGCTCATTTCTTCTTATTTCTTCAAGCTTCTTGTAGATCACCCCTTCTTTACCATTTTTTTCTAGTAAAGTTTGTGGAGTCATCTTAGACTTGTAAGCCCTCTTGAAGTAATCAAGGATTTCCCAGGGTGACACTACAATGGCCAGCATTATCACAGCATCTACACTCTTCTTTACTTGGCCATTGTATCTACTTGGAATCTTCTTTTTATGATTATGTCACTTACTCTGGGGTCAGGCCAAATCTCACTCTCTCTTTCTGATATTGAAATGTAAATCTGAGAGCATACAACCTCTGAGCATGTTTCTTCATAGCTTGTATGGATGAAGACTTAGGAACTCTTTATCATCATCCTTAACAGCTGCTCATCATGTTGTTTTGCTGTTCTTCTTCTTCAAGTTTGACTTTTACCATTTGCCTTTGGAAGTCAGGTGTGATTGTTTTGGTTGATTCCTGGCTCAGGCATCTTTATTTTAAGAATACAGAGATTTGCAGACTATCATCCTCATCATCTTCTTCTTCTTCCATCCTCAACACCCTTGTCTTTCTCTTGGGTGCATCATTGGTAGTGGTTTGAGTAGTTTCTTGTGTAAAGGAGTTGGTTTTGAGGGTTGTGAAGTTGTTGTTTTGGTTGGGAGATTGTACAGGCTGCTCTAGCATCTTGGTTGTGAGTGAAGCTTTGGATAACTTTTCCATATCAACCTTTTCCCAACACCAGCTTCATCAAGAGCTTCTATGATCAATCCTTTGTTAAATTCTTCAGAAGAACAGATTCTAGTGGTTATCTCCAAAATACTGTCTCTGGACCATGACTTTACTTCAATGATTGATCGTCCCAGATGTTTTGATATGAATCTTGTCATAGCTTCCAGCCTTTCCCTTTCTTTCTCACTCCAACTTGACCATCTATGTTCAATATCTTGAATCTCTAGCCTTCTGATTTCAGAGTCAAGTTTGGCATGTCAAAACCTTGTCTGAAGAGTTGATCAATAATCTTATCCATAGATCTGCTATGTTGCTCATCAGCTTCTTGATCAGTTCTTCTAACTTTTTCTCACCTTCAGTCTGTTCAGAGCTTTTCTTTCTCTTGTAGGTGATCATTTCCTTTTCTTTCTTCTCTTTCTCTCTTCCTCTTCAACTCTCTTTCTTTTTCCTACTTTCACTGACTTAGACTCCCCCTTTTTGGGTGCATGGGTTCAGGGTGTGAATGTCAGAAAGTCTCTTAGAAACAGCAATATCAACTAAGGATTGAAGATTGAGGAAAGCCTCTCATCAATGGCTCGATGCACAATGTTTGTGATTATGGAAGTGATGAGAGGTAAGGATGAGTGAAAGGCAGCAACCATTTGCTCAGAGGGGTTCTGTCCCTAAAAATGGTGCCTGAATCAGAGGTGGCAAAGTTTTGGGAGTGGCTCAGTGTTTGGGAGAGTTTCAGAAAACTGACATCTGTGGGTGAATTTGGGCAGATGGAGTTGATTCTTATGACATTTTGGCAAGAAGTTCTTGTAGTCTACATACCTCAGTCCTAAGAATGGTGTTGTGGGCTAGAACATCAAAGAAAAAGCCCAGGTCATCATCAGTCTTTGCTGAATCATCTGACCTCCTGATTAAATCAAGATGAACATGTGTTGAGTTTAGATCAGTATTCACATGTGCCCCTATTTCTTGGAACTGGGAACTTCCTGCCTCAGGATTAGTCCTTCATTGGTAGTTCCCTCTGGTGAGGACTTAGAAATGATACCATCTTCATCCTGGTCATGTGCTGAAACAGAGAAGAGGCAGCCTCACCATGTTCGAATCTCCTCCTCTACACAGAGAGATTGAAATCTGTAACCCTGTGCTGTGGGTTATCAGCCACATTATAATCCTCTCCCTCAACTGTTGAGGTTTTCCCAGTGGTAATAGGTTTCTGGGGAGGGTTAGAGGAATGTAGCTGAGGCAGCACTTGTGCAATAACCACAGTTGGGGCTTGTAGGGGTGGCTTCATGGGAGATAAGTGTGAAGAGGATTGCACCTGGGATGAATGGTGCTCTTCAATGGCAATCTTCTCAAGGAGAGAGATTCCAGTAATGTGGTTTCCCTATTTTTGGTTGCATCAAGATCCTGTTGAGAGGATACCTGAGCGGTTTCAGCTGGTAGAGTCTTGGAAACTACAGGGGGATTACTACCCATAGTTTCATCCTGCCTTTGTGTTGCAGGGACATCATCAGGGGACTCAACTCCTTGAATAGCCTTTTTGGTTTGATTGGATTGTGGTTTGGAGGGGACATTGGATCTGGAGGATGAGGCTGTGGGTTCCTTCTGCTTGGGTTTTAGCAGTTTGGCAGCCTCTTTGAGATGTGGGTCAGAGTTGTGCCTGGAGTATACCTCTGGCAAAACTACCACAGCAGGGACTCCAAGGCCAACAGGCCCTCAGATTGTAATTGATTTATGATTATGGCCATAAGAAATCGTGGATATAATAGCCATCTGTTAGCCACAGGTTTTATTGCCAGATCTTCTAATTCCAAAAATATAATTTTAGAAAAATTTAAGCTTTGGCATTCAAGAATAGAATACAATACCTGCTGCCACCTGGATGACATTTGATCCCATGAAGAGGATTTGGGGGCAAGGCAGACATTGATCATGTGAAGATTAGACGTTCAGCATCATGGAAGTGCTTCTTCAGAATGGTTGTAGCACTTAAGTCGCCCGCATATCCATGGTTGATGAATGATAGATCAATGGTGCCCTTCGGGTATTTGGTGACAAAGGTGGCATCATTCAGATCTAGGTTTCGCGAATGATAGCAGGAGTGACTACCACCTTCTTCTGGTTTACAAATGATTGGAGTGTTCGACATCATTCTCACCAGTATGGACAGTGACATTTGTCCAAATTGGCGAAGGGTATCAGAATAGATGGTTGGATTCAGAAGAAAAGCGTTGATATGGGGAATCAACCATCAGATCAATGGCAGCATCAAACTTAGTCCAAAAGGCCGATTTTGTGAAGTAGGCAACACATTTGTGTCGTGGTTTGATTTGCATGGTCTCCATTAATGGAAGATGAACGTTCAGAAAACGATTTATGAAAAGTTTGAAGTTAGGGTTAGGTATTTATAGGTTATGAAACGGCTAAAAGAAAACAACTAAAACTTTTGGTGTTAGTCATCAGTTGTTAGGAAACTACTGAGGACATGGTTTTAACTTTCAGATGTTGTAAACACTGAAGACTTTGTGTTAGTCATCAGTAGTTTGAAATTACTAAAGACTTGGTTTTGGCTTCAGTTGTTTTGAAATGAAACAGCAGATGTTTGAAACAATTGAAGAGTAAAATTGCTCAGCAGTTGTTGTCGTCAATTCACAGATCTCAGTTGTTTCATTTGACCTTAACACTTACTCACCAGATTATCTGATTTTCAGATGTTTCATTGGGCATCAGTACTTATCTGTTAGAACAGACATCAGTGGTTGTAACCACATCAGTACTTTGAAACAAATAAAGAACTTCAGTACTTTTAAGTAATTTAGTCTTCAGTAGTTATGAAAACTGCTGAAGATAAAATAACTTATCAGTACTTATTTTTGACAACTGTATACTAATGATCATCAGTACTTGTGAACTGAGATCATCAGTAGTTGTCAAGTCATTCAAGCTGCAGCATACCAAGCCTTAGCACTAGATTTTGGAAAGTTGCACTGTCCAAACGCTTAGTAAATATATCTGCAAGCTCATCAGCACTAGGAACAAACTTTGGATCAATCAGACCTTTTTCATAACAATCCCTGATAAAATGATGTCTGATCTCAATATGTTTGGTCCTAGAATGCTGGACAGGATTCTTAACAATACAAAGAGCTGAAGCACTGCCCATCAGTAAAGAGTCTTAGTCTCTGTAATGTCATAATCCAGTAATTGATTCTGAAGCCAGAGTACCTGAGATGTACAACTTGCAGCAGCAATGTACTCTGCTTCAGCAGTGGATGTAGCAACTGAAGTTTGTTTCTTACTCTGCCAAGAAACTAAACAATTTCCTAGAAATTGGCATCCACCAGTGGTTGATTTTCTGGTTAATTTACACCCTGCATAGTCACTATCAGAGAAAGCAACTAATTTACAAGAGTGCCCAGTGGAATACCAAAGTCCTAGAGATTGAGTTCCTTGCAAATCTAAAGATCCTTTTGACTGCAATCATATGGGATACTTTAGGTGCAGCCTGAAATCTAGCACAAACACAAGTTGCAAATATAATGTCTGGTCTAGAGCTGTAAGGTACATCAAGGAACCAATCATACATCTGTAAAGAGTTTCATTAACTGCTTTACCTTTCTGATCAGCATCCAGTTTTGTGGTGCTGCACATGGGAGTAGAACAGGGCTTACAGTTTTGTAAATCAAACTTTTTCAATAAATCCTTTGTATATTTTGACTGATGAATGAAAGTTCCATCAGCCATTTGTTTGATTTGCAACTCCAGAAAGAACTGTAATTCTCCTATGGCACTCATTTCAAACTTTTGTTGCATCAACTTAGTAAAGGCCTCACAAACTGTGGATCAGCGAATGCAAAAATAATGTCATCTACATAAATTTGAACAAGAGCTTATGCATGCCTACTTTCTTAATGAACAAAGTTTTATCTATGGAGCCTCTAGTGAAATTATTTTGAAGAAGAAAGTTAGACAATGTTTCATACCAGGCTCTGGGAGCTTGTTTTAACCCATAAAGAGCCTTATCAAGCTTATACACCCAATCTGGATGTTTATGATCTTCAAAACCTGGTGGTTGACATACATAAACTTCTTCTTTTATTTTCCCATATAAGAATGCACTTTTGACATCCATTTGAAAAACTTTAAGATTATGGAAAGCAGCATAAGATAAGAATAATCCGATTGCCTCCCGTCTAGCTACAGGGGCAAAGGTTTCATCATAATCAATACCTTCTTCTTGTGAAAACCCCTGTACAACCAGTCTGGCCTTGTTCTTAACATTTGACCTTTTTCATCAGTTTTATTCCAAAACACCCATTTAGTGCCTATTGCACACTTACCTTGGGGTAGAGGAACCAGTTCCCACACTTGTTGCTTTTGAAACTGAAGAAGCTCAAGTTGCATGGCTTCAACCTATCCATTGTCTCTTAATGCAATATGATAGTTCTTTGGCTCTTGCTGACTAATAAAGAGAGCATAAAAGCAGAAATTTGACAATTGACTTCTAGTTGAAACACCAGCATTGATGTCACCAATGATCAGAGACATGGGATGATTCTTAAGTTCTTGATAGTCAATAAGATCTATACAAGTGCTTGTAGGTGATTCAGTAGCAACAGATGGTGATCCAGACTCTTGAAACCTAGAATGAGAAGGCAATTCAAATGAAGTAGAGGATTCAGAGATCTCATCAGCATTTGTTATGGATGGAACTGCTAAAGCTACAGGAACATAAAGTTTAGTAGACTCAGACAGTTGATTACTAAAACTTGCATTTATACCAACAGATGGATAACAAGTTGCAGGAGATGATGGAGTCACAGAATCTGCAACAGCTGGAGACTGATAAGGAACATATTACAGTATGTCCAAATCAAATAACTCTACAGGTTTTATGGGATTTCTCCTTTGGAGATTCATTAAACTTTACATGCAAGGTTTCTTCAACTATCTTTGTTCTGTAATTAAAAACTCTGTATGCCTTGCAAGTAGATGACCCAACAAAGTACCATGCATCCACCTTAGATTCAAACTTCTGAAGTGGATCCTTTGTGTTAAGAATATAACAAGGACACCCAAATGCTCTAAAGAAGGAAATCAGAGAGCCAATGATGTAACACTTCATAAGGAGTCTTCATCAACCTCTGATTTCTTAACACTCTATTTTGCACATAGCAAGCTGTATTGACAGCTTCAGTCCAAAAGGTTAGTGGCAAACCAGAATCAGCCAACATTGACCTTGCGGCTTCAATAAGAGTCCTATTCTTTCTCCACCACCACTCCATTTTTCAGGAGTTCTTGGAATGCTATACTGCCTCTTGATTCCCTTAGAGAAATAGAATTCATCAAGTGTGTGGTTTCTAAATTCTGTGCCATTATCACTCCTCACACTTGACAGAAAGGGAGTACTGCTTTTCCACATGCAACACAAAGTAGATGATGATTTGACCAGCCTCATCTTTGAATGTAAGAAGAAAGTCCATACAAATCTGAATAATCATCCACAATTACTGGACAATATTTTTTCTTTGGCGTGCTCATCACTCTTACTAGACCAAAAAGATCCATATGCAGTAATTGCAAGCAGGCAGTGGACTATGGTTCTTCTATTCGATGGAATGATACTTTATGTTGCTTTCCTTTTAAACAAGCAGAGCAGTTGTCATCACATTTGAATTCCTTTAATGGCAGACCTCTCACTAAACCATGGTGAGTAAGTTGGTTCATGTTTTTAAGATTCACATGACCAAGCCTTCTGTGCCATAGTTCAGATTCCTGAGGAGAGGCCTTGGAGAACAGACATGGATAGCCTTGTAGATCAATTTTCTTTGATAAGTCTAAGGCATATACTCTTCCAATCCTGTTGGCCTTCAGGAGAGTATATTCATCCAATATCTTGTCAATCATTCTCAAAACATTGGAAGACAGAATCCGACAGTTCTGACTGGTGAAAAGTGCAACATGCCCTTTATCACACATTTGACTGACACTCAACAAGTTGTGCTTGAGATTCTCCACATGGTTAACATCATCAAATCTTATCTCGCCGTTTGACACAAAGCCTTTGCCGATGATGTAACCCTTAGCATCATTACCAAAAGATACAAATCCCTTCTTTCCTTGAGAGTAGTCATGAAGAAGAGAACTGCTCCCTGTCATATGCATAGATCCTCCACTGTCCACATACCAGATGCTTCTATGGCATGCTGAAGAACCCTGCATTTGTCACAACAAACTAGTTAGCTTTTGAGACCCAAACCATTTTGGTTTTGGGTCTATTCTCATCAACAGATTTTATACTAACAGATTTGTCATGATTAACAGCCTTTGAAGGTGGAGATGGTGCTGAAAAGGATTCCTTGATTTTGGCTTAGTTTTCCTTTTCAGTGGTTTAATCACAGGTTCATCTATTTGGTTAACTCCCCAACAGATGTTGAACCATCATGACAAGTTGTGTTGATTGGTTGTTAAAGCCTTCAGTTCAGAGACACATCAGTACTTGTTTTGATAGGTTCCTGTGACTCACCATGTGCACCTTTTTGAAAGACATAGACTTAGTCTGGTGTTTTGATACTCCTTGAGGAATATTTTCAGCTATTTTATGATAAACCCCTTCATTCTTTTTAGATTTTTGTGAAAACTTTGGGTTATCAGTTTGAGATGTTTGTGGCACAAACTTGGTTTCAAATTCATCTTTCATTTTATTAATTTTCTTTTTAATGATTTTATCTTTGTTGAATTTGGAACCCTTTCTGTACCAACATTCATCAGTGAGATGATTGAAAAGACCACATATTTCACATGACTTTTTCTTCATCTTCTGTTGTTCAACTGCTGAAGAAGATGAAACTACTGAAGGTGTGTTCTTCAGTACTTTCTTCCTCTCAGTACTTATGTGAAGTACTGAAGGATTTGTAACAACTGAAAACTTGTTCTTCAGAAGTTTTCTATCAGTATTTTTAAAGTTCCTGATAGACTCTTCAGCAGTTGTCAAACCATGTTTGTTTTCATTTGGTTTGAAATGTTCTTCAGGTGTTGTTTCTTGCTCTTTAGTACTTTGAATACTTTGTGAGATAAAACCTAAAGTACTAAGCTTTTCTTTGATCATGTGTTTATCAGCAGTAAGACCATCGGCAAATTGATTAGCTGAGGTACTATTGCTGACTTCATCCTCTGATTTTGCATTATCACTTGAGGATGAGACACATGATGATGTGGTTTGGGAATTGATTTCACCTTCAGATTTTACTTCTGTCTTGGGAGTAAAATTTGTAGGAGGTACAGTGTGATTATACCCAATCCCAAACTTCACATTTGAAGTTGTTTGCTTACTGAGAAGCATTTCAAACCCCTTGCAAGATGTTACCCAGCGTTCACACTCTACCTGAGTAGCTGCAAGTGTTTCTTTGAGATTCTTAGGATTTTCTAAAATGACCTCTACCTTTGCATTTTCATTAGTGATTTGGCATTTTAATTTGTAAATGTCATCATCTTTTTCCTTTAACAGACTCAAACTCAGCTTTTCTTTTGGAAATCACTTTCTCTAGGTCAAGATTTTGATTAATTAAAGCTACATTTGCTTCTCTAATTTAGACAAAAGCAGCTATGCATGACTCAGAACACAACTTGGCCTTAGCCTCAGAAGATACTTGTGGTACCTGTGATGATGAAGCATTTGAGCATGAACCATCAGTAGACTCCAAGGCCATAAGAGCAAGATTTCCAAAAGGATTTTCACCATCGTGTTGACCAGCACCAGAAAACACTTGTTCAGAATAACCAGAAAGATCATCTGGTAAGCTACTCCAGTCAACAACTCCAGGAGTGAAAAAGCTTTGATGTGATTGAGATTGAGATTGTTGATTGATTTAGATGGTTGAGGCTCAGGCAGGGCATGTGGTTGTTGAGCTATGGGTACTGGAACCTGATTGGACTGAGGCATGTAAAAGCAGGGATAAGGATATGGCATTTGACCTTGAGGAACAAAATATGCAGGAGATGATTGAATTTGTAAATGATGACCAGAACTAGTAGAATGTTGCCCTTTATTTTGTGAACTATTGCCTGGAAAGGTTACAAAGGGTGCAGAAGAGTTAGATCCAGATGATCTACACTATTGCAAAATGTCCAAGTCTATGGCACTTGTGACACCTCAACTTTCTCTTGTCAAAACCAACTTTGGTTTTTCCAGAGAGACCAGGAAATTTTCTACCTGTCCTTTTGTAAAATTTTTGAGATCTGATATTGACAAATGCCATTTGGCTCAAAATATCCATCTCTTCCAAATCATCATCAGCAATTCCTTTCAAATCATCCATCAAAAAGCACAAATTATCACTATTACACCCTGAATTACTATCAATACCAACAAAAGCAGGATCTCCACTGTTTGAAGAGAAATCTATATGCTCATCATAAGAACTTTCTGATGTAGCATATTCTGATTCATGACCAACCAGAGCAGTATTCCCTGGTACAAAATCATGAGTGAGCTTCCCAGATAAAGCCAGTTTCCTTTTCTGTTCTATCTCTCTTTCAAATGTTAATAGTTTCTCATGAAGTTGGGTGAGAGATAGATTGTCTAGATTTGCACTGGAGCGTAGGACAATAGTATATGTGTCCCATCTCTCAGGCAGGGATCTGAGGAATCTGTTGTTCATCTGACTGTTTGTATATTCATGTTTAACCATTTTCAGCTCAGATATCAAACAGGAGAATCGCTCAAACTGTTAAGTCAGTGACTCACCCTTTCTATGAGAGAATGTCTCATATTGCTGGGCAAGGATCTCTCTATTGTTTGCCAAGACCTCATCAGTTCCTCCAAATTGTTCTTTCAGAGCAACCCAGAGGTCATGAGTAGTTTCATGATGCATAAGTCCAGAATAGATTTCATTAGGCAGTGCCATGGCCAGAATTCGATGGGGTTTAGCATCAATTTCAAACAGCTTCAGATCTTCATCTGAGTATTGCTCTTTCTTCTTCGGAACCATCTCATTGGTTTCCGGATTACTCACCATAGGCTTATATGGTCCATGAACCATAGATTTCCAACAACCTGAACTGTTGACAGACAGGTGATGGAGCATTCGGCGTTGCCATATGTTATACTCACTCCTAACAAGCATCGGAGGCTTTGTTGAGGAGCCGGTATTGTGAGGATCATTGATTGATGTAGCCATTTTCACCAATTCAAACAGGTTCAATGAGATTTTAACAGATCTAGCTCAAAAACTCAACAACACAGTTTGAAACAAGACGAATCTCAAATTAATTCACCAGAAGCAACAGAAAATCAAACTCTATAACCAATTCTTGTAAATTTGCTAATTCGATCAAACTTAGATATCAAAAGAGCAGTTTCAATGATCAATTGTTAAATCGATCAATGATTAACCCGCTCTGATACCATTTGATAAGGATCGGGATCTAGTTTGATCAATTAGATTAAGATTTGCAGCGGAATAGCACACGAATTAGACGAAATTTAAGCAAGAATAATATGAATATCAATCAAACAGTAACGGTTATAGAGAGAAAAAGTTTTCTGCAAAAAAAAATGTTTTCATTCACGCACATGCTTCCCCCTCAAAAGGAAATTAGGTCAACATTCCTTTTATAAAGGAATGTGACATCAGCTTACATCTCTTGATAGTGACAACTAACTAATTTACACAAACAACTGAAAGTAAACTAAACTACTGAAGATGTCAACAACTGAGGACACCTTCACAAAATGTAAGTACACGCCAACATTACAACTACTAAAGTTATAACATCTGAAGTGTAGGAACTTCAGATGTTTTACATAATATAAAACTACTGATTACAACTACTGAAAAGTAAACCATCACAACTACTGAAGAGAATTACTTCATCTGTTATGACAACTTCTGAGACTTGGTCTTCAGACTTTGTCTTCAGCTATTGTCTTTAGCAGTTGTCTTCAGACTTTGTCTTCAGACTTTGTCTTCAGCAGTTGTCTTCAGACTTTGTCTTCAGACTTTGTCTTCAGACTTTGTCTTCAGACTTTGTCTTCAGACTTTGTCTTCAGACTTTGTCTTCAGACTTTGTCTTCAGACTTTGTCTTCAGACTTTGTCTTCAGACTTTGTCTTCAGACTTTGTCTTCAGACTTTGTCTTCAGACTTTCTCTTCAGACTTTGTCTTCAGACTTTCTCTCAGACTTTGTCTTCAGACTTTCTCTCAGACTTTGTCTTCAGACTTTCTCTTCAGACTTTGTCTTCAAACTTGTCTTCAGACTTTATCTTCAGCTGTTGTAGACCACTTCAGTTGTTTAGATGTCTGTGGGACTTAAAGGTTTTTCTGATCTGGCTCATTGGTTCTTTCGGTCCAACAACGGTTCAATGGTTGAAATCAAAGGAAAGGGATCGATGATCATAGAAGGGAAAACAGGTGAGCAAAGGATCATAACTAATGCCTACTACATACCTGATCTATGTAGTAACATTATTAGCCTTGGGCAATTGACTAAACGAGGTTACAAAGTCATTATGGAAGATGATCTCCTATGGTTGTATAGAAGAGACCGTAAGTTGTTGTTGAAAGTCAAGAGGACGGAATACCGGTTGTATAAGGTAACATTGAAAGTAATGACAACAATTTGTTTGCTGTCACATTTTGCAAATCTGGACTGGTTATGGCATGCTCGACTCGGGCATGTTAATTTCCAAGCTTTGCATCAGATGACAAAGAACCAATTGGTTATTGGAGTCCCGCAAATTCGAAATCTTACAAAAGTATGTGATGCTTGTCTAGCCGGGAAACAACACCGACTACCATTCCCTGCTCAAACCCAATACAGGTCAACTAAACCTCTTGAACTTGTATATGTTGACATTTGTGGACCGATTACACCTACTACACCAGGTGGAAATCGATACTTTATTCTTTTTGTGGATGACTATAGCAGGTATGTTTGGGCTTATATCATAAAGACTAGAGATATGGCTTTGACAATATTCAAGAAGTTCAAGAAACATGTCGAAGAACAAAGCTCATTCAAGGCGCTACGTTCTTGGGAATCATATTAATCAAAGAAATTGATTTTTTTTTGAGTTTTTGGATTTGTATGTTTGAATACTATAAATACTTTTAAGAAGCAATTATTTTTGTGTGGTTTTGCTTTATAGAGTAGGCGTTGATTCGAACGTTGCAATTGGATGTATGTAACAAACATACAACATGTTTACTAATTGGGATTGTGTTTTATTGTTCAAGTGGGTTTTTAAGTTGTCTGTAATGATATATTAATTAATATAATATGTTTGAGTTTTTTTACCAAAATGGTGTATGTGCAAAATTGATTTATCAAAATAGTGTAGTTGAAAAAATATTTATCAAAATAGTGTAGTTTTAAAATTTTAATATTCTCACTCTTATTCCTATTGGTTTGTTTACAAGGCATCATTTTTAGTGTTTTTTAAAATTATTTTAGAAATGATATTTTTAAGTTTTGAAAATATTTTATAAGAATAATTTTTTAAAATCTTTAATCATGATATTGAACAAAGATATTTTCTATTCTTTTAACTTTTTGAATTCAAAATGATTTTTTATTATTTTAAAGTTTGTAAAAAGATATGTTCTTCAGTTCAGTAACTTGTTATAGAAATGTGTTTTTGAATGTTTAATCATTATATTTATAAATGCTTTTAAAAAATTCATTTCCATTTCAAACAATCTTAACAAAAGAAAAAATGTTACAAGCTATCTTCTAACTAAGGAAAAAATAATTTAATAAAGAAAACATTTTCAGAAGTTAAAGAAAAAGAGGTTTTAGAAAAATATATAAACATTGTCGTGATATTTTATAGAAGGTTTTCAAATGGATATAATTATTTTGGTAACATCAATTTTACTTTATAAAAAGTAATTACTAAAAAACATAGATTCCATTTCAATAAAAAATACTTCAATGAAATTAAAAAAAAAACATTTTTTTAACTTTGATGAAATTGAAAAAAAACTTTTAAGTTAATTAAAAAACTTTTTCATCAATCTATGTTTTTAAGTAATTAATTTTTTTTAACTTCATAAAATTGAAATGAAATCTACACTTTTATGCAATTAAAAAAACTTTTTTATAAAGTTAAATTGATGTTACTAAAATAATTATATCCATTTAACATATCACGACAATGTTTATTTATTTTTCTAAAACCTCTTTTTCTTTAACTTTTGAAAATGTTTTCTTTACTAAAATATTTTTCCCTTAATTAGAAAATAGTTTGTAACATACTTTTTCATTTGTTAAGATTTTCTTAAATGGAAATTGCATATTTTAAAAGCAATTATAAACATAATGATTAAACACTCAAAAACACATTTTTAAAACAAGTTACTGAAATGAAAAACATATCTTTCTACAAACTTTAAAATAATAAAAAATCATTTTGAATTCAAAAAGTTAAAAGAATAGAAAATATTTCAGTTTCAATACCATAATTAAACATTTTAAAAAATTATTTTTATAAAACATTTTCAGAGAATTAATATATAGTCTGGAAAGCTAAAAAATATATTCTAAAATGTTTTTAAAAACTAAAAATGATGTCTTCTAAAGTAATCAATAAGAATAAGAGTGAGAAATATTAAAATTTAAAACTACACTATTTTGGTAAATATTTTTATAACTATATTATTTTGGTAAATAAATTTTGTACCTACACCATTTTGGTAAAAAAAACTCTAATATGTTTGGTACTATCTTTGTCATAAAGTTGTTTTTACTAAAATAAATCTCTAATTCGTGTGTTTTTAATGTGTTTGCATTGTAAGATTAAATAGCTTGTGAATTAATTTGAAGCTACGTATGGGATGAACCACTAATGGTTCACAAGTTTTTGTAGCCTTAGTTAAAAGTAAAGGAGTAAAACTATTAATTTTGGATATGTTAGAGCTATAAACAAAACATTCAATGTTATATACAATAAAATATTTAGAAATTTATAAAGTTTGTAATTGATTGTTAGATTTAACTTTTTAAAATTTTTATTGTCACATTGGTGTTTACACGGTAACTAATCTAGTATAAAATATACATATGATTTACCAAGTTATGTTATAAAACAAAACTAAAACTCACTGATTTTTAGTATGCAAGTTAATTTCATCAAATAAAGATAGCGCTATGAGGAACACGCTGGTGTTTGTATGCTACTATGGGTTAATAAAAATTGGCATTCTAATTTCAAAGTTTATGTTAACACAATGTTTTGTGTCATGTATTAAACTATATATATTTAAATGTCGAATGTTTTGAATCTTTCTACTGGCATGGTTTGATAAAATTTCTTTTTAAGAACTACGCTATGATGTTGAGCCTTACAAAAATTAAATGTGAAAATGTGTAAATAGCTAGTCCTCATTAATGGACAGTCATGGTAGTCACATAATGAAGTGTTTGAGTATATGCCTTTTCTATATTATAAACGTTTTGTTCATGCATAGTACGATTATATGAGAATTTTTTAGGTTCTACGCGCCTCAAGCTCGTATAGATTAGATATTAATTATAGATCATACTTGGATGAATGATTGGATGAATGATAACATAAAGGGTAAAAGTTTACACATGACTATATATACTTTCGTGCAAGTAACAATTACATTTTTTCGTCTCAGGGTATCATTCCTACATAATAATGCCTACGACTTTCATTATTTTTTCTTGATATTAATATATAACACTTACCATGTGATGAATAAGTACAATTATGTGAAATGGTGAACCGTGAGCGGACGAAGAAATTTGCTTGAATCAAGGAAGGAAGCTATCTAATTTCAAAAACTAGTTTGATATTATTCTAAAAAGTCATGCATAAATAATATGATTTAATTTATAGCGTTTTGCATCAAAACTTAAAGACCAAATTTTTGTCATATCACTCCACCCTCACATGTGTACTATGTTATTTTTGTTTACGAATCATAGAAGCAATCTTGACGCTTAGATAACAAATAAGAGACCAGAAGTAATCATATATAAATAGTGAATGTCTTATACATGTTATTATTCACACATGATTTATGGCTTATTCATCTGTCGTTATTCAATTTTAATAATTTATTTTTAATATTAGAAACCAAATTATTCTATAAATAATTAATTTCATGGCAAATGAAATGTATCACCGGTATTTTAGACGTTTCATACGTGGTTATGTTTCAAACTTTGGTCTTTGTTTCATCTGATCCGACAAAAGAACAAAAAAACCCTAATGGATTGAGTTGGTCTACATTTCAACTTAAATTTTGATTAAAAACAGATCGGATTAAATATAAAACGTTTTCATTCAACGATAGGTATTTGAATTACTTTATGGTTCTACGTAAATTTAGTTTGAAAACAAATCAAATTGATTATATCTATAACGTTACATACGCCACTACTGCACCGTGCAAAGTGCTAAATAACTAGTTATTTTTTAATTATCTTATTATTTTTACGCACTAATATAGAGAGAGATTGGGGGTATGGGGCATAACGAGTGCATGCCAGATTTGTAGTAGTATGAGAATTGAGATGACTAAGGAATAGGAAAGGTCTTGTCACATAGACAACACACATTCATTCACTACCCCTCGGCCCTCAGGCTCAGAATATTATTATGCAAGTACACCGTACCCAAATATTTTTTTATTTTATAATTACGTGATTATATCTTCGTTCCCTCTGTCTTCCAGCAAGTCGGTGAAAGTAGACCAACAAATAAATAAATAAAATGGATTCAAATGCTCAATCATACTGTTTGTTATATAATCTTTTGTTGTTGTTGAGTTAATTCGATTCTATTAAGATTTGATAAAAATAAGTAATTTTTGAAAAAAGCTATAGAAATATAAATTTATTTTTAAAAATTTTATCAGTTATTTTAATTTTATCTAACAGTTTCTTCAATTATATTCATTAATTTTAGTTCAATTTACTTTTAAATATGAAACTTTGGATCAAAACTAAAACAAATAATAAAACTTTTAAACTGAAATTAATTTTTTTTAAACTTTTAAAGGAAAATTATTCTTTTGATAAAATCTCAGATGCAAAATCAATTTAACTCCTTTTCTTTCAGTCCTGATAATGGTTACCTCAAACACTCAGTAAACATATTTGTTTTATTTACAGTTAATATTCATTATAAGATTAATTACATTCAATCTTTAAAAGAGTAACAAATTTATGACAGCACTTAGCGCTTTACCATGAATACTTTGGATAATTTGGTGCATTCTGTACAGTTACACTAAAATGTTAAGATTTATAATGAACGAGTGTTGTTAATATAATTTTGAGATTTTATAAATTTTTAAATTTTAATTCAAGATTCACGTAAAAATTTAGTTTTTAGTCAAAAGAAAAAAGAAAAATCAAAGCGGTACCGATTCAGTAAAGTATCGAAAAACCAGAACCGAAACCGGTACCAAGCTAATAGATTCGATATGGTACTCGGTATAAAATTTTTCAAATATTATCATGAACAGCCCTGATACATATAGTTTTATACATAAATAAACATCTTATGCATTGTTACAATATTGTTTTTTAGGTATTTTATTATTACATAATAAAATATATAATATGAATGAATTTTCTCATTCTTTTTTACTTAATTTACTCCTTTTTGTGTTTGAACTACAAAATATACCCACGCGTTGCCGCAGCGGCGTACACAATGTGATAAATTATATAATACAATTGTCTTAGCTCGTTTTCAAACTAATTCTTTATCGAAATATAGAATTACTTGAATTTATATCATCAGAAAAAAAAACATATTATTTTTTATCTCACTCGTTTTCAAATAAAATACACGTCAAAAAGTATACCAATTCAAAGTGTACATAAAAATTACGATGAATCCGTTTTATGTTTGACCCAGTTTATGTCTGAAAAAATTATGTCAAAATATAAACGAATTCGAATTTAGATAACACGTACATAAAAATAAGGACGTAAGAAATTATTTTTTTTGAAATAACAATGTAGAAAAGATAAACTCAAGACTTTAGAAACTTGAAGAGTTAAAAGCAATATTTTTCAAAGTTTTTAAAAAAAATTTAGGGGTAAAACGTATCAAATCAAGAAACTTGAGGTGAGGTTTCGAATAATAAAAACAGAAAGCAAAAGAAGAGAAAAATCATGTTGCTACTAGGTTTTGAACCTATAGTCTTGGTTCTAAGAGAAAGATTTCAAGACCATTGGACTAAATAAAACCTAATAATTTATAATTGCACAAAACATTATATCGTAAAAGGTTAACATTAAATAAAAAATAATGTTGTCCACCGACCTTTGTAATTGTGGTATAGTAATTATACTTGATATTTATTAATATAAATAACTAAAGTTAAAATCTATGTAAAATCCGCTCCTTTAGATTTATATGTTATTTTGATTTATATAGGGTAAATAATACATGTAAAATGTCATATGTAATAGATAACCAATTATCTAATAAGTTTAACTACAAATTATTTTTGACTCAACTAGTTAGCGTAAAGTATTCATAACATGTAAATAAGAAAGATTATGGGTTCAAGTCTTACTCCGAGCAAAATGCTTAGAGTTAAGAGAAAAAGTTTTCTTAGCAATAAGTTTATGTTGATGGGGTTGGGGTTGGGGGTGTGTAACACACCAAAATTTTATTTAAGCGAAAGGAAAAAAAGTTAATGGAAAGAATAGAAATTTTACACAAGTGGAAGGGAAAAAGTGTACAAAGTACACTTTTATTATTTTAAGGATTTAAGGGTATGGGTGTCCATTATTTCTTCTTCATCTTTTTCTTCACGGTTGAAAAGAAGAAGAGAGAGAGACTCTCGGTTCTAGAGAGAGAAGGAGGAAGAAGAATCTGTAAAAGAGTTTGTTTTCGGGATTCAAAGAGTTGAATCGAAGTGGGTCTTGAATTGGGAGAGGGCTGCTCAAGGTGAGTTTCTAGAACCCTTCTTTTACTGATTTTCAACTGATTTGTGGCTATTATGCATACGATGTAAGCATCTTTTAAAGAAACCGTGGGTTTACAACTTTATGTATGAATGTTGTATGTATGTATGCATGTTATAGTGTTGATTATGGGTTAGAGATGATGTTTAGCATGCTTAGATGGCCTTAGTATGTTAGATATGTGTTTGGGTATGCTCAGAATGATAATCGGGTGAAATTGGTAACATAAAAAGATTTCAGAATGTTTGATAAACATGAGTGGTTCATGCGCCCAAACAGTGGCCCATGCGCCCAGCATGTTGGCCATGCGCCTAAGTATTGGCCATGCGCCCAGGTGTGGCCATGCCCCTAAACAGTGCCCATGCGTCCCAGTGGATGAAATAGCTAAGTGTGGACCATGCGCCTAAACAGTGCTCATGCGTCCCAGTGGAGGAAATGGCTAAGTGTGGACCATGCGCCCAAACAGTGCTCATGCGTCCCAGTGAAGAAAACGGCTAAGTATTGGCCATGGGTCCAAACAGTGTCCATGCGTCCAAGTGCTTGAAACGGCTAAGTATTGGTGATGCGCCTGAATAGGGCAGAAACGTCCAAACAGTGCCCATGCGCCCATACTGTTTTATACTTAGAATTTTTATGCTCATGCGCCTGGAAGGACCCATGCGCCCACTTTGGACTTAAGGTTTTCTAAGTGGATTTTAAGGGGTAAAATGGGAAGATAGGCCTGGTTATGATGTGATGGCTTATGTTTGATGTGTGTTATGCATGTATGATGTGCATGTATTGGTGATGGTGTATGTTATTATTTATGTGTGTTCCTTGTTATGTATGTATGTCTTCCTTGGCTTTGCGTTGAATGTTAATGAATGTAATGAAAGTATTATGTAACATAAAGTGGAAGATAACGAAAAAAGAAACGTAATGAATGAATGCATGCATGAATTAATGAATTAAAGAAAGAAGTATAGAGAGGCTTGGAAGCAATATGAACAGAGGTGCACAGCTCTTACTGCCTTAAGCTCTACCGCGTGAGGTTCAGCAAATCCTAAAGTGTGCACCCAAGGGTTTCAGTCTTTGTGACTGGCCTTCAGAGGTGTTACCCATTTCTATGGGGGTGTTACCCATTTCTATGGGGGTGTTACCCATTTCAATAGGGGTGTTACCCACTTCGGTGGGGGTGTTGTTACCCACTTCGGTGGGGTTGTTGTTACCCGAGTTATGTATAACTTCGGGGGTGTGGCATAAAGCCAAGCATAGTTATGAGGTGAGCGACTCTGTGTTGCAACAGACTCGACAGAGGTCTTTGTCCATGAGACGAGATATGAGGTGAGCGACACTGTGTTGCAACAGACTCGGAGATATGAGTTCAATCTCCGTGATTGACTCGTATGGGATCTTTGTCGCGTATCCCGGTGCTGTGTCAGTCTTCGGACATGAGTCGGCGGTTTGTGAGCAGGCCCCAGCACAGCATCACCTTTCAAGCATGAGTCGGGGATATTGCAAGAGATAAGATTCGAGTAATAAAGAGTAATGAAAGAAAGATCATGTATGAAAGAATGAACGTATGAATGAACATAAATGAATTAACGTAATAATGTACTGAACAGGTTCCTTGTCATTCGACCTCAGTAATCGTGGCTGAGTGCCACGAAGAGGGTAAAGTCTGACCGGATCTAGAAAGAGAAGTGAACGAAAATGTAATACGTGGAATGAACAAAGTTAATGAACGTAATGACGAAGATAATAATTATATTATCTGTATGTACGTATGATGCATGATCACGAACGATGTAAAGTATAGTATGCTTTTAAAAGAAAAGTAAAGAACGGTTTTAACATAGAAAAGTATGTTTTATTATAAAACTAGAACTCACTTAGCATCGCTGACTTTTGTATGCATGATAGTTGGCAGATATATGTTGATGCTGAGGAGTTGCAGACATAGATGCATAAGCTACTGGGAGCGTCTTGAGGCTGGCATCCATATTTTGTCATGTCTTGTATTTTGAGATGAAAACAAATGTTGTAATTGACATGTTTTAGTTATTAATGAATGTTTTAAATTCTGCTACAAAATAATGTACATTTTATAATGTTTAATGTGCGATGAACTACCAGCTGTAAGGTGCCCGGGAACAGGGCCTTACAGGGGCATTTGCTATTCAAAAAAATCTAATAAGTTTAAATAAAATATAATAGTTGTTTTTTTCTTGTAGCCCATCGACTTATGACCTAATGACATTAAAGATTGATCCTCACAAATGTGGTGTAACTTTTAATATTACAAATATGGAAGAAATTTATGTATTACACGAATTCCATAGAATTCAATATGAAAAGTATTAAACTAAATATTAAATAGTTAATAATAAATATTTTAAAATAAAAAAAATTGAGAACTGAACTTATTGATTAGGTGAAAAAGAAACTTAATGATAATAAGAAAGATCTAGGATTAAAAAAAAATGCCAGAAACATATTATTTATTAATGAAAAGATAGGAGCTAGAAAATTAAATAAAGGTTTGCAGAATTATGACAAGTTTCGTGCTCATTTACTTATTTATAATATCTATCTATCTATTATAACATAAAAAAATTTGAATGAACACTTATATAACTTATATAATTTTAGACTGTTTCATTGTGATGTTTCTATTTTTCTCTCTTATTAAATATTTACATTAAATACTTATGATTATATTTAATTCTTTTGAGATTAAAAGTAGTTTTTAATAATAAATAAAAAGATCATTTTATAAATATGTTTTGTAAAAATAATTTTTTTATAAAACAAGACATTTTCTAAAAGACAAACTTATTAGGATATGAAATATTTTAAAATTTGTGTTTTTAAATAAAATTATTATAAATTTTTGTTGCTAACTATTTAAGAATAAATGTAAAATTAACTGGTCAACATAATCATATCCCATCAAGTTTTTTTGTGCAATAAGTATTAGTTCTTGATTTAAACTATTTATGTGAACCTGCATATTAATGTTGTCTAAATCAATTAAAAACTTAAGAATAATGAAAAGGAGAGTCATACAATCAAAGAGATGAAAGTAATCAGTAAGAATCGTTCGATTTATTTGCATATTATCAAGTATGATTAATAGTTTTAATTACTTTAAAATTCAGAACATATACTAGACTATTATGTTAATTATTACTACATGATATGCCTTTAAAAGAAACTTGATCTCTATTTTCATTAATTGTGCAGGAGCTTTCACGTTCATTTCCAGAATGGAATTTTGCCCGACGATCTGAATTTGACCCATCTTCATTATCTCTTCCTCTTTTCCTACTACAATTAGACTTGAACAAGATAAAGTCGACTCTTTCCAATTCCAGATTTCTAGCTGCATTCGCAACCTCCGATATAATGGATAATTTTCCATTATTGAGAGGTCTCCTATACTCTAATAATAATCATCACTTGAATCGTTCAGCCTGATCAACTGCTGACCCTGCCACAACACTAGCAATTCCAGCTACTCGAATAAAATGAATCATGTAGGCAGTGATAGTCTCATTAGGCTTTTGTCGCATACTAAATTATTCACGACGATACGCATCTCTTTCGGACTCAGGGAAATACTGCTCATAAAACACATTCAGAAAGTGTAACACCTGGTTATTTTTAAAACTCAAGATATGTAGAATAAAATCAAGAAAGGCAATAAGGTCCAAGTGGAGACCTAAAATTATAAAAAGTACAAAAATCTTTAAAAAGTTGGTGTAAAGATGGGCATGGCCGCCCACCCTCATTTCACATTATCATCTTCTTCGGTTTTAGAGAGAGAGAGCAGAGAAAATTCTCGGTTGAAGATAAGAAAAAGAAGAGAAGTCGAATTCAAGGTAAGAATTTAAGGTTTTTATGTCGGGTTTTATCCCGGTTATGTGTTTGTATGCTTATGGGTTGTGTTTGTGCTCACGTGTGTGTGTTTTTAGTGTTATTTTTAGGTGTTTTGAACTCTTTGCAACCGGTTAAAAGGAATAACACCTAAGTTGCACCAGGTGAGTTCTAGACCCCAGTTTTTACATGTTTTAAACTATCTTTGGGGCTAAAAATGTATTAAAATGATTTTACAAGTTTATGTGTGAATACCAGTATGTATGGTGTATGTTGGATGTTAGTTCTGGATGGTTTATAGGCTACTCATATTTAGAATAGCCACATTATGCTTAGAACATATGGGTTCGATGATTAGGATTGAAAATATCCTAGAAACATGTTTTACAGAATGCTCATGCATCTAGATAAGTGTTTATACGTCTGAAAGTGCCTTAGAAAGAATTAAGTGTAAGTCATGCCCCTAAACAGTAGCTCATGCGCCCAAAATTTGCCTTAGAAATATTTAAGTTCAGCCCATGCGCCTGAAAGTGGCCCATGCACCTAGATATGTTAGTCGGATGACTAAGTGTAGGGCCATGCGCCCCAATAGTGCCCATGCGCCCAAGTGGCCCATGCGCCTAAGTGTTCATGCGTCTGAATAGTATCCATGCGTCTAGATTGGGCTGGAATTTACTAAGTGTTCAGACGTCCAGTGTTCCTCATGCAACTGAACAGTACCCATGCGCCTGAAAGTGGCTCATGCGCCTAAGTGTTCCCCATGCGCCTGAAAGTGGCCCATGCGCCTAAGTGTTCCTCATGCGCCTGAATAGTGTCCATGCACCTGCATAGTGCCCATGCGCCTGCATAGTGCCCATGTGCCTAAGACTTAGAATATTTTTTTGATTTTTGGGGAAAATATGTAAAGTAGGCTTTGACTTGGGAAATTCCGGGGGACTATAAGTTGACTTTTAGGGTCATAGATGGTATGATGGGCATGTTATGGATGATGATGACGATGATGATGTTGCATGAATATGCATGATGTATGTTATGTATGTATGATGCCCTGTGATGATGTATGTATGGTATGTTATGTTATGTTCCTTATGATGATGAATGTTTATCTTTCCATGGTTTTACGTGTTATGTTAGTGAATGAACCGAAAGTATTATGTAACGTAAAGTGAAAGATAATGAAAGAGGAACATGATGAATGAATGCATGCATTAACGAATGAATGAACATAAAAAGTCTTGCAAGCAAATGTATGGAGGTTGACACCCAATGAAGGGTGTTAGCTCAACTGTGTGCGGGTTAGCTACCCTAGAAGAATGCACACTGGGGGTCCAATCCTTGAGATTGACCACATGTATGGGATCCTTGCCGCTTGCCCTAGGTACTAGAGTCAGCTTCGTGCATAATGTTCGGGGTCTATGATATACCTCAGGCCCAGTAACCAGCTTCGTGCATAATGTTCGGGGTATAGCATATGGCATTGATCCGGAATGAAATGAAAAGATGAACGGTGAATGTACTTGCCTCAGGTACTGGAGTCAGCTTCGTGCACAATGTTCAAGGTCTATGATAGACCTCAGGCCCAGTAACCAGCTTCGTGCACAATGTTCGGGGTATTGTACATGTCACAAGATGTAATGAACGAACGAAGGTTAACGAACGTAATGAAAGATAATAACGATGTTATCTATATGTACGTATGATGTATGATTACGAACGAACGAAACGTATAGTATGGTCTCTGTAAAGAAATAAATAACGATTTTATGTATGTTTTATTATAAAACTAGAACTCACTCAGCGACGCTGACTTTTATACATTTTCAGTTGGCAGGTAAACGTTGCTGAGGATGGCACGAGGCAGCTACTCAGCTCTTTTGGATGGCATCCATTTAATTAAGGCTTTTGTGATGTAATACAACGATATAATTTTGTAACCGACAAATGATGCATTATTTTGCAAAAGTTTTTAGGATGAAATGAAATGCCATGTGTTTTATGTTTTTCGCTGCAATGCTTTGATGAATAAATGTAAAGTATATGTTTTACGTGCGATGAATCACCAGCTGTAAGCGTCTCGGGAACGGGGCCTTACAGAAAGTCACGCCATGCGCGAGCTTCCACATAACCCTCTCCTTGAGCATTTTTTAAAGCCTTCCACCACCTTTGAGCATCTCCTTCCATCTTATAAGCTGCTAAATGTACTTTCTGATTATCAGTAATCTCTAGAACATCAAAGATTTTCTCCAGATGTGCAATCCAATTTTCCACATCTATAGATGTTGGTGCATCACGAAAAGAATCTGGTTTCTACTTTTGGAATCTCTCAAATAAGACTGGAGTAAGAGCAGGATTAACATTGGAATCACCACCCCCTTCGCCATTAACATCACCATCAGCATTACCATTAGCATTATTCTGAGCCAGATTATTTTAAAGGGCAGTAGCAACAGCTTGAGGAATACTTTGAGCCGGATTAGTGTTTTTATAAAATTTTTATAAATTTTTGTTGTTAACTATTTAATATTTTATTTATTCAATCCATGTAATAGCAAAATACTAACCTAGTACATATATAAATATAAGCAATTTGTTAAGATGATAATCTTATTTTCAATTTAGCAATTAATTAACTATGGAAATGATCTAAGGGACAACTAGAGTGGTAAAATGTCATGAATCTATAATAGAGGTTAAGGGTGTAAATTTCCCATGAGTAGAATAGAAGTGGTTGTGAAGATATAATTTCATAATCGATATGTAACATCTTATTTCATTACAAAATATGTAGATAAAACAACTGTTACGTAAGGGCATTTGGTATGGCAACATGCCCTAGTGGAGTTATCCAACATGTGCCCATTAAATGTGTTGAACAACGCCCCACCCCCGACATTAACGAACGTTAATGGCCTACGTGTCTAGAAGTGAGGAGGGGTGTGTTACCGTTGGGAATTACAAAAAAAATCACTTTACCACAAATTAATAACAGAAAATTTTATAAATTCTTACATACCATTAC